>JASXSY010000355.1:0-376894 GCA_034509805.1 Sipha maydis | reverse complement strand
CAGAATTGAATTACATTTTTAATACTATTTTTCAATTATTTGCTTTAAATATGGTAATAAAATATGTTAAATACATTTAATTTAATTTTTTATATTTTATATATTTATATTATAGAGAGCTATAGGAAGTTTTCAATATATTTTGTTGACTGCAAAGGAAAAATTCAAATTATTGACAAAATGTTGCTGAAACACACAAACACAACATAGGTAATATTGTTCACATATCACAGCTATTATTATCACTATTATGATGTATTGGAAATGCTTATTAATTTTAATAAATATGTTATTCATAGGTATATATGTGATTTTGATTTGTTTTCCCTAAAAGTAATATAAGGAGACAGCTAATCGGATGTTTTCTGATATGATATTATGAAAAAATCGCACAGCTAAAAAACAATGAAAACCACGTATGTAAATAATTGTGTCTTTAAATTATGTTGATTACTCACATTGGATTTCATATATTTTTCCAAATAATATAGGGAGATAGCTGTTGTATGTTTTCGTTATACTTTTGGAATGGAATGACATTGATGCTAATGAGATACTATTCAAAATAAAGAAATCATGGTACGTATTACACATTTTTTAACTCATTCCTTCGACTACATATTATAAATTGAATGTTCATTATTTCGGTTTTAGTTAAAGAGTGTTATAGAGCATCAGTCCTTACACTTGGATAAAATTAAATGAAAACTTTTATAACATGAAAATGAGGAAGCCCAGTAAGTTTTAATTTTTTTGTAAATCATAAATATGATGTTGTATGTGTTCATTATACTTTTTTTATTGGAATCAAATTCCAATTTGGTGCTAATAACAAAAATAAAATAAAGTTAACAATATTACACATTTTTTAATGCTCTAATTCCACTATGCTTTAAATGTCTTTTTAAAATATATTAAAATATACTGTGTACTTTGCTCATAGTGGGTTGCAGAGTAATGGATTGAGAAATGCTCGAACATGATTGTAGTACTATTGTACCCAAGAGCTTGGTTATTAATACACTTCTATTCTCTTAATATAATATTATAATATTATTGTCTTAGTATAGTCTTAGTATTAGTCTTACTATTGTACCCAAGAGCTTGGTTATTAATACACTTCTATTCTCTTAATATAATATTATAATATTATTGTCTTAGTATAGTTTATTTAATTAAACCCTATCTTACTGGATTCATTGTTGTGCAATAAAATGTATCATTAAGTATTCGCTTTCAACAAGATCTATCTACATATTAATGGTTATTTCTGTTATATTTAAATGTATTTTTTTTTACCCTTTAATTATTGTTGGTTCTACTACATATTGATTGATGATTAGAAATCAAACATGTTATATTGCATATTCAAATTGTGATATTCGCATTGTACCTTAACATTAAATTATGTTTAAATATTTCATTTTTTCATTGTGCAATACTTTTTAAAGCTATACATGTTTAATGCGTTTTTAAATTATATTAAAATGTATTATTTATATTCCCTTCGATATGCAATTGGTTTATTACAGGAGAAGACACTTATAATATTTTGATAATCATATAGAGATTTTTATTCTAAAGTTGAAATATCATGATCTATATGCATATTAATACTTTATGTGTTTTCAAACCATATTAAAATTTATTATTTATTCCATTCTATATGCTATTGGTTTGTTACAGGAAAAGAAACTAATAATATATAACTTTAATGTATAGCTGTAAGGTGTTTTCATTATATTTTGTGGACTGGAAAGGAATTATTCAATGCTATTTATGGTAAAGATGCAATAAATTACATATTACACATATAAAAATAAGAAAACATGGTATGTATTACATTTTTTAATTTTTTCATTCAACTAAGCTTTAACATAAGTAGGTTTACTGATTCACCAAAATTGCTTGGTTATTAATACATTTATTGATTTATTTTTTTCAACTGTAGGAATCTTATAGCGTTTGTCAATATTTTTAGTTTACTGCACAAGAACAATTCAATGTGATTCACTTTAATGATAATATATTAAGATATAAAAAGAAGACATGGCGAGTATTACATTTTTTAACTTATATAATATATTGAATTTGTGTTTTTTCGGTTTTAGTAAAAGAGTATTATGGTGTATCTGTCCTCACACTTGGATAAAATTAAATGAAAACAAAAAAGCCCAGTAAGTTTAATATTTTGTTGTATGTTTTACAATGACTATGTTGTACACTGTGTCATTAATATGTATAGTGTGTTTTTATTCATACACTATACTCAATGTTGTTTAATATGAATTTTTATAACATACAAGTTTCAAACAATTAATATATTGAAAAATGTTTGTATAGTGCTGTATATATATTAAATTGTGACGTTTGTTTGCATGTACGTCGCGAGTGTTGGCTAAACTGTCGAATTATGCGAGTGTTGGCTACACCGTCGAACGACGCCATCCGGTCCGTTAGGAATTGTGGGTTTTCCCGTTGCACGTAGCCGTCTGTGGCATAGACAAAAGATTTGTCTGTGCTTCGATGAACGTCGTAGCACTTGGATGTACTTCCGCTTTTATTGCGCTGTCATTTGATTGTATTCTATTACATTTCGAATGCTTTATTGCTGTGCCGTCAATTGGAACTTTTCAGTTTAGATTGTCGGTTTTTTTTTTTTTTTGTGTCGAATTCTAATTTTTTTTCTTTAGTTTCAAATTTTTTTTTGTGATGGCACCCACGTGTGTCGTATGTGGACCTGTCCGCCGCGTTGGCATTTCCCTTCATAAATTCCCGACGATGAACCAAGCGATTCGGAACGAATGGTTAGATTTTGTCTCGCGCTACGGAATCGATCGAAACCAAGTATTCGTGACGTCAAAACTGTGTTCGAGACATTTTGATCGTGACGACTTCGTGTTTACGGCCGTTCGACGTGTTCTCCACCGCGACGCAGTACCGAGAAATGCCGTTTTACCCGATGCACCAGTAGCAGCGGTCCACGTGGTCCCGCACGCCGTTGTCGAAGGTAATCTTCTATTACAGGACAATGTTGGCGGCGAAGATCGACAGACGTTCGTCGACGTTCCGGTGGACATGGACATCGGTCAAAACTACGTTGTAGTCGACGTAGCGGGTGATGATGACGTCGACATCGATGTTGACGGTTCCCTTCAGAACAACGCCTTAGCCGACGGAGGGCAGGCGATGGTCGACGGCCCAGTGGACATGGACATCGGTCAGAACTATGATGTCGTCGACGTAGCGGTCGAAGAAATCGTAGACGTTGTTAATGATATCGACCTTGGGATCGTCGAGGTGGAAGAGGAAACGGTGAACGACGTTGACCTGGTCGACGACCGGAACGACGAAGATTTGATGGCCAACATCGTAGTCGTCGAAGAGCTGATCGCCGCCCGAGTTGGCGCACAAGCACCCGACCGCTTACACATCGGACCGATGGATCGCGTTTGTCCTCACTGCTACGCGAGAAATTTCGTAAGTGAACATTTTATTTGTTGTAGGGACGGTAAGGTTTTGTTGACAGGTGACAGAGTGTTGGGAGAGGTTCCGCTTGCGTTGCGGAGACTGCTCAGCGAAGACGGCTCGGAGAACAGGCATTTTCAGAGCGAGGTCCGTCAGTACAACAATGCCATGGCGTTCGCGTCTCTGATCACGCAAGACTTCCAGGCACCACCGGGACGAGGACCCAGAACATTCGTCATGCACGGCCAAACGTATCACCTGATCAGTGACGCGGCCGCCGGACCGGACGTCATCCCACGGTTCTGTCAACTGTACTTCGTGGACACGCGGTTGGCGACCGAGAGCCGCATTCGAAACCCCGTCAACTCCGCGTGTAGACCGGATCTTTTGGACAGATTGGACATCATGTTGAGAGAGATCAACCCGTACGCCCGAATGTTCATGCACATGACGGAGATGTGGAACAGAGAACAGATTTTGGCTGCGGCGGAAAATCCGACGAGACCGCCTCGGACTGTGAGTATGCATTTCGTACGCGATTCCAGAGACCCGGGACGCCGCAACCAGCCGGCCGTGCGTGAGATCGCCGCAGTGTTTGTCGGTAACGACGGCGACCCTCCGGAAAACGTGGACTTCGTTGTTTACGATAGGAATCCGAATCCCAACGTCAACCACCGACGAATGCCTTCCACGAGCCGTCATACGGACCCTTTGCTGTACCCGCTATTCTTTCCCCATGGCGAAAGCGGATGGGCCACACACATGCCGCACGAAGGACCGCGTCGCACCCGCGTCAATCAAAACGTTTCACTGAAGGAGTATTCGTGTTATCGTTTGGCCGTTCGTTATGACGGCCTCAACGAGCCGAACGCTCGGTTTAGTGCCATTCACAACGGTCGATTTTTGTTGCAACAATACGTGTGCGACCATTATGTCAGAGTCGAGGCGAGCCGGTTGAGATATTTGCGAAACAACCAGGACCAGTTGCGCTCCGAATCCTTCCAGGGCCTGATGGATCATCTCGCTGTACAGGACGTTCCGCGGGATCAGCAACATGCCATTGGCCGTCGCGTCATACTGCCCTCTTCCTTCGCAGGCAGTCCGCGTTGCATGCAACAAAATTATCAAGACGCCATGGCGATTGTGCGAAAATTTGGTAAACCCGATTTGTTCATTACTTTCACGTGTAACCCTAGGTGGCCTGAGATAGTGGAGAATCTACCTCCGAGAGTGGCATCTTCTGACAGACCGGATTTGGTGTCCAGGGTGTTCAACCTGAAACTCCAGGATCTCATGCGTGACATAACCGAGCGTCACATATTCGGCAGGGTCGAAGCTTTTGTATACGTGGTCGAGTTCCAAAAGAGGGGATTGCCGCACGCGCACATTTTATTGATTTTACATGAAATGTACAAGCCGAAGGACGCTGAAGATGTAGATCAACTGATTCGAGCCGAGATACCCGACCCGGACACCGAGAGAGAACTGTACGACATAGTGGTGACCAATATGATGCACGGACCTTGCGGGATTCAAAACCCAACGTGCGCCTGCATGGTAGACGGGAAATGTCAGAAAGAGTTTCCCAAACCTTTCAACGACGAAACGCAGTTCAGGAGTGCCGGAGGTTATCCTGCCTACAGACGAAGAGACAACGGCCGCGCAGCTATGGTGCGGGACAGAGAGCTGTTTAACGATTCCGTAGTGCCGTACAATCCATATTTGCTACTCAAATACAACGCCCATATCAACGTGGAAGTGTGTTCAACCGTTAAAAGCGTCATGTACCTGTACAAGTACGTCTACAAAGGTCACGATGTGGCCACAGTTCGGGTTTGCGCAAACGATGAAATTCAGAGGTTCATCGACACTAGATACGTGAGCGCGCCGGAAGCGATCTGGAGACTCTTCTCTTTCCATTTGCAGAACAGGAGCCATGTCATCGTTCGACTGGCTGTACACTTGGAGGGTAGGCATAACGTTTTTTTCAGGGCCGGTGAGCTTATGCAACAGGTCGAAAGAGCGAGACACCGAGACACCACCCTTACCGCTTACTTCCGCCTGAACGCTACGGATCCAGAGGCTCGACAATACCTGTACCACGAAGTGCCCAATCACTATTGCTGGAACGCTTCTACATGCCGCTGGACTAGAAGAAAGGGAAACACTGGAGGCCGAGTCATTGGTCGAATGTATTCCGTAAGTCCTTTAGACCGCGATCGTTTTTTCCTTCGTTTGTTACTCGTGCATAGGCGGGGCTGTGTTTCGTTCGCCGACGTGAAGACTGTTGACGGCGTGCTTCATCTCACCTACGAAGCGGCCGCGCTGGCACTGGGGTTGCTCGAAGACGATACGGCGTGGAGTCGCTGTCTGGCAGAGGCCTGCCAACACGACACTCCGCGACAGGTTCGGGCCCTCTTCACAATCATCTGCGTCTACTGTTTGCCGACCAACCCATTGGATTTGTACAACGGCGTCGAGGAACACCTGATGTCGGATTTCTCGCGCAACCGGCCGGAAGGCGCTGCCAGGGCGGCGTGTCTCAACGCCTTGAACCAATTATTCGGAACCCACGGTAAGTCGCTCGCCGATTTTGGTTTGCCTGTTCCAGACGTGATAGAAGAACCACGAGAGATGATGTACGACGCTATTGATGAAGCGGAGCGGGGCGATGCGTTACTCCAGCAACTCAACGTCGATCAGAGGGCTGTGTACGATCGCGTCATGGCCGCGGTGTTGGACCCCCGTCCGAGCGCCAAGGTGTTCTTCGTCAACGGTCCAGGTGGGACTGGAAAGACGATGCTGTACTCGTGCCTTATGTCCGTGTTGCGCGGCCGAAACAGGAATGTCTTGGCAGTGGCGTTCACCGGGATCGCGGCCGCTCTTTTGAACGGCGGAAGGACCGTTCACTCCACCTTCGGTTTGCCATTCGGAGTGCTCACGCACGAGTCCACTTCCACCATCAGATTGCAGTCCCGCATGGCGCACAGGATTCGCGACGCTGCGCTCATCGTCTGGGACGAGGCACCCATGTCCCCGGGTTTCCAACTGACGGTTGTCGATCGGCTTCTGAAGGACATCATGCAGTCGAATCTTCCTTTTGGAGGTAAACCTTTTCTTTTAGGTGGTGATTTCAGGCAGATTCTTCCAGTCGTCTCCCATGGGACGAGAAGTGACATCGTCGGCGCGTGCATCAAATCCAACGAGTTGTGGCCCGTCATGCAACAGTTCTCCCTCACCCGGAACATGCGAGCGGACGGCGACAGAGAGTTTGCAGCGTGGCTTCTCCTATTAGGCAACGGTAATGTGGACAGGTACGGCGACGACGAGAACGCGATACAAGTGCCCCGCAGATTCCTGTGTCAAATTCCATTGGCCGACTTCGTGTTCCCTCAAATGATGAACTTGGCCAACATCAACGACTTTGCGAACAAGGTCATCTTATGCCCTACCAACGAGGGTTGTCGTCAGATGAACGAAGGCATTCTCCGCAATCGTCTCGAGGGTGAAGTCAGGCATTACATCAGCACGGACACCGTAGAGTGCGACGACCCCGAGGACGCCGCAGACTTCCCGATAGAGTTCATTCATTCGCTAAACCCCACGGGACTCCCTCTTCACGACCTGGCTCTCAAGGTGGGCGCTGTCGTCATGCTGCTCAGAAACCTGGACGCCAAAAGAGGACTTTGCAACGGTACGAGGATGGTAATTGTCGAGCTTCGACGTTTGAATTTCAGAGCTAGGCTGCTCAACGCTACCGAGCACGACGATGACATCATAATTCCCAGGATTCCGCTGACCACTACCGAAGCTGACGGCTTACCCTTCAAGTTGCGGCGAATGCAGTTCCCAGTTCGATTGGCTTTTTCGGTGACCATCAACAAGTCTCAAGGCCAGACATTCGACCGCGTTGGAATATACCTGCCTTCTCCCGTGTTCAGCCACGGACAGTTGTATGTGGCGTTCTCCAGGGTGAGAAACGCTGAATCCGTCAAAGTTTATATACCGACCGATGCCAATGGAGTTACGAAGAATGTGGTGTACCGTGAGATTCTGTAAATATTTTTTGTTATGTTATATTTATTTTTATATGTATTTCTCTTCTGTAAACTTTTGCTTATATTCTCTGATTATGAGAAACTTCTGTGTTCTGTCTTTCATAAATTATTTATATTGTTGTACATTATCTTCATGTATTCTTTTATGTATTATATTTTTATATGTATTTCTCTTCTGTAAACTTTACTTATATTCTCTGATTATGAGAAACTTCTGTGTTCTGTCTTTCATAAATTATTTATATTGTTGTACATTATCTTCATATATTCTTTTATGTATTATATTTTTATATGTATTTCTCTTCTGTGTTCTGTCTTTCATAAATTATTTATATTGTTGTACATTATCTTCATGTATTCTTTTATGTATTATATTTTTATATGTATTTCTCTTCTGTAAACTTTACTTATATTCTCTGATTATGAGAAACTTCCACATTCTTTCATAAAATATTTATATTGTTATACGTTGTCTTCATGTTTTCTTTTATGGATTACTTATGTATTATATTTTTATTTGTACCTTAACATTAAATTATGTTTAAATATTATACACTTTTTGATTGTGCCAAACTTTTAAAAAGCAATACATTTTTAAATCATATTAAAATGTTTTACTTTTATTCCCTTCAATATGCTGTTGGTTTATTACAGCAGAAGACTCTTATAATAATTTTATAATCATAAGGAGATATTTTATTCTATAATTGAAATATCAAGATCTATATGTATATTAATACTCTTTTTAATTCTATTCCATCTATTCAATCATTATTATTGCCCTCTGCTGTTTGATTGTTTTACTTTTTTACATGGTTATATATGTTTGACACATGTCAATTGAGAATATGGTACTGTAGTACTAATAATGAAACGATTAGGTTGATATATAAACTTTTTTACAATAAAATACAATTGTTAGTGCTCTTTAAATAAATTATACAATGTAGGTACCCTTAACGGTTATATTCAATATTTTGATTCCAATTTTCAACGGTAAAGTATTACAAATTACAATTCTTACTCATTGTGGACTACTTTGATAAATACAAAATCCTAAAAAAAAAAATTGTGCAAAAAGTGACTGCTAGATAGCGAACGCTGTTGACGCCGAAGGCGTCTCAGTTTTCCACCCGTACGTGTTATCAAAAGTAGTAATTATCACACGATTCGTAACCGTGGTATATTGTAATTCTGCATAAAAATGTTTTGACTTTTTAATAAGTAATTATTATTAATTAATTAATATTTCTATTAATAATAATTAAGCGAATTACACCCGCAGCGAGGCACACAGAAGCTAGTCTATTATATAAAAAAATTTCTGAGCGTTCTCATTGGTCGACGGTTTTTTTTATTCCCCGTGAGCTTTTTACCTATTTCTTCGGTCCCATCCCGTTGCCTTTTTCCTCCTCTATCCATTTCGGCCGTCCTTTGAATTTTCCGACGAGCCGTTTTCCCGATTCGACCGGATGAAAAATCCATATATATATCTAATTAAGGTCCGTCCAATCGCGGCGATCGTTACCTGTTTCCCTCGCGCCTCCGTGACGTTTCGCGCCCTCGTGACGTCACTATTCCGCGGTCGTCCGCTTACCTTATCTGCCTTTTCGCGTCCGCCGCACCGTTTAAATGCCCCGATTTTCGCCATGATTTTCAACTCGACCGCTAGGTAGGTAGGCATTAGGCGTTAGGCGATAGGATCTGTAGGTACCCGGTTCGAACCCTGCCCGTACGGTTCGACGTTTGTTGCGTAGCCATTGTTGTTGTACTGCCGCCGTTGAATTGCACAGCCGCCGACGAACGACGCCATCGGGAACATTCGAATTTCTTTTTTTTTTTTTCGCTCCGATTTTTTTTTTTTTTTTCCGCTAAAGTTTTAACTTTTTTTTTTTTTAAGTTTTAACAAATTTAAATGCGATTTCTATTTGTTTCCGTTATATAAAAGCAATTGAAGACCTGGTACGTTTTTAATTGTGCTTTAAAATTATTACGTTAACTTTGATACGATTTATTTTTACAAATGGTCGTATGTTTTCATTATACTTTTCTTATTGGAATGGAATTCAACGTCATTGGTGCTAATGATACTGTTCAGAATAAAATGGTGCGTATTACATTCAACTTCAACTAAGCTTTTATTGTGTCTTTAAACAACGTTAAATGATTGTTTTCATTCCTAATAGTACGTTCAAAGGTAATGAATTAAAAAATACTCAAACACCGGTACATTTTCAACCGTAGGTGGACACTCTGATAGTATTCGTCAATATACAATACATAGGAAGTATTCAATGTGATTGAACGAAATAACACTTTTGAAAACATATATGGATTTCTAATCAGATAAAATGGTATGTATTTCATTTTTTTATTCGTAATATTATTCAGCTATACTCTAAATGTGTTTGTAAAATATTTAAAACACATAATAAATTTTAATTGTTATAGGGAAAGAGCGTTGTTGACTGGAATTTTATAGTTAAATACGTATGGCTGTACCTAATGACTGTAACTTTCTGACATTTGTTGCGTAGTAATTGTTGTGCTGCCGCCGCCGAAATGTATAGCCGCCGTCAATGTCTGATATATCGGAATCGATTTGTTTTTTTTTTTTCGTTTAAGTTTTAACTTATTAACAAATATATATGTGACTTCTATTTGTTTTCGTTATATAATTACACACAGCTAAAAAGCAATGAAAACCTGGTATGTTTTTAATTGTGCTTTTCATTTTATTCAAACATGGGTGACATAATCGGAGATTTGATTGATTATTTGATAATAATACTTGATTTTTTTCAACTGTAGGTTGAGAATCTGATAGTATTTGTCGGTATACATTGTTGACTGGAAAGGATTGTGAACGAAATGACACTTTTAAAAACATGTAGAGATGGTATGTATTACATTTTTAGATTGTATTATTATTAAACTATACTCGGAATGTGTTTTTATAATATTTTTAATACATTATTAATTTGAAATTGTTTTATCAAAAATTATAGGGAAAGAGCTTTGTTGTGTACTATGCATATTATAATCTAATAATAATATATGCATATTAAAGTTGACTGGAATGCTATAATTCAATGTGAATGACTTTACGTAATGATTGTAATGATAGTATTGAAGAGTCCCTCAGATATAAAAATATGAAAACATGGTATGTATTACATTTTCTAAATGCATTGAATGTGTTTTTAAAATATGATGCAGGAGAAGAGTTTTATAGTTTTAACCTTTACACTTGGTGTTACTTTTTTGATACATTTTTAATACTATTTTTCAATTATTTGCTTTAAATATGGTATTAAAATATGTTTAAGACATTTATTTAGATTTTTTTATATTTTATATATTTATATTATAGAGAGCTATAGGAAGTTTTCAGTATATTTGGTTGACTGCAAAGGAAAAATTCAAATTATTGACAAAATGTTGCTGAAAACACAAACACAACATAGGTAATATTGTTCACATATCACAGCTATTATTATGACTATTATGATTTATTGGAAATGCTTATTAATTTTAATAAATATGTTATTCATAGGTATATATGTGATTTCGATTTGTTTTCCCTAAAAATAATATAAGGAGACAGCTAATAGGATGTTTTCTGATATGATATTATGAAAAACTCACACAGCTATAAAACAATGAAAACCACGTATGTAAATAATTGTGTCTTTAAATTATATTGATTACACACATTGGAGTTCATATATTTTTCCAAATAATATAGAGAGATAGCAGTTGTATGTTTTCATTATACTTTTGGAATGGAATGTCATTGATGCTAATGAGATACTATTCAAAATAAAGAAATCATGGTACATATTACAAATTTTTTAACTCATTCCTTTGACCACATATTATATATTGAATGTTTATTATTTCGGTTTTAGTTAAAAAGTGTTATAGAGCATCAGTCCTTACACTTGGATAAAATTAAATGAAAACTTTTATAACATGAAAATAAGGAAGCCCAGTAAGTTTTAATTTTTTTGTAAATCATAAATATGCTGTTGTATGTGTTCATTATACTTTTTTTATCGGAATCAAATTCAATGTCATTGGTGCAAATGACAAAAATAAAATAAAGTTAACAATATTACACATTTTATAATGCTCTAATTACACTATGCTTTAAATGACTTTTTAAAATATATTAAAATATACTGTGTATTTTGCTCATAGTGGGTTGTAGAGTAATGGATTGAGAAATGCTCGAACCTGAGTGTAGTACTATTGTACCCGACAGCTTGGTTATAATTACCCTTTTTTTCTCCTAATATAATATTAAAATATTATTGTCTTAGTATAGTTTATTTACTTAAACCCTATATTACTGGATCGTTGTATAATAATAAAAATATTTGCTTTACAATGATTATGTTTTACACTGTGTTATTAAAACTATCAGTATAGTTTGCGTTTTATATTCATACACTATACTCAAAGTTGTCTAATATGAAATTTTATAGCATACCTACAAGTTTTGAACAAATTAGAACAAATTCACTATTCCTAATACCAATGTTCATTATTGTGCAATAATCATATATCATTTAGTATTCACTTACAACAAAATCTATCTACATATCAATGCTTATCTCTGTTATTTAAATGAAATGTATTTATTTTTATCCATTTAATTATTGTTGATTGTACTGCATATTGATTGATAATTAGAAATCAAACATGTTATATATTGCATTTTAAAATTGTGTCATACTTTTTAAAGCTATACATTTTTAATGTGTTTTTAAATCATATTAAAATTTATTACTTTTATTCACTTCTATATGCTTATGGTTTATTACAGGAGAAGACACTTATAATATATATATAATCATAAAGAGTTGTTTTATTCTATAGTTGAAATATCAAGATCTATATCCATATTAATACTTTTTTAAGACTCTATTCCATCTGTTTAGAAATAAATGTGATACATTTAAACTTTAACTATTGTTGTGGAGACACATAATGTTGTATTCGATTATTTTCAAATATAATGTGGTTTGCCCTGTGCTATTTGATTGTTTTACTATTTTACATGGTTTTATATTTTTGACACATGTCAGTTGAGGGTATGGTACTGCAGTAATAATAATGAAACAAGTATATTAACTTTTTTACAATGAAAAACAATTTTTGGTGCTCTTTAAATAAATTATACTATGTAGGTACCCTTAGCGATTACATTCAATATTTTGATTCCAATTTTCATCGGTTTAGTATTACAAATTACAATTCTTACTCATTGTGGACTACTTTGATGAATACAAAATCCTAAAAATCCTTTTTTAATTCTATTCCATCTATTCAATAATTATAATTGCTCTCTGCTGTTTGATAGTTTTACTTTTTTTACATGGTTTTATATGTTTAACACATGTTAATTGAGGGTATGGTACTGTGGTGCTAATAATGAAACGATTAGGTAGGTATATTAACTTTTGTACGATTAAAAACATTTGTCGAAGCAATTCAAATGAATTAGACAACAATGTAGGTACCCTTAACGATTACATTCAATATTTTGATTCCAATTTTCTACGGTAAAGTATTACAAATTACAATTCTTTCTCATTGTGAACTAAAAAAAGATTGTGCAAACAGTGACTACTAGATAGCGGACGCTGTTGACGCCGAAGGCGTCTCAGTTTTAAACCCTCATGTGTTATCAAAAGTTATAATTATCACACGATTCGTAACCGTGGTAGATTGTTGCAATTCTACATAAATCTACATAATACTGTTTGAATATTAATTAATGATTTTTTAATATAATAATTAAGCGAATTACACCCTCAGCGAGGCACACAGAAGCTAGTCTATTATATAAAAAAATTTCTGAGCGTTCTCATTGGTGGACGGTTTTTTTTATTCCCCGTGAGCTTTTTACCTATTTCTTCGGTCCCATCCCGTTGCCTTTTTCCTCCTCTATCCATTACGGCCGTCCTTTGAATTTTCCGACGAGCCGTTTTCCCGATTCGACCGGATGAAAAACCCATATATATATCGTTCTAAGCACCTAGCCAATCGCGGCGATCGGTACCTGTTTCCCTCGCTCCTCCGTGACGTTTCGCCCCGCGTGACGTCACTATTCCGCGGTCGTCCGCTTACCTTATCTTCCTTTTCGCGTCCGCCGGACCGTTTAAATGTCCCGATTTTCGCCAAGATTTACAACTCGACCGTTAGGTAGGTAGGCATTAGGCGTTAGGCGATAGGATCTGTAGGTACCCGGTTCGAACCCTGCCCGTACGGTTCGACGTTTGTTGCGCAGTAATCGTTGATTTGTACAGCCGCCGACGAACGATGCCATCGGGTACGTCTGATTTCTTTTTTTTTTTTTTTCGCTCCGAATTTTTTTTTTTTTTTCGTTAAAGTTTCAACTTTTTTTTTTTTAAGTTTTTACAAATTTAAACGCGATTTCTATTTGTTTCCGTTATATAAAAGCAATGGAAGACCTGGTACGTTTTTATTACGTTAACTTTGATATGATTTATATTTACAAATGGCCGTATGTTTTCATTATACTTTTCTTATTGGAATGGAATTCAAAGTCATTGGTGCTAATGATACTGTTCAAAATAAAATGGTACGTATTACATTCAACTTCAACTAAGCTTTTATTGTGTCTTTAAATAACGTTAAATGATTGTTTTCATACTTAATTTAGGTAAACGGGTAATCAAACATGGGTACCATAATCGGAGATTTGATTGATTAGACGCCATCGGGTAGATTTGTTTTTTTTTTTTTCCGTTAAAGTTTCAACTTTTTTTTTATTCGTTTAAGTTTTAACAAATTTATATGTGATTTCTAATTGTTTTCGTTATATAATCACACCAAATTACATTAAAGCTACATTAAAAACAATGAAAACCTGGCATGTGCCTTATAATTATTATGTTTCCAAATAAATTTAGTTTAGCTGTGTTTTCATTATACTTTTTTTATCGGAATTGAATGGAATTCAATGTCATTGGTGCTTATGATACTATTCAAAATAAAATGGTACGTATTACATTTTTTCAACTTATTCCAAGCTTTAACTGTGGCTTTAAACAATGTTAAATTATTGTTTTCATTGCTAACAGTAGGTTAAAGGGTAATCAAACATGGATACCATAATCGGAGATTTGATTGATTATTTGATAATAATACTTGATTATTATTAATTTCTTTCAAATGTAGGTGGAGAATCTGAAAGTATTTGTCGGTATACTTTGTTGACTGGAAAGGAATGTGAACGAAATGACACTTTTAAAAACATGTAGATATGGTATGTATTACATTTTTAGATTGTATTATTATTCAACTACACTCTAAATGTGTTATTAAAATATTTTAAATACATTATTAATTTGGAATTATTCTATCAAAAATTATAGGAAGAGAGCTTTGTTGTGTACTATGCATATTATAATCTAATAATAATATATGCTTAATATGCTATAATTCAATGCCAATGACTGCACTTTATGACTGTAATGATACTATTGAAGAGACCCTCAGATATAAAAATATGAAAACATGGTATGTATTACATTTTCTAAATGCGTTGAATGTGTTTTTATAATATGATGTAGGAGAAGAATCTTATCTTAACACTTGGTGTTACTTTTTGATAATATAGAAATATGAAAACAGAATTGAATTACATTTTTAATACTATTTTTCAATTATTTGCTTTAAATATGGTAATAAAATATGTTAAATACATTTAATTTAATTTTTTATATTTTATATATTTATATTATAGAGAGCTATAGGAAGTTTTCAATATATTTTGTTGACTGCAAAGGAAAAATTCAAATTATTGACAAAATGTTGCTGAAACACACAAACACAACATAGGTAATATTGTTCACATATCACAGCTATTATTATCACTATTATGATGTATTGGAAATGCTTATTAATTTTAATAAATATGTTATTCATAGGTATATATGTGATTTCGATTTGTTTTCCCTAAAAGTAATATAAGGAGACAGCTAATCGGATGTTTTCTGATATGATATTATGAAAAACTCGCACAGCTAAAAAACAATGAAAACCACGTATGTAAATAATTGTGTCTTTAAATTATGTTGATTACTCACATTGGATTTCATATATTTTTCCAAATAATATAGGGAGATAGCTGTTGTATGTTTTCATTATACTTTTGGAATGGAATAACATTGATGCTAATGAGATACTATTCAAAATAAAGAAATCATGGTACGTATTACACATTTTTTAACTCATTCCTTCGACTACATATTATAAATTGAATGTTCATTATTTCGGTTTTAGTTAAAGAGTGTTATAGAGCATCAGTCCTTACACTTGGATAAAATTAAATGAAAACTTTTATAACATGAAAATGAGGAAGCCCAGTAAGTTTTAATTTTTTTGTAAATCATAAATATGATGTTGTATGTGTTCATTATACTTTTTTTATTGGAATCAAATTCCAATTTGGTGCTAATAACAAAAATAAAATAAAGTTAACAATATTACACATTTTTTAATGCTCTAATTCCACTATGCTTTAAATGTCTTTTTAAAATATATTAAAATATACTGTGTACTTTGCTCATAGTGGGTTGCAGAGTAATGGATTGAGAAATGCTCGAACATGATTGTAGTACTATTGTACCCAAGAGCTTGGTTATTAATACACTTCTATTCTCTTAATATAATATTATAATATTATTGTCTTAGTATAGTTTATTTAATTAAACCCTATCTTACTGGATTCATTGTTGTGCAATAAAATGTATCATTAAGTATTCGCTTTCAACAAGATCTATCTACATATTAATGGTTATTTCTGTTATATTTAAATGTATTTTTTTTTTACCCTTTAATTATTGTTGGTTCTACTACATATTGATTGATGATTAGAAATCAAACATGTTATATTGCATATTCAAATTGTGATATTCGCATTGTACCTTAACATTAAATTATGTTTAAATATTTCATTTTTTCATTGTGCAATACTTTTTAAAGCTATACATGTTTAATGCGTTTTTAAATTATATTAAAATGTATTATTTATATTCCCTTCGATATGCAATTGGTTTATTACAGGAGAAGACACTTATAATATTTTGATAATCATATAGAGATTTTTATTCTAAAGTTGAAATATCATGATCTATATGCATATTAATACTTTATGTGTTTTCAAACCATATTAAAATTTATTATTTATTCCATTCTATATGCTATTGGTTTGTTACAGGAAAAGAAACTAATAATATATAACTTTAATATAGTATAGCTGTAAGGTGTTTTCATTATATTTTGTGGACTGGAAAGGAATTATTCAATGCTATTTATGGTAAAGATGCAATAAATTACATATTACACATATACAAAATAAGAAAACATGGTATGTATTACATTTTTTAATTTTTTCATTCAACTAAGCTTTAACATAAGTAGGTTTACTGATTCACCAAAATTGCTTGGTTATTAATACATTTATTGATTTATTTTTTTCAACTGTAGGAATCTTATAGCGTTTGTCAATATTTTTAGTTTACTGCACAAGAACAATTCAATGTGATTCACTTTAATGATAATATATTAAGATATAAAAAGAAGACATGGCGAGTATTACATTTTTTAACTTATATAATATATTGAATTTGTGTTTTTTCGGTTTTAGTAAAAGAGTATTATGGTGTATCTGTCCTCACACTTGGATAAAATTAAATGAAAACAAAAAAGCCCAGTAAGTTTAATATTTTGTTGTATGTTGTACACTGTGTCATTAATATGTATAGTGTGTTTTTATTCATACACTATACTCAATGTTGTTTAATATGAATTTTTATAACATACAAGTTTCAAACAATTAATATATTGAAAAATGTTTGTATAGTGCTGTATATATATTAAATTGTGACGTTTGTTTGCATGTACGTCGCGAGTGTTGGCTAAACTGTCGAATTATGCGAGTGTTGGCTACACCGTCGAACGACGCCATCCGGTCCGTTAGGAATTGTGGGTTTTCCCGTTGCACGTAGCCGTCTGTGGCATAGACAAAAGATTTGTCTGTGCTTCGATGAACGTCGTAGCACTTGGATGTACTTCCGCTTTTATTGCGCTGTCATTTGATTGTATTCTATTACATTTCGAATGCTTTATTGCTGTGCCGTCAATTGGAACTTTTCAGTTTAGATTGTCGGTTTTTTTTTTTTTTTGTGTCGAATTCTAATTTTTTTTCTTTAGTTTCAAATTTTTTTTTGTGATGGCACCCACGTGTGTCGTATGTGGACCTGTCCGCCGCGTTGGCATTTCCCTTCATAAATTCCCGACGATGAACCAAGCGATTCGGAACGAATGGTTAGATTTTGTCTCGCGCTACGGAATCGATCGAAACCAAGTATTCGTGACGTCAAAACTGTGTTCGAGACATTTTGATCGTGACGACTTCGTGTTTACGGCCGTTCGACGTGTTCTCCACCGCGACGCAGTACCGAGAAATGCCGTTTTACCCGATGCACCAGTAGCAGCGGTCCACGTGGTCCCGCACGCCGTTGTCGAAGGTAATCTTCTATTACAGGACAATGTTGGCGGCGAAGATCGACAGACGTTCGTCGACGTTCCGGTGGACATGGACATCGGTCAAAATTACGTTGTAGTCGACGTAGCGGGTGATGATGACGTCGACATCGATGTTGACGGTTCCCTTCAGAACAACGCCTTAGCCGACGGAGGGCAGGCGATGGTCGACGGCCCAGTGGACATGGACATCGGTCAGAACTATGATGTCGTCGACGTAGCGGTCGAAGAAATCGTAGACGTTGTTAATGATATCGACCTTGGGATCGTCGAGGTGGAAGAGGAAACGGTGAACGACGTTGACCTGGTCGACGACCGGAACGACGAAGATTTGATGGCCAACATCGTAGTCGTCGAAGAGCTGATCGCCGCCCGAGTTGGCGCACAAGCACCCGACCGCTTACACATCGGACCGATGGATCGCGTTTGTCCTCACTGCTACGCGAGAAATTTCGTAAGTGAACATTTTATTTGTTGTAGGGACGGTAAGGTTTTGTTGACAGGTGACAGAGTGTTGGGAGAGGTTCCGCTTGCGTTGCGGAGACTGCTCAGCGAAGACGGCTCGGAGAACAGGCATTTTCAGAGCGAGGTCCGTCAGTACAACAATGCCATGGCGTTCGCGTCTCTGATCACGCAAGACTTCCAGGCACCACCGGGACGAGGACCCAGAACATTCGTCATGCACGGCCAAACGTATCACCTGATCAGTGACGCGGCCGCCGGACCGGACGTCATCCCACGGTTCTGTCAACTGTACTTCGTGGACACGCGGTTGGCGACCGAGAGCCGCATTCGAAACCCCGTCAACTCCGCGTGTAGACCGGATCTTTTGGACAGATTGGACATCATGTTGAGAGAGATCAACCCGTACGCCCGAATGTTCATGCACATGACGGAGATGTGGAACAGAGAACAGATTTTGGCTGCGGCGGAAAATCCGACGAGACCGCCTCGGACTGTGAGTATGCATTTCGTACGCGATTCCAGAGACCCGGGACGCCGCAACCAGCCGGCCGTGCGTGAGATCGCCGCAGTGTTTGTCGGTAACGACGGCGACCCTCCGGAAAACGTGGACTTCGTTGTTTACGATAGGAATCCGAATCCCAACGTCAACCACCGACGAATGCCTTCCACGAGCCGTCATACGGACCCTTTGCTGTACCCGCTATTCTTTCCCCATGGCGAAAGCGGATGGGCCACACACATGCCGCACGAAGGACCGCGTCGCACCCGCGTCAATCAAAACGTTTCACTGAAGGAGTATTCGTGTTATCGTTTGGCCGTTCGATATGACGGCCTCAACGAGCCGAACGCTCGGTTTAGTGCCATTCACAACGGTCGATTTTTGTTGCAACAATACGTGTGCGACCATTATGTCAGAGTCGAGGCGAGCCGGTTGAGATATTTGCGAAACAACCAGGACCAGTTGCGCTCCGAATCCTTCCAGGGCCTGATGGATCATCTCGCTGTACAGGACGTTCCGCGGGATCAGCAACATGCCATTGGCCGTCGCGTCATACTGCCCTCTTCCTTCGCAGGCAGTCCGCGTTGCATGCAACAAAATTATCAAGACGCCATGGCGATTGTGCGAAAATTTGGTAAACCCGATTTGTTCATTACTTTCACATGTAACCCTAGGTGGCCTGAGATAGTGGAGAATCTACCTCCGAGAGTGGCATCTTCTGACAGACCGGATTTGGTGTCCAGGGTGTTCAACCTGAAACTCCAGGATCTCATGCGTGACATAACCGAGCGTCACATATTCGGCAGGGTCGAAGCTTTTGTATACGTGGTCGAGTTCCAAAAGAGGGGATTGCCGCACGCGCACATTTTATTGATTTTACATGAAATGTACAAGCCGAAGGACGCTGAAGATGTAGATCAACTGATTCGAGCCGAGATACCCGACCCGGACACCGAGAGAGAACTGTACGACATAGTGGTGACCAATATGATGCACGGACCTTGCGGGATTCAAAACCCAACGTGC
The DNA here is from genome assembly GCA_034509805.1 of Sipha maydis. Taxonomy (NCBI): domain Eukaryota; kingdom Metazoa; phylum Arthropoda; class Insecta; order Hemiptera; family Aphididae; genus Sipha; species Sipha maydis. Next base: position 356,794 of record JASXSY010000355.1, on the reverse strand, counting down.
GCCTGCATGGTAGACGGGAAATGTCAGAAAGAGTTTCCCAAACCTTTCAACGACGAAACGCAGTTCAGGAGTGCCGGAGGTTATCCTGCCTACAGACGAAGAGACAACGGCCGCGCAGCTATGGTGCGGGACAGAGAGCTGTTTAACGATTCCGTAGTGCCGTACAATCCATATTTGCTACTCAAATACAACGCCCATATCAACGTGGAAGTGTGTTCAACCGTTAAAAGCGTCATGTACCTGTACAAGTACGTCTACAAAGGTCACGATGTGGCCACAGTTCGGGTTTGCGCAAACGATGAAATTCAGAGGTTCATCGACACTAGATACGTGAGCGCGCCGGAAGCGATCTGGAGACTCTTCTCTTTCCATTTGCAGAACAGGAGCCATGTCATCGTTCGACTGGCTGTACACTTGGAGGGTAGGCATAACGTTTTTTTCAGGGCCGGTGAGCTTATGCAACAGGTCGAAAGAGCGAGACACCGAGACACCACCCTTACCGCTTACTTCCGCCTGAACGCTACGGATCCAGAGGCTCGACAATACCTGTACCACGAAGTGCCCAATCACTATTGCTGGAACGCTTCTACATGCCGCTGGACTAGAAGAAAGGGAAACACTGGAGGCCGAGTCATTGGTCGAATGTATTCCGTAAGTCCTTTAGACCGCGATCGTTTTTTCCTTCGTTTGTTACTCGTGCATAGGCGGGGCTGTGTTTCGTTCGCCGACGTGAAGACTGTTGACGGCGTGCTTCATCTCACCTACGAAGCGGCCGCGCTGGCACTGGGGTTGCTCGAAGACGATACGGCGTGGAGTCGCTGTCTGGCAGAGGCCTGCCAACACGACACTCCGCGACAGGTTCGGGCCCTCTTCACAATCATCTGCGTCTACTGTTTGCCGACCAACCCATTGGATTTGTACAACGGCGTCGAGGAACACCTGATGTCGGATTTCTCGCGCAACCGGCCGGAAGGCGCTGCCAGGGCGGCGTGTCTCAACGCCTTGAACCAATTATTCGGAACCCACGGTAAGTCGCTCGCCGATTTTGGTTTGCCTGTTCCAGACGTGATAGAAGAACCACGAGAGATGATGTACGACGCTATTGATGAAGCGGAGCGGGGCGATGCGTTACTCCAGCAACTCAACGTCGATCAGAGGGCTGTGTACGATCGCGTCATGGCCGCGGTGTTGGACCCCCGTCCGAGCGCCAAGGTGTTCTTCGTCAACGGTCCAGGTGGGACTGGAAAGACGATGCTGTACTCGTGCCTTATGTCCGTGTTGCGCGGCCGAAACAGGAATGTCTTGGCAGTGGCGTTCACCGGGATCGCGGCCGCTCTTTTGAACGGCGGAAGGACCGTTCACTCCACCTTCGGTTTGCCATTCGGAGTGCTCACGCACGAGTCCACTTCCACCATCAGATTGCAGTCCCGCATGGCGCACAGGATTCGCGACGCTGCGCTCATCGTCTGGGACGAGGCACCCATGTCCCCGGGTTTCCAACTGACGGTTGTCGATCGGCTTCTGAAGGACATCATGCAGTCGAATCTTCCTTTTGGAGGTAAACCTTTTCTTTTAGGTGGTGATTTCAGGCAGATTCTTCCAGTCGTCTCCCATGGGACGAGAAGTGACATCGTCGGCGCGTGCATCAAATCCAACGAGTTGTGGCCCGTCATGCAACAGTTCTCCCTCACCCGGAACATGCGAGCGGACGGCGACAGAGAGTTTGCAGCGTGGCTTCTCCTATTAGGCAACGGTAATGTGGACAGGTACGGCGACGACGAGAACGCGATACAAGTGCCCCGCAGATTCCTGTGTCAAATTCCATTGGCCGACTTCGTGTTCCCTCAAATGATGAACTTGGCCAACATCAACGACTTTGCGAACAAGGTCATCTTATGCCCTACCAACGAGGGTTGTCGTCAGATGAACGAAGGCATTCTCCGCAATCGTCTCGAGGGTGAAGTCAGGCATTACATCAGCACGGACACCGTAGAGTGCGACGACCCCGAGGACGCCGCAGACTTCCCGATAGAGTTCATTCATTCGCTAAACCCCACGGGACTCCCTCTTCACGACCTGGCTCTCAAGGTGGGCGCTGTCGTCATGCTGCTCAGAAACCTGGACGCCAAAAGAGGACTTTGCAACGGTACGAGGATGGTAATTGTCGAGCTTCGACGTTTGAATTTCAGAGCTAGGCTGCTCAACGCTACCGAGCACGACGATGACATCATAATTCCCAGGATTCCGCTGACCACTACCGAAGCTGACGGCTTACCCTTCAAGTTGCGGCGAATGCAGTTCCCAGTTCGATTGGCTTTTTCGGTGACCATCAACAAGTCTCAAGGCCAGACATTCGACCGCGTTGGAATATACCTGCCTTCTCCCGTGTTCAGCCACGGACAGTTGTATGTGGCGTTCTCCAGGGTGAGAAACGCTGAATCCGTCAAAGTTTATATACCGACCGATGCCAATGGAGTTACGAAGAATGTGGTGTACCGTGAGATTCTGTAAATATTTTTTGTTATGTTATATTTATTTTTATATGTATTTCTCTTCTGTAAACTTTTGCTTATATTCTCTGATTATGAGAAACTTCTGTGTTCTGTCTTTCATAAATTATTTATATTGTTGTACATTATCTTCATGTATTCTTTTATGTATTATATTTTTATATGTATTTCTCTTCTGTAAACTTTACTTATATTCTCTGATTATGAGAAACTTCTGTGTTCTGTCTTTCATAAATTATTTATATTGTTGTACATTATCTTCATATATTCTTTTATGTATTATATTTTTATATGTATTTCTCTTCTGTGTTCTGTCTTTCATAAATTATTTATATTGTTGTACATTATCTTCATGTATTCTTTTATGTATTATATTTTTATATGTATTTCTCTTCTGTAAACTTTACTTATATTCTCTGATTATGAGAAACTTCCACATTCTTTCATAAAATATTTATATTGTTATACGTTGTCTTCATGTTTTCTTTTATGGATTACTTATGTATTATATTTTTATTTGTACCTTAACATTAAATTATGTTTAAATATTATACACTTTTTGATTGTGCCAAACTTTTAAAAAGCAATACATTTTTAAATCATATTAAAATGTTTTACTTTTATTCCCTTCAATATGCTGTTGGTTTATTACAGCAGAAGACTCTTATAATAATTTTATAATCATAAGGAGATATTTTATTCTATAATTGAAATATCAAGATCTATATGTATATTAATACTCTTTTTAATTCTATTCCATCTATTCAATCATTATTATTGCCCTCTGCTGTTTGATTGTTTTACTTTTTTACATGGTTATATATGTTTGACACATGTCAATTGAGAATATGGTACTGTAGTACTAATAATGAAACGATTAGGTTGATATATAAACTTTTTTACAATAAAATACAATTGTTAGTGCTCTTTAAATAAATTATACAATGTAGGTACCCTTAACGGTTATATTCAATATTATGATTTCAATTTTCTACAGTAAAGTATTACAAATAACAATTCTTACTCATTGTGGACTACTTTAATAAGTACAAAATCCATAAAAAAAAATTGTGCAAACAGTGACTGCTAGATAGCGAACGCTGTTGACGCCGAAGGCGTCTCAGTTTTCCACCCGTACGTGTTATCAAAAGTAGTAATTATCATACGATTTGTAACCGTGGTATATTGTAATTCTACAAAAAAATGTTTTGACTTTTTAATAAGTAATTATTATTAATTAATTAATATTTCTATTAATAATAATTAAGCGAATTACACCCTCAGCGAGGCACACAGAAGCTAGTCTATTATATAAAAAAATTTCTGAGCGTTCTCATTGGTGGACGGTTTTTTTTATTCCCCGTGAGCTTTTTACCTATTTCTTCGGTCCCATCCCGTTGCCTTTTTCCTCCTCTATCCATTACGGCCGTCCTTTGAATTTTCCGACGAGCCGTTTTCCCGATTCGACCGGATGAAAAACCCATATATATATCGTTCTAAGCACCTAGCCAATCGCGGCGATCGGTACCTGTTTCCCTCGCTCCTCCGTGACGTTTCGCCCCGCGTGACGTCACTATTCCGCGGTCGTCCGCTTACCTTATCTTCCTTTTCGCGTCCAACGAACCGTTTAAATGTCCCGATTTTCGCCAACATTTACAACTCGACCGTTAGGTAGGTAGGCATTAGGCGTTAGGCGATAGGATCTGTAGGTACCCGGTTCGAACCCTGCCCGTACGGTTCGACGTTTGTTGCCGTTGTACTGCCGCCGTTGAATTGCACAGCCGCCGACGAACGATGCCATCGGAATCATCTGATTTCTTTTTTTTTTTTTTCGCTCGGAATTTTTTTTTTCTTCGTTAAAGTTTCAACTTTTTTTTTTTTAAGTTTTTACAAATTTAAACGCGATTTCTATTTGTTTCCGTTATATAAAAGCAATGGAAGACCTGGTACGTTTTTATTACGTTAACTTTGATATGATTTATATTTACAAATGGCCGTATGTTTTCATTATACTTTTCTTATTGGAATGGAATTCAAAGTCATTGGTGCTAATGATACTGTTCAAAATAAAATGGTACGTATTACATTCAACTTCAACTAAGCTTTTATTGTGTCTTTAAACAACGTTAAATGATTGTTTTCATACTTAATTTAGGTAAACGGGTAATCAAACATGGGTACCATAATCGGAGATTTGATTGATTAGACGCCATCGGGTAGATTTGTTTTTTTTTTTTTCCGTTAAAGTTTCAACTTTTTTTTTATTCGTTTAAGTTTTAACAAATTTATATGTGATTTCTAATTGTTTTCGTTATATAATCACACCAAATTACATTAAAGCTACATTAAAAACAATGAAAACCTGGCATGTGCCTTATAATTATTATGTTTCCAAATAAATTTAGTTTAGCTGTGTTTTCATTATACTTTTTTTATCGGAATTGAATGGAATTCAATGTCATTGGTGCTTATGATACTATTCAAAATAAAATGGTACGTATTACATTTTTTCAACTTATTCCAAGCTTTAACTGTGGCTTTAAACAATGTTAAATTATTGTTTTCATTGCTAACAGTAGGTTAAAGGGTAATCAAACATGGATACCATAATCGGAGATTTGATTGATTATTTGATAATAATACTTGATTATTATTAATTTCTTTCAAATGTAGGTGGAGAATCTGAAAGTATTTGTCGGTATACTTTGTTGACTGGAAAGGAATGTGAACGAAATGACACTTTTAAAAACATGTAGATATGGTATGTATTACATTTTTAGATTGTATTATTATTCAACTACACTCTAAATGTGTTATTAAAATATTTTAAATACATTATTAATTTGGAATTATTCTATCAAAAATTATAGGAAGAGAGCTTTGTTGTGTACTATGCATATTATAATCTAATAATAATATATGCTTAATATGCTATAATTCAATGCCAATGACTGCACTTTATGACTGTAATGATACTATTGAAGAGACCCTCAGATATAAAAATATGAAAACATGGTATGTATTACATTTTCTAAATGCGTTGAATGTGTTTTTATAATATGATGTAGGAGAAGAATCTTATAGTTTTAATCTTAACACTTGGTGTTACTTTTTGATAATATAGAAATATGAAAACAGAATTGAATTACATTTTTAATACTATTTTTCAATTATTTGCTTTAAATATGGTAATAAAATATGTTAAATACATTTAATTTAATTTTTTATATTTTATATATTTATATTATAGAGAGCTATAGGAAGTTTTCAATATATTTTGTTGACTGCAAAGGAAAAATTCAAATTATTGACAAAATGTTGCTGAAACACACAAACACAACATAGGTAATATTGTTCACATATCACAGCTATTATTATCACTATTATGATGTATTGGAAATGCTTATTAATTTTAATAAATATGTTATTCATAGGTATATATGTGATTTTGATTTGTTTTCCCTAAAAGTAATATAAGGAGACAGCTAATCGGATGTTTTCTGATATGATATTATGAAAAAATCGCACAGCTAAAAAACAATGAAAACCACGTATGTAAATAATTGTGTCTTTAAATTATGTTGATTACTCACATTGGATTTCATATATTTTTCCAAATAATATAGGGAGATAGCTGTTGTATGTTTTCGTTATACTTTTGGAATGGAATGACATTGATGCTAATGAGATACTATTCAAAATAAAGAAATCATGGTACGTATTACACATTTTTTAACTCATTCCTTCGACTACATATTATAAATTGAATGTTCATTATTTCGGTTTTAGTTAAAGAGTGTTATAGAGCATCAGTCCTTACACTTGGATAAAATTAAATGAAAACTTTTATAACATGAAAATGAGGAAGCCCAGTAAGTTTTAATTTTTTTGTAAATCATAAATATGATGTTGTATGTGTTCATTATACTTTTTTTATTGGAATCAAATTCCAATTTGGTGCTAATAACAAAAATAAAATAAAGTTAACAATATTACACATTTTTTAATGCTCTAATTCCACTATGCTTTAAATGTCTTTTTAAAATATATTAAAATATACTGTGTACTTTGCTCATAGTGGGTTGCAGAGTAATGGATTGAGAAATGCTCGAACATGATTGTAGTACTATTGTACCCAAGAGCTTGGTTATTAATACACTTCTATTCTCTTAATATAATATTATAATATTATTGTCTTAGTATAGTCTTAGTATTAGTCTTACTATTGTACCCAAGAGCTTGGTTATTAATACACTTCTATTCTCTTAATATAATATTATAATATTATTGTCTTAGTATAGTTTATTTAATTAAACCCTATCTTACTGGATTCATTGTTGTGCAATAAAATGTATCATTAAGTATTCGCTTTCAACAAGATCTATCTACATATTAATGGTTATTTCTGTTATATTTAAATGTATTTTTTTTTACCCTTTAATTATTGTTGGTTCTACTACATATTGATTGATGATTAGAAATCAAACATGTTATATTGCATATTCAAATTGTGATATTCGCATTGTACCTTAACATTAAATTATGTTTAAATATTTCATTTTTTCATTGTGCAATACTTTTTAAAGCTATACATGTTTAATGCGTTTTTAAATTATATTAAAATGTATTATTTATATTCCCTTCGATATGCAATTGGTTTATTACAGGAGAAGACACTTATAATATTTTGATAATCATATAGAGATTTTTATTCTAAAGTTGAAATATCATGATCTATATGCATATTAATACTTTATGTGTTTTCAAACCATATTAAAATTTATTATTTATTCCATTCTATATGCTATTGGTTTGTTACAGGAAAAGAAACTAATAATATATAACTTTAATGTATAGCTGTAAGGTGTTTTCATTATATTTTGTGGACTGGAAAGGAATTATTCAATGCTATTTATGGTAAAGATGCAATAAATTACATATTACACATATAAAAATAAGAAAACATGGTATGTATTACATTTTTTAATTTTTTCATTCAACTAAGCTTTAACATAAGTAGGTTTACTGATTCACCAAAATTGCTTGGTTATTAATACATTTATTGATTTATTTTTTTCAACTGTAGGAATCTTATAGCGTTTGTCAATATTTTTAGTTTACTGCACAAGAACAATTCAATGTGATTCACTTTAATGATAATATATTAAGATATAAAAAGAAGACATGGCGAGTATTACATTTTTTAACTTATATAATATATTGAATTTGTGTTTTTTCGGTTTTAGTAAAAGAGTATTATGGTGTATCTGTCCTCACACTTGGATAAAATTAAATGAAAACAAAAAAGCCCAGTAAGTTTAATATTTTGTTGTATGTTTTACAATGACTATGTTGTACACTGTGTCATTAATATGTATAGTGTGTTTTTATTCATACACTATACTCAATGTTGTTTAATATGAATTTTTATAACATACAAGTTTCAAACAATTAATATATTGAAAAATGTTTGTATAGTGCTGTATATATATTAAATTGTGACGTTTGTTTGCATGTACGTCGCGAGTGTTGGCTAAACTGTCGAATTATGCGAGTGTTGGCTACACCGTCGAACGACGCCATCCGGTCCGTTAGGAATTGTGGGTTTTCCCGTTGCACGTAGCCGTCTGTGGCATAGACAAAAGATTTGTCTGTGCTTCGATGAACGTCGTAGCACTTGGATGTACTTCCGCTTTTATTGCGCTGTCATTTGATTGTATTCTATTACATTTCGAATGCTTTATTGCTGTGCCGTCAATTGGAACTTTTCAGTTTAGATTGTCGGTTTTTTTTTTTTTTTGTGTCGAATTCTAATTTTTTTTCTTTAGTTTCAAATTTTTTTTTGTGATGGCACCCACGTGTGTCGTATGTGGACCTGTCCGCCGCGTTGGCATTTCCCTTCATAAATTCCCGACGATGAACCAAGCGATTCGGAACGAATGGTTAGATTTTGTCTCGCGCTACGGAATCGATCGAAACCAAGTATTCGTGACGTCAAAACTGTGTTCGAGACATTTTGATCGTGACGACTTCGTGTTTACGGCCGTTCGACGTGTTCTCCACCGCGACGCAGTACCGAGAAATGCCGTTTTACCCGATGCACCAGTAGCAGCGGTCCACGTGGTCCCGCACGCCGTTGTCGAAGGTAATCTTCTATTACAGGACAATGTTGGCGGCGAAGATCGACAGACGTTCGTCGACGTTCCGGTGGACATGGACATCGGTCAAAACTACGTTGTAGTCGACGTAGCGGGTGATGATGACGTCGACATCGATGTTGACGGTTCCCTTCAGAACAACGCCTTAGCCGACGGAGGGCAGGCGATGGTCGACGGCCCAGTGGACATGGACATCGGTCAGAACTATGATGTCGTCGACGTAGCGGTCGAAGAAATCGTAGACGTTGTTAATGATATCGACCTTGGGATCGTCGAGGTGGAAGAGGAAACGGTGAACGACGTTGACCTGGTCGACGACCGGAACGACGAAGATTTGATGGCCAACATCGTAGTCGTCGAAGAGCTGATCGCCGCCCGAGTTGGCGCACAAGCACCCGACCGCTTACACATCGGACCGATGGATCGCGTTTGTCCTCACTGCTACGCGAGAAATTTCGTAAGTGAACATTTTATTTGTTGTAGGGACGGTAAGGTTTTGTTGACAGGTGACAGAGTGTTGGGAGAGGTTCCGCTTGCGTTGCGGAGACTGCTCAGCGAAGACGGCTCGGAGAACAGGCATTTTCAGAGCGAGGTCCGTCAGTACAACAATGCCATGGCGTTCGCGTCTCTGATCACGCAAGACTTCCAGGCACCACCGGGACGAGGACCCAGAACATTCGTCATGCACGGCCAAACGTATCACCTGATCAGTGACGCGGCCGCCGGACCGGACGTCATCCCACGGTTCTGTCAACTGTACTTCGTGGACACGCGGTTGGCGACCGAGAGCCGCATTCGAAACCCCGTCAACTCCGCGTGTAGACCGGATCTTTTGGACAGATTGGACATCATGTTGAGAGAGATCAACCCGTACGCCCGAATGTTCATGCACATGACGGAGATGTGGAACAGAGAACAGATTTTGGCTGCGGCGGAAAATCCGACGAGACCGCCTCGGACTGTGAGTATGCATTTCGTACGCGATTCCAGAGACCCGGGACGCCGCAACCAGCCGGCCGTGCGTGAGATCGCCGCAGTGTTTGTCGGTAACGACGGCGACCCTCCGGAAAACGTGGACTTCGTTGTTTACGATAGGAATCCGAATCCCAACGTCAACCACCGACGAATGCCTTCCACGAGCCGTCATACGGACCCTTTGCTGTACCCGCTATTCTTTCCCCATGGCGAAAGCGGATGGGCCACACACATGCCGCACGAAGGACCGCGTCGCACCCGCGTCAATCAAAACGTTTCACTGAAGGAGTATTCGTGTTATCGTTTGGCCGTTCGTTATGACGGCCTCAACGAGCCGAACGCTCGGTTTAGTGCCATTCACAACGGTCGATTTTTGTTGCAACAATACGTGTGCGACCATTATGTCAGAGTCGAGGCGAGCCGGTTGAGATATTTGCGAAACAACCAGGACCAGTTGCGCTCCGAATCCTTCCAGGGCCTGATGGATCATCTCGCTGTACAGGACGTTCCGCGGGATCAGCAACATGCCATTGGCCGTCGCGTCATACTGCCCTCTTCCTTCGCAGGCAGTCCGCGTTGCATGCAACAAAATTATCAAGACGCCATGGCGATTGTGCGAAAATTTGGTAAACCCGATTTGTTCATTACTTTCACGTGTAACCCTAGGTGGCCTGAGATAGTGGAGAATCTACCTCCGAGAGTGGCATCTTCTGACAGACCGGATTTGGTGTCCAGGGTGTTCAACCTGAAACTCCAGGATCTCATGCGTGACATAACCGAGCGTCACATATTCGGCAGGGTCGAAGCTTTTGTATACGTGGTCGAGTTCCAAAAGAGGGGATTGCCGCACGCGCACATTTTATTGATTTTACAGGAAATGTACAAGCCGAAGGACGCTGAAGATGTAGATCAACTGATTCGAGCCGAGATACCCGACCCGGACACCGAGAGAGAACTGTACGACATAGTGGTGACCAATATGATGCACGGACCTTGCGGGATTCAAAACCCAACGTGCGCCTGCATGGTAGACGGGAAATGTCAGAAAGAGTTTCCCAAACCTTTCAACGACGAAACGCAGTTCAGGAGTGCCGGAGGTTATCCTGCCTACAGACGAAGAGACAACGGCCGCGCAGCTATGGTGCGGGACAGAGAGCTGTTTAACGATTCCGTAGTGCCGTACAATCCATATTTGCTACTCAAATACAACGCCCATATCAACGTGGAAGTGTGTTCAACCGTTAAAAGCGTCATGTACCTGTACAAGTACGTCTACAAAGGTCACGATGTGGCCACAGTTCGGGTTTGCGCAAACGATGAAATTCAGAGGTTCATCGACACTAGATACGTGAGCGCGCCGGAAGCGATCTGGAGACTCTTCTCTTTCCATTTGCAGAACAGGAGCCATGTCATCGTTCGACTGGCTGTACACTTGGAGGGTAGGCATAACGTTTTTTTCAGGGCCGGTGAGCTTATGCAACAGGTCGAAAGAGCGAGACACCGAGACACCACCCTTACCGCTTACTTCCGCCTGAACGCTACGGATCCAGAGGCTCGACAATACCTGTACCACGAAGTGCCCAATCACTATTGCTGGAACGCTTCTACATGCCGCTGGACTAGAAGAAAGGGAAACACTGGAGGCCGAGTCATTGGTCGAATGTATTCCGTAAGTCCTTTAGACCGCGATCGTTTTTTCCTTCGTTTGTTACTCGTGCATAGGCGGGGCTGTGTTTCGTTCGCCGACGTGAAGACTGTTGACGGCGTGCTTCATCTCACCTACGAAGCGGCCGCGCTGGCACTGGGGTTGCTCGAAGACGATACGGCGTGGAGTCGCTGTCTGGCAGAGGCCTGCCAACACGACACTCCGCGACAGGTTCGGGCCCTCTTCACAATCATCTGCGTCTACTGTTTGCCGACCAACCCATTGGATTTGTACAACGGCGTCGAGGAACACCTGATGTCGGATTTCTCGCGCAACCGGCCGGAAGGCGCTGCCAGGGCGGCGTGTCTCAACGCCTTGAACCAATTATTCGGAACCCACGGTAAGTCGCTCGCCGATTTTGGTTTGCCTGTTCCAGACGTGATAGAAGAACCACGAGAGATGATGTACGACGCTATTGATGAAGCGGAGCGGGGCGATGCGTTACTCCAGCAACTCAACGTCGATCAGAGGGCTGTGTACGATCGCGTCATGGCCGCGGTGTTGGACCCCCGTCCGAGCGCCAAGGTGTTCTTCGTCAACGGTCCAGGTGGGACTGGAAAGACGATGCTGTACTCGTGCCTTATGTCCGTGTTGCGCGGCCGAAACAGGAATGTCTTGGCAGTGGCGTTCACCGGGATCGCGGCCGCTCTTTTGAACGGCGGAAGGACCGTTCACTCCACCTTCGGTTTGCCATTCGGAGTGCTCACGCACGAGTCCACTTCCACCATCAGATTGCAGTCCCGCATGGCGCACAGGATTCGCGACGCTGCGCTCATCGTCTGGGACGAGGCACCCATGTCCCCGGGTTTCCAACTGACGGTTGTCGATCGGCTTCTGAAGGACATCATGCAGTCGAATCTTCCTTTTGGAGGTAAACCTTTTCTTTTAGGTGGTGATTTCAGGCAGATTCTTCCAGTCGTCTCCCATGGGACGAGAAGTGACATCGTCGGCGCGTGCATCAAATCCAACGAGTTGTGGCCCGTCATGCAACAGTTCTCCCTCACCCGGAACATGCGAGCGGACGGCGACAGAGAGTTTGCAGCGTGGCTTCTCCTATTAGGCAACGGTAATGTGGACAGGTACGGCGACGACGAGAACGCGATACAAGTGCCCCGCAGATTCCTGTGTCAAATTCCATTGGCCGACTTCGTGTTCCCTCAAATGATGAACTTGGCCAACATCAACGACTTTGCGAACAAGGTCATCTTATGCCCTACCAACGAGGGTTGTCGTCAGATGAACGAAGGCATTCTCCGCAATCGTCTCGAGGGTGAAGTCAGGCATTACATCAGCACGGACACCGTAGAGTGCGACGACCCCGAGGACGCCGCAGACTTCCCGATAGAGTTCATTCATTCGCTAAACCCCACGGGACTCCCTCTTCACGACCTGGCTCTCAAGGTGGGCGCTGTCGTCATGCTGCTCAGAAACCTGGACGCCAAAAGAGGACTTTGCAACGGTACGAGGATGGTAATTGTCGAGCTTCGACGTTTGAATTTCAGAGCTAGGCTGCTCAACGCTACCGAGCACGACGATGACATCATAATTCCCAGGATTCCGCTGACCACTACCGAAGCTGACGGCTTACCCTTCAAGTTGCGGCGAATGCAGTTCCCAGTTCGATTGGCTTTTTCGGTGACCATCAACAAGTCTCAAGGCCAGACATTCGACCGCGTTGGAATATACCTGCCTTCTCCCGTGTTCAGCCACGGACAGTTGTATGTGGCGTTCTCCAGGGTGAGAAACGCTGAATCCGTCAAAGTTTATATACCGACCGATGCCAATGGAGTTACGAAGAATGTGGTGTACCGTGAGATTCTGTAAATATTTTTTGTTATGTTATATTTATTTTTATATGTATTTCTCTTCTGTAAACTTTTGCTTATATTCTCTGATTATGAGAAACTTCTGTGTTCTGTCTTTCATAAATTATTTATATTGTTGTACATTATCTTCATGTATTCTTTTATGTATTATATTTTTATATGTATTTCTCTTCTGTAAACTTTACTTATATTCTCTGATTATGAGAAACTTCTGTGTTCTGTCTTTCATAAATTATTTATATTGTTGTACATTATCTTCATATATTCTTTTATGTATTATATTTTTATATGTATTTCTCTTCTGTGTTCTGTCTTTCATAAATTATTTATATTGTTGTACATTATCTTCATGTATTCTTTTATGTATTATATTTTTATATGTATTTCTCTTCTGTAAACTTTACTTATATTCTCTGATTATGAGAAACTTCCACATTCTTTCATAAAATATTTATATTGTTATACGTTGTCTTCATGTTTTCTTTTATGGATTACTTATGTATTATATTTTTATTTGTACCTTAACATTAAATTATGTTTAAATATTATACACTTTTTGATTGTGCCAAACTTTTAAAAAGCAATACATTTTTAAATCATATTAAAATGTTTTACTTTTATTCCCTTCAATATGCTGTTGGTTTATTACAGCAGAAGACTCTTATAATAATTTTATAATCATAAGGAGATATTTTATTCTATAATTGAAATATCAAGATCTATATGTATATTAATACTCTTTTTAATTCTATTCCATCTATTCAATCATTATTATTGCCCTCTGCTGTTTGATTGTTTTACTTTTTTACATGGTTATATATGTTTGACACATGTCAATTGAGAATATGGTACTGTAGTACTAATAATGAAACGATTAGGTTGATATATAAACTTTTTTACAATAAAATACAATTGTTAGTGCTCTTTAAATAAATTATACAATGTAGGTACCCTTAACGGTTATATTCAATATTATGATTTCAATTTTCTACAGTAAAGTATTACAAATAACAATTCTTACTCATTGTGGACTACTTTAATAAGTACAAAATCCATAAAAAAAAATTGTGCAAACAGTGACTGCTAGATAGCGAACGCTGTTGACGCCGAAGGCGTCTCAGTTTTCCACCCGTACGTGTTATCAAAAGTAGTAATTATCATACGATTTGTAACCGTGGTATATTGTAATTCTACAAAAAAATGTTTTGACTTTTTAATAAGTAATTATTATTAATTAATTAATATTTCTATTAATAATAATTAAGCGAATTACACCCTCAGCGAGGCACACAGAAGCTAGTCTATTATATAAAAAAATTTCTGAGCGTTCTCATTGGTGGACGGTTTTTTTTATTCCGCCGGAGCTTTTTCCCTTTTTCTTCGGTCCCATCCCGTTGCCTTTTTCCTCCTCTATCCGTTTCGGCCGTCCTTTGAATTTTCCGACGAGCCGTTTTCCCGATTCGACCGGATGAAAAACCCATATATATATCGTTCTAAGCACCTAGCCAATCGCGGCGATCGTTACCTGTTTCCCTCGCGCCTCCGTGACGTTTCGCCCCGCGTGACGTCACATATCCGCAGTCGTCCGCTTACCTTATCTACCTTTTCGCGTCCACCGAACCGTTTAAATGTCCCGATTTTCGCCAAGATTTACTACTCGACCGTTAGGTAGATAGGCATTAGGCGTTAGGCGATAGGATCTGTAGGTACCCGGTTCGAACCCTGCCCGTACTGTTCGACGTTTGTTGCGCAGTAATCGTTGATTTGTACAGCCGCCGACGAACGATGCCATCGGGAACATCTGATTTTTTTTTTTTTTTTTTTTCGCTCCGAATTTTTTTTTTTTTCGTTAAAGTTTCAACTTTTTTTTTTTTCGTTTAAGTTTTAACAAATTTAAACGTGAATTCTATTTGTTTCCGTTAAATAAAAGCAATGAAGACCTGCTACGTTTTTAATTGTGCTTTTTAATTATTACGTTAACTTTGATACGATTTATTTTTACAAATGGTCGTATGTTTTTTTCATTATACTTTTCTTATTGGAATGGAATTCAACGTCATTGGTGCTAATGATACTATTCAGAATAAAATGGTGCGTATTACATTCAACTTCAACTAAGCTTTTATTGTGTCTTTAAACAACGTTAAATGATTGTTTTCATTCCTAATAGTACGTTCAAAGGCAATGAATTATAAAATACTCAAACACGGGTACATTTTCAACCGTACGTATACATTTTCAACCGTAGTTGGACAATCTGATAGTATTCGTCAATATACAATACATAGGAAGGATTCAATGTGATTGAACGAAATAACACTTTTGAAAACGTATATGGATTTCTAATCAGATAAAATGGTACGTATTACATTTTTTTGATTATATTATTATTCAACTATACTATAAATGTGTTTTTAAAATATTTTAAATACATAATAAATTTTAATTGTTATAGGGAAAGAGCTTTGTTGACTGGAATTCTATAGTTAAATGCGTATGGCTGTACCTAATGACCGTAACTTTCTGACATTTGTTGCGTAGTAATTGTTGTGCTGCCGCCGCCGAAATGTATAGCCGCCGTCAATGTCTGATATATCGGAATCGATTTGTTTTTTTTTTCGTTTAAGTTTTAACTTTTTTTTTTCGTTCTTTAAGTTTTAACTTATTAACAAATATATATGTGACTTCTATTTGTTTTCGTTATATAACTACACACAGCTAAAAAGCAATGAAAACCTGGTATGTTTTTAATTGTGCTTTTAAATTATTACGTTAAATTTGATATGATTTATTTTTTCAAATAGCCGTATGTTTTCATTATACATTTCTTATTGGAATGGAATTCAAAGTCATTGGTGCTAATGATACTATTCAAAATAAAATGGTACGTATTACATTCAACTTCAACTTAGCTTAAATTGTGGCTTTAAACAACGATAAATGATTGTTTTCATAGTTAATTTAGGTAAACGGGTAATCAAACATGGGTACTATAATCGGAGATTTGATTGATTATTTGATAATAATACTTGATTTTTTTCAACTGTAGGTTGAGAATCTGATAGTATTTGTCGGTATACATTGTTGACTGGAAAGGATTGTGAACGAAATGACACTTTTAAAAACATGTAGAGATGGTACGTATTACATTTTTAGATTGTATTATTATTAAACTATACTCGGAATGTGTTTTTATAATATTTATAATACATTATTAATTTGAAATTGTTTTATCAAAAATTATAGGGAAAGAGCTTTGTTGTGTACTATGCATATTATAATCTAATAATAATATATGCATATTACAGTTGACTGGAATGCTAAATTCAATGTGAATGACTTTACGTAATGATTGTAATGATACTATTGAAGAGACCCTCAGATATAAAAATATGAAAACATGGTATGTATTACATTTTCTATATGCATTGAATATGTTTTTAAAATATGATGTAGGAGATGAATCTTATAGTTTTAATCATTACACTTGGTGTTACTTTTTTGATACATTTTTAATACTATTTTTCAATTATTTGCTTTAAATATGGTATTAAAATATGTTTAAGACATTTATTTAGATTTTTTTATATTTTATATATTTATATTTTAGAGAGCTATAGGAAGTTTTCAATATATTTTGTTGACTGCAAAGGAAAAATTCAAATTATTGACAAAATGTTGCTGAAAACACAAACACAACATAGGTTATATTGTTCACATATTACAGCTATTATTATCACTATTATGATATATTGGAAATGCTTATTAATTTTAATTAATATGTTATTCATAGGTATATATGTGATTTCGATTTGTTTTCCCTAAAAATAATATAAGGAGACAGCTAATCGGATGTTTTCTGATATGATATTATGAAAAACTCGCACAGCTTTAAAACAATGAAAACCACGTATGTAAATAATTGTGTCTTTAAATTATGATAATTACACACATTGGATTTCATATATTTTTCCAAATAATATAGTGATCTAGCTGTTGTATGTTTTCACTATTCTTTTGGAATGGAATGTCATTGATGCTAATGAGATACTATTCAAAATAAAGATATCATGGTACGTTTTACACATTTTTTAACTCATTCCTTCGACTACATATTATAAATTGAATGTTTATTATTTCGGTTTTAGTTAATGAGTGTTATAGAGCATCAGTCCTTACACTTGGATAAAATTAAATGAAAACATTTATAACATGAAAATAAGGAAGCCCAGTAAGTTTTAATTTTTTTGTAAATCATAAATATGCTGTTGTATGTGTTCATTATACTTTTTTTATCGGAATCAAATTCAATGTCATTGGTGCAAATGACAAAAATCAAATAAAGTTAACAATATTACACATTTTTTAATGCTCTAATTCCACCATGCTTTAAATGTCTTTTTAAAATATATTAAAATATACTGTGTACTTTGCTCATAGTGGGTTGCAGAGTAATGGATTGAGAAATGCTCGAACCTGAGTGTAGTGCTATTGTACCCAACAGCTTGATTATAAATACCCTTTTTTTCTCCTAATTTAATATTAAAATATTATTGTATTAGTATAGTTATTTACTTAAACCCTTTATTACTGTATCATTGTATAGTAATAAAAATATTTGCTTTACAATGATTATGTTTTACACTGTGTTATTAAAACTATCAGTATAGTTTGCGTTATATATTCATACACTATACTCAAAGTTGTCTAATATGAAATTTTATAACATTCCTACAAGTTATGAACAAATTACAACAAATTCTAACACTATTCCTAATACCAATGTTCATTATTGTGCAATAATCATATATCATTAGTATTCACTTACAACAAGATCTATCTACATATCAATGCTTATCTCTGTTATTTAAATGAAATGTATTTATTTTTATCCATTTAATTATTGTTGATTGTACTGCATATTGATTGATAATTAGAAATCAAACATGTTATATATTGCATTTTAAAATTGTGTCATACTTTTTAAAGCTATACATTTTTAATGTGTTTTTAAATCATATTAAAATTTATTACTTTTATTCACTTCTATATGCTTATGGTTTATTACAGGAGAAGACACTTATAATATATATATAATCATAAAGAGTTGTTTTATTCTATAGTTGAAATATCAAGATCTATATCCATATTAATACTTTTTTAAGACTCTATTCCATCTGTTTAGAAATAAATGTGATACATTTAAACTTTAACTATTGTTGTGGAGACACATAATGTTGTATTCGATTATTTTCAAATATAATGTGGTTTGCCCTGTGCTATTTGATTGTTTTACTATTTTACATGGTTTTATATTTTTGACACATGTCAGTTGAGGGTATGGTACTGCAGTAATAATAATGAAACAAGTATATTAACTTTTTTACAATGAAAAACAATTTTTGGTGCTCTTTAAATAAATTATACTATGTAGGTACCCTTAGCGATTACATTCAATATTTTGATTCCAATTTTCATCGGTTTAGTATTACAAATTACAATTCTTACTCATTGTGGACTACTTTGATGAATACAAAATCCTAAAAATCCTTTTTTAATTCTATTCCATCTATTCAATAATTATAATTGCTCTCTGCTGTTTGATAGTTTTACTTTTTTTACATGGTTTTATATGTTTAACACATGTTAATTGAGGGTATGGTACTGTGGTGCTAATAATGAAACGATTAGGTAGGTATATTAACTTTTGTACGATTAAAAACATTTGTGGAAGCAATTCAAATGAATTAGACAACAATGTAGGTACCCTTAACGATTACATTCAATATTTTGATTCCAATTTTCTACGGTAAAGTATTACAAATTACAATTCTTACTCATTGTGAACTAAAAAACGATTGTGCAAACAGTGACTGCTAGATAGCGGACGCTGTTGACGCCGAAGGCGTCTCAGTTTTCCACCCTCATGTGTTATCAAAAGTTATAATTATCACACGATTCGTAACCGTGGTAGATTGTTGCAATTCTACATAAATCTACATAATACTGTTTGAATATTAATAAATGATTTTTTAATATAATAATTAAGCGAATTACACCCTCAGCGAGGCACACAGAAGCTAGTCTATTATATAAAAAAATTTCTGAGCGTTCCCATTGGTCGACGGTTTTTTTTATTCCGCCGGAGCTTTTTCCGTATTTCTTCGGTCCCATCCCGTTGCCTTTTTCCTCCTCTATCCATTTCGGCCGTCCTTTGAATTTTCCGACGAGCCGTTTTCCCGATTCGACCGGATGAAAAATCCATATATATATCTAATTAAGGTCCGTCCAATCGCGGCGATCGTTACCTGTTTCCCTCGCGCCTCCGTGACGTTTCGCGCCCTCGTGACGTCACTATTCCGCGGTCGTCCGCTTACCTTATCTGCCTTTTCGCGTCCGCCGCACCGTTTAAATGCCCCGATTTTCGCCATGATTTTCAACTCGACCGCTAGGTAGGTAGGCATTAGGCGTTAGGCGAGAGGATCTGTAGGTACCCGGTTCGAACCCTGCCCGTACGGTTCGACGTTTGTTGCACTGCCGCCGTTGAATTGCACAGCCGCCGACCAACGATGCCATCGGGGGATCATTCGAATTTCTTTTTTTTTTTTTTTTCGTTAAAGTCAACTTTTTTTTTTTTCGTCTAAGTTTTAACAAATTTTTATGTGATTTCTATTTGTTTTCGTTATATAAAAGCAATGAAGACCTGGTACGTTTTTAATTGTGCTTTAAAATTATTACGTTAACTTTGATATGATTTATATTTACAAATGGCCGTATGTTTTCATTATACTTTTCTTATTGGACACTTCTTATGACACTTTTAAAAACATGTAAAGATGGTATGTATTACATTTTTAGATTGTATTATTATTCAACTATACTCAGAATGTGTTTTTATAATATTTTCAATACATTATTAATTTGAAATTGTTATATCAATAATTAAAGCAAGAGAGCTTTGTTGTGTACTATGCATATTATAATCTAATAATAATATATGCATATTACAGTTGACTGGAATGCTTTAATTCAATGTGAATGACTTTACGTAATGACTGTAATGATACTATTGAAGAGACCATTAGAAATAAAAATAAGAAAACATGGTATGTATTACATTTTCTATATGCATTGAATATGTTTTTAAAATATGATGTAGGAGATGAATCTTATAGTTTTAATCATTACACTTGGTGTTTCTTTTTAGATATAATAGACATAAGAAAACAAAATGAATTACATTTTTAATACTATTTTTCAATTACATGCTTTTAAGGTGGTAATAAATTATGTTAAATACATTTATTTTGATTTTTTTTTACCAAAAATTATAGGGAAGTTTTCAATATATTTTGTTGATTGTAAAGGATAAATTCAAATTATTGATAAAATGTTGCTGAAAAAACAAACACAATATAAGTAATATTGCTCACATAACACAGCTATTATTATCACTATTATGAGATAATGGAAACACTTACATTATACTGATGGAATAGTATTCATTGTCATTAGTGCTAATGAGATACTGTTCAAAATAAAGAAATTTTGGTACGAATTACACATTTTTAACTCATACCTTCGACTACATATTATCTATTGAATGTTTTTTTTTCAGTTTTAGTAAAAGAGTGTTATAGTGTATCAGTCCTTACACTTGGATAGCATTAAATGAAATCATTTATAACATGAAAATTAGGAAGCCCAGTAAGTTTTACTCTGTTTGTAAATCATAAATAAGCTGTTTTGTGTGTTCATCATTCTTTTTTCATTGGATAATGGAATGGAATTCAATGGCATTAGTGCTATTCAAAACAAACACAGATTTAAAATTAAGAAAACCAGCTATGTATTTTTATTTTAAAATATTATTAGTAGAGAGCTACTGGATGTTTTCAATGATTTTCGTTAAACAGATATAATATTATTTACTTATGTTCAAAACTTTTTATAATTTTATTGTTCACAATTAGTCTATTTTTTGACTATTATTTAACTGTGTCTTTAAATTATGTGTTACATAATTATAAATTTGTCTTCTAAATATATGTCAAATACAATTTGATATATTTTTCCAAATAATTTATGGAGAAGATAGCTGTTGTATGTTTTCATTACACTTTTTTTATTGGAATGGTAGCCAAATCAATGTCATTGGTGCAAATGACGAAAATCAAATAAAGTTAACAATATTACACATTATTTAATGCTCTTATTCCACTTTTCTTTAAATGTCTTTTTAAAATATATTAAACTATACTGTGTACTTTGCTCATAGTGGTTTGCAGAGTAATGAATTGAGAAATGCTCGAACATGAGTGTAGTAGTATTGTACCCAAGAGCTTGGTTATAAATACCCTTTTTTTCTCCTAATATAATATTAAAATATTATTGTCTGAGTTTAGATTATTTACTTAAACCCTATATTACTGGAACGTTGTATAATAATAATAATATTTGTTTTACAATGATTATGTTTTACACTGTGTTATTAAAACTATCAGTATAGTTTGCATTTTATATTCATACACTATACTCAAAGTTGTCTAATATGAAATTTTATAGCATTCCTACAAGTTTTGGACAAATTACATCAAATTCTAACACTATTCCTAATACCAATGTTCATTATTGTGCAATAATCATATATCATTTAGTATTCACTTACAACAAGATCTATCTACATATCAATGCTTATCTCTGTTATTTAAATGAAATGTATTTATTTTTATCCATTTAATTATTGTTGATTGTACTGCATATTGATTGATAATTAGAAATCAAACATGTTATATATTGCATTTTAAAATTGTGTCATACTTTTTATAGCTATACATTTTTAATGTGTTTTTAAATCATATTAAAATTTATTACTTTTATTCACTTCTATATGCTTATGGTTTATTGCAGGAGAAGACACTTATAATATATATATAATCATAAAGAGTTGTTTTATTCTATAGTTGAAATATCAAGATCAATATCCATATTAATACTTTTTTAAGACTCTATTCCATCTGTTTAGAAATAAATGTGATACATTTAAACTTTAACTATTGTTGTGGAGATACATAATGTTCTATTCGATTATTTTCAAATATAATGTGGTTTGCCCTGTGCTATTTGATTGTTTTACTATTTTACATGGTTTTATATTTTTGACACATGTCAGTTGAGGGTATGGTACTGCAGTAATAATAATGAAACAAGTATATTAACTTTTTTACAATGAAAAACAATTTTTGGTGCTCTTTAAATAAATTATACTATGTAGGTACCCTTAGCGATTACATTCAATATTTTGATTCCAATTTTCATCGGTTTAGTATTACAAATTACAATTCTTACTCATTGTGGACTACTTTGATGAATACAAAATCCTAAAAATCCTTTTTTAATTCTATTCCATCTATTCAATAATTATAATTGCTCTCTGCTGTTTGATAGTTTTACTTTTTTACATGGTTTTATATGTTTAACACATGTTAATTGAGGGTATGGTACTGTGGTGCTAATAATGAAACGATTAGGTAGGTATATTAACTTTTGTACGATTAAAAACATTTGTCGAAGCAATTCAAATGAATTAGACAACAATGTAGGTACCCTTAACGATTACATTCAATATTTTGATTCCAATTTTCTACGGTAAAGTATTACAAATTACAATTCTTACTCATTGTGAACTAAAAAAAGATTGTGCAAACAGTGACTGCTAGATAGCGGACGCTGTTGACGCCGAAGGCGTCTCAGTTTTCCACCCTCATGTGTTATCAAAAGTTATAATTATCACACGATTCGTAACCGTGGTAGATTGTTGCAATTCTACATAAATCTACATAATACTGTTTGAATATTAATTAATGATTTTTTAATATAATAATTAAGCGAATTACACCCTCAGCGAGGCACACAGAAGCTAGTCTATTATATAAAAAAATTTCTGAGCGTTCTCATTGGTGGACGGTTTTTTTTATTCCCCGTGAGCTTTTTACCTATTTCTTCGGTCCCATCCCGTTGCCTTTTTCCTCCTCTATCCATTACGGCCGTCCTTTGAATTTTCCGACGAGCCGTTTTCCCGATTCGACCGGATGAAAAACCCATATATATATCGTTCTAAGCACCTAGCCAATCGCGGCGATCGGTACCTGTTTCCCTCGCTCCTCCGTGACGTTTCGCCCCGCGTGACGTCACTATTCCGCGGTCGTCCGCTTACCTTATCTTCCTTTTCGCGTCCGCCGGACCGTTTAAATGTCCCGATTTTCGCCAAGATTTACAACTCGACCGTTAGGTAGGTAGGCATTAGGCGTTAGGCGATAGGATCTGTAGGTACCCGGTTCGAACCCTGCCCGTACGGTTCGACGTTTGTTGCGCAGTAATCGTTGATTTGTACAGCCGCCGACGAACGATGCCATCGGGTACGTCTGATTTCTTTTTTTTTTTTTTTCGCTCCGAATTTTTTTTTTTTTTTCGTTAAAGTTTCAACTTTTTTTTTTTTAAGTTTTTACAAATTTAAACGCGATTTCTATTTGTTTCCGTTATATAAAAGCAATGGAAGACCTGGTACGTTTTTATTACGTTAACTTTGATATGATTTATATTTACAAATGGCCGTATGTTTTCATTATACTTTTCTTATTGGAATGGAATTCAAAGTCATTGGTGCTAATGATACTGTTCAAAATAAAATGGTACGTATTACATTCAACTTCAACTAAGCTTTTATTGTGTCTTTAAATAACGTTAAATGATTGTTTTCATACTTAATTTAGGTAAACGGGTAATCAAACATGGGTACCATAATCGGAGATTTGATTGATTAGACGCCATCGGGTAGATTTGTTTTTTTTTTTTTCCGTTAAAGTTTCAACTTTTTTTTTATTCGTTTAAGTTTTAACAAATTTATATGTGATTTCTAATTGTTTTCGTTATATAATCACACCAAATTACATTAAAGCTACATTAAAAACAATGAAAACCTGGCATGTGCCTTATAATTATTATGTTTCCAAATAAATTTAGTTTAGCTGTGTTTTCATTATACTTTTTTTATCGGAATTGAATGGAATTCAATGTCATTGGTGCTTATGATACTATTCAAAATAAAATGGTACGTATTACATTTTTTCAACTTATTCCAAGCTTTAACTGTGGCTTTAAACAATGTTAAATTATTGTTTTCATTGCTAACAGTAGGTTAAAGGGTAATCAAACATGGATACCATAATCGGAGATTTGATTGATTATTTGATAATAATACTTGATTATTATTAATTTCTTTCAAATGTAGGTGGAGAATCTGAAAGTATTTGTCGGTATACTTTGTTGACTGGAAAGGAATGTGAACGAAATGACACTTTTAAAAACATGTAGATATGGTATGTATTACATTTTTAGATTGTATTATTATTCAACTACACTCTAAATGTGTTATTAAAATATTTTAAATACATTATTAATTTGGAATTATTCTATCAAAAATTATAGGAAGAGAGCTTTGTTGTGTACTATGCATATTATAATCTAATAATAATATATGCTTAATATGCTATAATTCAATGCCAATGACTGCACTTTATGACTGTAATGATACTATTGAAGAGACCCTCAGATATAAAAATATGAAAACATGGTATGTATTACATTTTCTAAATGCGTTGAATGTGTTTTTATAATATGATGTAGGAGAAGAATCTTATCTTAACACTTGGTGTTACTTTTTGATAATATAGAAATATGAAAACAGAATTGAATTACATTTTTAATACTATTTTTCAATTATTTGCTTTAAATATGGTAATAAAATATGTTAAATACATTTAATTTAATTTTTTATATTTTATATATTTATATTATAGAGAGCTATAGGAAGTTTTCAATATATTTTGTTGACTGCAAAGGAAAAATTCAAATTATTGACAAAATGTTGCTGAAACACACAAACACAACATAGGTAATATTGTTCACATATCACAGCTATTATTATCACTATTATGATGTATTGGAAATGCTTATTAATTTTAATAAATATGTTATTCATAGGTATATATGTGATTTCGATTTGTTTTCCCTAAAAGTAATATAAGGAGACAGCTAATCGGATGTTTTCTGATATGATATTATGAAAAACTCGCACAGCTAAAAAACAATGAAAACCACGTATGTAAATAATTGTGTCTTTAAATTATGTTGATTACTCACATTGGATTTCATATATTTTTCCAAATAATATAGGGAGATAGCTGTTGTATGTTTTCATTATACTTTTGGAATGGAATAACATTGATGCTAATGAGATACTATTCAAAATAAAGAAATCATGGTACGTATTACACATTTTTTAACTCATTCCTTCGACTACATATTATAAATTGAATGTTCATTATTTCGGTTTTAGTTAAAGAGTGTTATAGAGCATCAGTCCTTACACTTGGATAAAATTAAATGAAAACTTTTATAACATGAAAATGAGGAAGCCCAGTAAGTTTTAATTTTTTTGTAAATCATAAATATGATGTTGTATGTGTTCATTATACTTTTTTTATTGGAATCAAATTCCAATTTGGTGCTAATAACAAAAATAAAATAAAGTTAACAATATTACACATTTTTTAATGCTCTAATTCCACTATGCTTTAAATGTCTTTTTAAAATATATTAAAATATACTGTGTACTTTGCTCATAGTGGGTTGCAGAGTAATGGATTGAGAAATGCTCGAACATGATTGTAGTACTATTGTACCCAAGAGCTTGGTTATTAATACACTTCTATTCTCTTAATATAATATTATAATATTATTGTCTTAGTATAGTTTATTTAATTAAACCCTATCTTACTGGATTCATTGTTGTGCAATAAAATGTATCATTAAGTATTCGCTTTCAACAAGATCTATCTACATATTAATGGTTATTTCTGTTATATTTAAATGTATTTTTTTTTTACCCTTTAATTATTGTTGGTTCTACTACATATTGATTGATGATTAGAAATCAAACATGTTATATTGCATATTCAAATTGTGATATTCGCATTGTACCTTAACATTAAATTATGTTTAAATATTTCATTTTTTCATTGTGCAATACTTTTTAAAGCTATACATGTTTAATGCGTTTTTAAATTATATTAAAATGTATTATTTATATTCCCTTCGATATGCAATTGGTTTATTACAGGAGAAGACACTTATAATATTTTGATAATCATATAGAGATTTTTATTCTAAAGTTGAAATATCATGATCTATATGCATATTAATACTTTATGTGTTTTCAAACCATATTAAAATTTATTATTTATTCCATTCTATATGCTATTGGTTTGTTACAGGAAAAGAAACTAATAATATATAACTTTAATATAGTATAGCTGTAAGGTGTTTTCATTATATTTTGTGGACTGGAAAGGAATTATTCAATGCTATTTATGGTAAAGATGCAATAAATTACATATTACACATATACAAAATAAGAAAACATGGTATGTATTACATTTTTTAATTTTTTCATTCAACTAAGCTTTAACATAAGTAGGTTTACTGATTCACCAAAATTGCTTGGTTATTAATACATTTATTGATTTATTTTTTTCAACTGTAGGAATCTTATAGCGTTTGTCAATATTTTTAGTTTACTGCACAAGAACAATTCAATGTGATTCACTTTAATGATAATATATTAAGATATAAAAAGAAGACATGGCGAGTATTACATTTTTTAACTTATATAATATATTGAATTTGTGTTTTTTCGGTTTTAGTAAAAGAGTATTATGGTGTATCTGTCCTCACACTTGGATAAAATTAAATGAAAACAAAAAAGCCCAGTAAGTTTAATATTTTGTTGTATGTTGTACACTGTGTCATTAATATGTATAGTGTGTTTTTATTCATACACTATACTCAATGTTGTTTAATATGAATTTTTATAACATACAAGTTTCAAACAATTAATATATTGAAAAATGTTTGTATAGTGCTGTATATATATTAAATTGTGACGTTTGTTTGCATGTACGTCGCGAGTGTTGGCTAAACTGTCGAATTATGCGAGTGTTGGCTACACCGTCGAACGACGCCATCCGGTCCGTTAGGAATTGTGGGTTTTCCCGTTGCACGTAGCCGTCTGTGGCATAGACAAAAGATTTGTCTGTGCTTCGATGAACGTCGTAGCACTTGGATGTACTTCCGCTTTTATTGCGCTGTCATTTGATTGTATTCTATTACATTTCGAATGCTTTATTGCTGTGCCGTCAATTGGAACTTTTCAGTTTAGATTGTCGGTTTTTTTTTTTTTTTGTGTCGAATTCTAATTTTTTTTCTTTAGTTTCAAATTTTTTTTTGTGATGGCACCCACGTGTGTCGTATGTGGACCTGTCCGCCGCGTTGGCATTTCCCTTCATAAATTCCCGACGATGAACCAAGCGATTCGGAACGAATGGTTAGATTTTGTCTCGCGCTACGGAATCGATCGAAACCAAGTATTCGTGACGTCAAAACTGTGTTCGAGACATTTTGATCGTGACGACTTCGTGTTTACGGCCGTTCGACGTGTTCTCCACCGCGACGCAGTACCGAGAAATGCCGTTTTACCCGATGCACCAGTAGCAGCGGTCCACGTGGTCCCGCACGCCGTTGTCGAAGGTAATCTTCTATTACAGGACAATGTTGGCGGCGAAGATCGACAGACGTTCGTCGACGTTCCGGTGGACATGGACATCGGTCAAAACTACGTTGTAGTCGACGTAGCGGGTGATGATGACGTCGACATCGATGTTGACGGTTCCCTTCAGAACAACGCCTTAGCCGACGGAGGGCAGGCGATGGTCGACGGCCCAGTGGACATGGACATCGGTCAGAACTATGATGTCGTCGACGTAGCGGTCGAAGAAATCGTAGACGTTGTTAATGATATCGACCTTGGGATCGTCGAGGTGGAAGAGGAAACGGTGAACGACGTTGACCTGGTCGACGACCGGAACGACGAAGATTTGATGGCCAACATCGTAGTCGTCGAAGAGCTGATCGCCGCCCGAGTTGGCGCACAAGCACCCGACCGCTTACACATCGGACCGATGGATCGCGTTTGTCCTCACTGCTACGCGAGAAATTTCGTAAGTGAACATTTTATTTGTTGTAGGGACGGTAAGGTTTTGTTGACAGGTGACAGAGTGTTGGGAGAGGTTCCGCTTGCGTTGCGGAGACTGCTCAGCGAAGACGGCTCGGAGAACAGGCATTTTCAGAGCGAGGTCCGTCAGTACAACAATGCCATGGCGTTCGCGTCTCTGATCACGCAAGACTTCCAGGCACCACCGGGACGAGGACCCAGAACATTCGTCATGCACGGCCAAACGTATCACCTGATCAGTGACGCGGCCGCCGGACCGGACGTCATCCCACGGTTCTGTCAACTGTACTTCGTGGACACGCGGTTGGCGACCGAGAGCCGCATTCGAAACCCCGTCAACTCCGCGTGTAGACCGGATCTTTTGGACAGATTGGACATCATGTTGAGAGAGATCAACCCGTACGCCCGAATGTTCATGCACATGACGGAGATGTGGAACAGAGAACAGATTTTGGCTGCGGCGGAAAATCCGACGAGACCGCCTCGGACTGTGAGTATGCATTTCGTACGCGATTCCAGAGACCCGGGACGCCGCAACCAGCCGGCCGTGCGTGAGATCGCCGCAGTGTTTGTCGGTAACGACGGCGACCCTCCGGAAAACGTGGACTTCGTTGTTTACGATAGGAATCCGAATCCCAACGTCAACCACCGACGAATGCCTTCCACGAGCCGTCATACGGACCCTTTGCTGTACCCGCTATTCTTTCCCCATGGCGAAAGCGGATGGGCCACACACATGCCGCACGAAGGACCGCGTCGCACCCGCGTCAATCAAAACGTTTCACTGAAGGAGTATTCGTGTTATCGTTTGGCCGTTCGATATGACGGCCTCAACGAGCCGAACGCTCGGTTTAGTGCCATTCACAACGGTCGATTTTTGTTGCAACAATACGTGTGCGACCATTATGTCAGAGTCGAGGCGAGCCGGTTGAGATATTTGCGAAACAACCAGGACCAGTTGCGCTCCGAATCCTTCCAGGGCCTGATGGATCATCTCGCTGTACAGGACGTTCCGCGGGATCAGCAACATGCCATTGGCCGTCGCGTCATACTGCCCTCTTCCTTCGCAGGCAGTCCGCGTTGCATGCAACAAAATTATCAAGACGCCATGGCGATTGTGCGAAAATTTGGTAAACCCGATTTGTTCATTACTTTCACATGTAACCCTAGGTGGCCTGAGATAGTGGAGAATCTACCTCCGAGAGTGGCATCTTCTGACAGACCGGATTTGGTGTCCAGGGTGTTCAACCTGAAACTCCAGGATCTCATGCGTGACATAACCGAGCGTCACATATTCGGCAGGGTCGAAGCTTTTGTATACGTGGTCGAGTTCCAAAAGAGGGGATTGCCGCACGCGCACATTTTATTGATTTTACATGAAATGTACAAGCCGAAGGACGCTGAAGATGTAGATCAACTGATTCGAGCCGAGATACCCGACCCGGACACCGAGAGAGAACTGTACGACATAGTGGTGACCAATATGATGCACGGACCTTGCGGGATTCAAAACCCAACGTGCGCCTGCATGGTAGACGGGAAATGTCAGAAAGAGTTTCCCAAACCTTTCAACGACGAAACGCAGTTCAGGAGTGCCGGAGGTTATCCTGCCTACAGACGAAGAGACAACGGCCGCGCAGCTATGGTGCGGGACAGAGAGCTGTTTAACGATTCCGTAGTGCCGTACAATCCATATTTGCTACTCAAATACAACGCCCATATCAACGTGGAAGTGTGTTCAACCGTTAAAAGCGTCATGTACCTGTACAAGTACGTCTACAAAGGTCACGATGTGGCCACAGTTCGGGTTTGCGCAAACGATGAAATTCAGAGGTTCATCGACACTAGATACGTGAGCGCGCCGGAAGCGATCTGGAGACTCTTCTCTTTCCATTTGCAGAACAGGAGCCATGTCATCGTTCGACTGGCTGTACACTTGGAGGGTAGGCATAACGTTTTTTTCAGGGCCGGTGAGCTTATGCAACAGGTCGAAAGAGCGAGACACCGAGACACCACCCTTACCGCTTACTTCCGCCTGAACGCTACGGATCCAGAGGCTCGACAATACCTGTACCACGAAGTGCCCAATCACTATTGCTGGAACGCTTCTACATGCCGCTGGACTAGAAGAAAGGGAAACACTGGAGGCCGAGTCATTGGTCGAATGTATTCCGTAAGTCCTTTAGACCGCGATCGTTTTTTCCTTCGTTTGTTACTCGTGCATAGGCGGGGCTGTGTTTCGTTCGCCGACGTGAAGACTGTTGACGGCGTGCTTCATCTCACCTACGAAGCGGCCGCGCTGGCACTGGGGTTGCTCGAAGACGATACGGCGTGGAGTCGCTGTCTGGCAGAGGCCTGCCAACACGACACTCCGCGACAGGTTCGGGCCCTCTTCACAATCATCTGCGTCTACTGTTTGCCGACCAACCCATTGGATTTGTACAACGGCGTCGAGGAACACCTGATGTCGGATTTCTCGCGCAACCGGCCGGAAGGCGCTGCCAGGGCGGCGTGTCTCAACGCCTTGAACCAATTATTCGGAACCCACGGTAAGTCGCTCGCCGATTTTGGTTTGCCTGTTCCAGACGTGATAGAAGAACCACGAGAGATGATGTACGACGCTATTGATGAAGCGGAGCGGGGCGATGCGTTACTCCAGCAACTCAACGTCGATCAGAGGGCTGTGTACGATCGCGTCATGGCCGCGGTGTTGGACCCCCGTCCGAGCGCCAAGGTGTTCTTCGTCAACGGTCCAGGTGGGACTGGAAAGACGATGCTGTACTCGTGCCTTATGTCCGTGTTGCGCGGCCGAAACAGGAATGTCTTGGCAGTGGCGTTCACCGGGATCGCGGCCGCTCTTTTGAACGGCGGAAGGACCGTTCACTCCACCTTCGGTTTGCCATTCGGAGTGCTCACGCACGAGTCCACTTCCACCATCAGATTGCAGTCCCGCATGGCGCACAGGATTCGCGACGCTGCGCTCATCGTCTGGGACGAGGCACCCATGTCCCCGGGTTTCCAACTGACGGTTGTCGATCGGCTTCTGAAGGACATCATGCAGTCGAATCTTCCTTTTGGAGGTAAACCTTTTCTTTTAGGTGGTGATTTCAGGCAGATTCTTCCAGTCGTCTCCCATGGGACGAGAAGTGACATCGTCGGCGCGTGCATCAAATCCAACGAGTTGTGGCCCGTCATGCAACAGTTCTCCCTCACCCGGAACATGCGAGCGGACGGCGACAGAGAGTTTGCAGCGTGGCTTCTCCTATTAGGCAACGGTAATGTGGACAGGTACGGCGACGACGAGAACGCGATACAAGTGCCCCGCAGATTCCTGTGTCAAATTCCATTGGCCGACTTCGTGTTCCCTCAAATGATGAACTTGGCCAACATCAACGACTTTGCGAACAAGGTCATCTTATGCCCTACCAACGAGGGTTGTCGTCAGATGAACGAAGGCATTCTCCGCAATCGTCTCGAGGGTGAAGTCAGGCATTACATCAGCACGGACACCGTAGAGTGCGACGACCCCGAGGACGCCGCAGACTTCCCGATAGAGTTCATTCATTCGCTAAACCCCACGGGACTCCCTCTTCACGACCTGGCTCTCAAGGTGGGCGCTGTCGTCATGCTGCTCAGAAACCTGGACGCCAAAAGAGGACTTTGCAACGGTACGAGGATGGTAATTGTCGAGCTTCGACGTTTGAATTTCAGAGCTAGGCTGCTCAACGCTACCGAGCACGACGATGACATCATAATTCCCAGGATTCCGCTGACCACTACCGAAGCTGACGGCTTACCCTTCAAGTTGCGGCGAATGCAGTTCCCAGTTCGATTGGCTTTTTCGGTGACCATCAACAAGTCTCAAGGCCAGACATTCGACCGCGTTGGAATATACCTGCCTTCTCCCGTGTTCAGCCACGGACAGTTGTATGTGGCGTTCTCCAGGGTGAGAAACGCTGAATCCGTCAAAGTTTATATACCGACCGATGCCAATGGAGTTACGAAGAATGTGGTGTACCGTGAGATTCTGTAAATATTTTTTGTTATGTTATATTTATTTTTATATGTATTTCTCTTCTGTAAACTTTTGCTTATATTCTCTGATTATGAGAAACTTCTGTGTTCTGTCTTTCATAAATTATTTATATTGTTGTACATTATCTTCATGTATTCTTTTATGTATTATATTTTTATATGTATTTCTCTTCTGTAAACTTTACTTATATTCTCTGATTATGAGAAACTTCTGTGTTCTGTCTTTCATAAATTATTTATATTGTTGTACATTATCTTCATATATTCTTTTATGTATTATATTTTTATATGTATTTCTCTTCTGTGTTCTGTCTTTCATAAATTATTTATATTGTTGTACATTATCTTCATGTATTCTTTTATGTATTATATTTTTATATGTATTTCTCTTCTGTAAACTTTACTTATATTCTCTGATTATGAGAAACTTCCACATTCTTTCATAAAATATTTATATTGTTATACGTTGTCTTCATGTTTTCTTTTATGGATTACTTATGTATTATATTTTTATTTGTACCTTAACATTAAATTATGTTTAAATATTATACACTTTTTGATTGTGCCAAACTTTTAAAAAGCAATACATTTTTAAATCATATTAAAATGTTTTACTTTTATTCCCTTCAATATGCTGTTGGTTTATTACAGCAGAAGACTCTTATAATAATTTTATAATCATAAGGAGATATTTTATTCTATAATTGAAATATCAAGATCTATATGTATATTAATACTCTTTTTAATTCTATTCCATCTATTCAATCATTATTATTGCCCTCTGCTGTTTGATTGTTTTACTTTTTTACATGGTTATATATGTTTGACACATGTCAATTGAGAATATGGTACTGTAGTACTAATAATGAAACGATTAGGTTGATATATAAACTTTTTTACAATAAAATACAATTGTTAGTGCTCTTTAAATAAATTATACAATGTAGGTACCCTTAACGGTTATATTCAATATTATGATTTCAATTTTCTACAGTAAAGTATTACAAATAACAATTCTTACTCATTGTGGACTACTTTAATAAGTACAAAATCCATAAAAAAAAATTGTGCAAACAGTGACTGCTAGATAGCGAACGCTGTTGACGCCGAAGGCGTCTCAGTTTTCCACCCGTACGTGTTATCAAAAGTAGTAATTATCATACGATTTGTAACCGTGGTATATTGTAATTCTACAAAAAAATGTTTTGACTTTTTAATAAGTAATTATTATTAATTAATTAATATTTCTATTAATAATAATTAAGCGAATTACACCCTCAGCGAGGCACACAGAAGCTAGTCTATTATATAAAAAAATTTCTGAGCGTTCCCATTGGTCGACGGTTTTTTTTATTCCCCGTGAGCTTTTTACCTATTTCTTCGGTCCCATCCCGTTGCCTTTTTCCTCCTCTATCCATTACGGCCGTCCTTTGAATTTTCCGACGAGCCGTTTTTCCGATTCGACCGGATGAAAAACCCATATATATATCGTTCTAAGCACCTAGCCAATCGCGGCGATCGTTACCTGTTTCCCTCGCGCCTCCGTGACGTTTCGCCCCGCGTGACGTCACATATCCGCAGTCGTCCGCTTACCTTATCTACCTTTTCGCGTCCAACGAACCGTTTAAATGTCCCGATTTTCGCCAACATTTACAACTCGACCGTTAGGTAGGTAGGCATTAGGCGTTAGGCGATAGGATCTGTAGGTACCCGGTTCGAACCCTGCCTGTACGGTTGGACGTTTGTTGCGTAGCCATTGTTGTTGTACTGCCGCCGTTGAATTGCACAGCCGCCGACGAGCGATGCAATCGGGAATCTTCTGATTTCTTTTTTTTTTTTTTCGCTCCGAATTTTTTTTTTTTCGTTAAAGTTTCAACTTTTTTTTTTTTAAGTTTTAACAAATTTAAATGCGATTTCTATTTGTTTCCGTTATATAAAAGCAATGAAGACCTGCTACGTTTTTAATTGTGCTTTAAAATTATTACGTTAACTTTGATATGATTTATATTTACAAATGGCCGTATGTTTTCATTATACTTTTCTTATTGGAATGGAATTCAAAGTTATTGGTGCTAATGATACTGTTCAAAATAAAATGGTGCGTATTACATTCAACTTCAACTAAGCTTTTATTGTGTCTTTAAACAACGTTAAATGATTGTTTTCATTCCTAATAGTACGTTCAAAGGTAATGAATTATAAAATACTCAAACTCCGGTACATTTTCAACCGTAGGTATAAATTTTCAACCGTAGGTGGACAATCTGATAGTATTCGTCAATATACAATACATAGGAAGGATTCAATGTGATTGAACGAAATAACACTTTTGAAAACATATATGGATTTCTAATCAGATAAAATGGTATGTATTTCATTTTTTTATTCGTATTATTATTCAACTACACTCCAAATGTGTTTTTAAAATATTTTAAATACATAATAAATTTTAATTGTTATAGGGAAAGAGCTTTGTTGACTGGAATTCTATATTTAAATGCGTATGGCTGTACCTAATGACTGTAACTTTCTGACATTTGTTGCGTAGGAATTGTTGTGCTGCCGCCGCTGAAATGTATAGCCGCCGTCAATGTCTGATATATCGGAATCGATTTGTTTTTTTTTTTCGTTTAAGTTTTAACTTATTAACAAATATATATGTGACTTCTATTTGTTTTCGTTATACAATTACACACAGCTAAAAAGCAATGAAAACCTGGTATGTTTTTAATTGTGCTTTTAAATTATTACGTTAAATTTGATATGATTTATTTTTCCAAATAGCCGTATGTTTTCATTATACTTTTCTAATTGGAATGGAATTCAATGTCATTGGTGCTAATGATACTATTCAAAATAAAATGTAACGTATTACATTCAACTTCAACTTAGCTTTTATTTTGTCTTTAATCAACGTTAAATGATTGTTTTCATACTTAATTTACGTTAACGGGTAATCAAACATGGGTGACATAATCGGAGATTTGATTGATTATTTGATAATAATACTTGATTTTTTTCAACTGTAGGTTGAGAATCTGATAGTATTTGTCGGTATACATTGTTGACTGGAAAGGATTGTGAACGAAATGACACTTTTAAAAACATGTAGAGATGGTATGTATTACATTTTTAGATTGTATTATTATTAAACTATACTCGGAATGTGTTTTTATAATATTTTTAATACATTATTAATTTGAAATTGTTTTATCAAAAATTATAGGGAAAGAGCTTTGTTGTGTACTATGCATATTATAATCTAATAATAATATATGCATATTACAGTTGACTGGAATGCTATAATTCAATGTGAATGACTTTACGTAATGATTGTAATGATACTATTGAAGAGACCCTCAGATATAAAAATATGAAAACATGGTATGTATTACATTTTCTAAATGCATTGAATGTGTTTTTAAAATATGATGTAGGAGAAGAGTCGTATAGTTTTAACCTTTACACTTGGTGTTACTTTTTTGATACATTTTAAATACTATTTTTCAATTATTTGCTTTAAATATGGTATTAAAATATGTTTAAGACATTTATTTAGATTTTTTTATATTTTATATATTTATATTATAGAGAGCTATAGGAAGTTTTCAATATATTTTGTTGACTGCAAAGGAAAAATTCAAATTATTGACAAAATGTTGCTGAAAACACAAACACAACATAGGTTATATTGTTCACATATTACAGCTATTATTATCACTATTATGATATATTGGAAATGCTTATTAATTTTAATTAATATGTTATTCATAGGTATATATGTGATTTCGATTTGTTTTCCCTAAAAATAATATAAGGAGACAGCTAATCGGATGTTTTCTGATATGATATTATGAAAAACTCGCACAGCTTTAAAACAATGAAAACCACGTATGTAAATAATTGTGTCTTTAAATTATGATAATTACACACATTGGATTTCATATATTTTTCCAAATAATATAGGGATCTAGCTGTTGTATGTTTTCACTATTCTTTTGGAATGGAATGTCATTGATGCTAATGAGATACTATTCAAAATAAAGATATCATGGTACGTTTTACACATTTTTTAACTCATTCCTTCGACTACATATTATAAATTGAATGTTTATTATTTCGGTTTTAGTTAATGAGTGTTATAGAGCATCAGTCCTTACACTTGGATAAAATTACACGAAAACATTTATAACATGAAAATAAGGAAGCCCAGTAAGTTTTAATTTTTTTGTAAATCATAAATATGCTGTTGTATGTGTTCATTATACTTTTTTTATCGGAATCAAATTCAATGTCATTGGTGCAAATGACAAAAATTAAATAAAGTTAACAATATTACACATTTTTTAATGCTCTAATTCCACTATGCTTTAAATGTCTTTTTAAAATATATTAAAATATACTGTGTACTTTGCTCTTAGTGGGTTGCAGAGTAATGGATTGAGAAATGCTCGAACCTGAGTGTAGTGCTATTGTACCCAACAGCTTGGTTATAAATACCCTTTTTTTCTCCTAATTTAATATTAAAATATTATTGTCTTAGTATAGTTATTTACTTAAACCCTATATTACTGTATCATGGTATAGTAATAAAAATATTTGCTTTACAATGATTATGTTTTACACTGTGTTATTAAAACTATCAGTATAGTTTGCGTTATATATTCATACACTATACTCAAAGTTGTCTAATATGAAATTTTATAGCATTCCTACAAGTTATGAACAAATTACAACAAATTCTAACACTATTCCTAATACCAATGTTCATTATTGTGCAATAATCATATATCATTTAGTATTCACTTACAACAAGATCTATCTACATATCAATGCTTATCTCTGTTATTTAAATGAAATGTATTTATTTTTATCCATTTAATTATTGTTGATTGTACTACATATTGATTGATAATTAGAAATCAAACATGTTATATTATACATTTTTTAATTGTGCCATACTTTTTAAAGGTATACATTTTTATTGTGTTTTTAAATCATATTAAAATTTATTACTTTTATTCACTTCGATATGCTTATGGTTTATCACAGGAGAAGACACTTATAATATATTTATAATCATAAAAAGTTGTTTTATTCTATAATTGAAATATCAAGATCTATATGTATATTAATACTTTTTTTAGATTCTATTCCATCTGTTTAGAAATAAATGTGATACATTTAAACTTTAACTATTGTTGTGGAGACACATAATGTTCTATTCGATTATTTTCAAATATAATGTGGTTTGCCCTGTGCTATTTGATTGTTTTACTATTTTACATGGTTTTATATTTTTGACACATGTCAGTTGAGGGTATGGTACTGCAGTAATAATAATGAAACAAGTATATTAACTTTTTTACAATTAAAAACAATTTTTGGTGCCCTTTAAATAAATTATACTATGTAGGTACCCTTAGCGATTACATTCAATATTTTGATTCCAATTTTCAACGGTTAAGTATTACAAATCACAATTCTTACTCATTGTGGACTACTTTCATGAATACAAAATCATAAAAATCCTTTTTTAATTCTATTTCATCTATTCAATAATTATTATTGCTCTCTGCTGTTTGATAGTTTTACTTTTTTACATGGTTTTATATGTTTAACACATGTAAATAGAGAGTATGGTACTGTGGTGCTAATAGTGAAACGATTAGGTAGGTATATTTACTTTTTTACGATTAAAAACATTTGTTGAAGCAATTCAAAAGAATTATAAAACAATGTAGTTACCCTTAACGATTACATTCAATATTTTGATTCCAATTTTCTACGGTAAGTATTACAAATTACAATTCTTACTCATTGTGAACTAAAAAAAGATTGTGCAAACAGTGACTGCTAGATAGCGGACGCTGTTGACGCCGAAGGCGTCTCAGTTTTACACCAGTACGTGTTATCAAAAGTTATAATTATCACACGATTCGTAACCGTGGTAGATTGTTGCAATTCTACATAAAAATGTTTTGAATTATTAATTGTAAATTATTAATTTATTAATTATTTTAAATTAAAGCGAATTACACCCTCAGCGAGGCACACAGAAGCTAGTCTATTATATAAAAAAATTTCTGAGCGTTCCCATTGGTCGACGGTTTTTTTTATTCCCCGTGAGCTTTTTACCTATTTCTTCGGTCCCATCCCGTTGCCTTTTTCCTCCTCTATCCATTACGGCCGTCCTTTGAATTTTCCGACGAGCCGTTTTTCCGATTCGACCGGATGAAAAACCCATATATATATCGTTCTAAGCACCTAGCCAATCGCGGCGATCGTTACCTGTTTCCCTCGCGCCTCCGTGACGTTTCGCCCCGCGTGACGTCACATATCCGCAGTCGTCCGCTTACCTTATCTACCTTTTCGCGTCCGCCGAACCGTTTAAATGTCCCGATTTTCGCCATGATTTACAACTCGACCGTTAGGTAGGTAGGCATTAGGCGTTAGGCGGTAGGATCTGTAGGTACCCGGTTCGAATCCTGCCCGTACTGTTCGACCTTTGTTGCGCAGTAATCGTTGATTTGTACAGCCGCCGACGGATGATGCCATCGGGAACATCTGATTTTTTTTTTTTTTCGCTCCGAATTTTTTTTTTTTTTTCGTTAAAGTTTCAACTTTTTTTTTTTTCGTTTAAGTTTTAACAAATTTAAACGTGAATTCTATAAAAGCAATGAAGACCTGCTACGTTTTTAATTGTGCTTTTTAATTATTACGTTAACTTTGATACGATTTATATTTACAAATGGCCGTATGTTTTCATTATACTTTTCTTATTGGAATGGAATTCAAAGTCATTGGTGCTAATGATACTGTTCAAAATAAAATGGTACGTAATACATTCAACTTTAACTAAGCTTTTATTGTGTCTTTAAACAACGTTAAATGATTGTTTTCATTCCTAATAGTACGTTCAAAGGCAATGAATTATAAAATACTCAAACACGGGTACATTTTCAACCGTACGTATACATTTTCAACCGTAGTTGGACAATCTGATAGTATTCGTCAATATACAATACATAGGATGGATTCAATGTGATTGAACGAAATAACACTTTTGAAAACATATATGGATTTCTAATCAGATAAAATGGTATGTATTTCATTTTTTTGTTCGTATTATTATTCAACTATACTCTAAATGTGTTTGTAAAATATTTTAAACACATAATAAATTTTAATTGTTATAGGGAAAGAGCTTTGTTTATTGGAATTTTATAGTTAAATACGTATGGTTGTACCTAATGACTGTAACTTTCTGACA
Organism: Sipha maydis; assembly: GCA_034509805.1. Classification (NCBI taxonomy): domain Eukaryota; kingdom Metazoa; phylum Arthropoda; class Insecta; order Hemiptera; family Aphididae; genus Sipha; species Sipha maydis. The sequence goes on along the minus strand of JASXSY010000355.1, from coordinate 317,182 downwards.
TTTGTTGCGTAGTAATTGTTGTGCTGCCGCCGCCGAAATGTATAGCCGCCGTCAATGTCTGATACATCGGAATCGATTTGTTTTTTTTTTTTCGTTTAAGTTTTAACTTTTTTTTTCGTTCTTTAAGTTTTAACTTATTAACAAATATATATGTGATTTCTGTTTGTTTTCGGTATATAATTACACACAGCTAAAAAGCAATGAAAACCTGGTATGTTTTTAATTGTGCTTTTAAATTATTACGTTAAATTTGATATGATTTATTTTTCCAAATAGCCGTATGTTTTCATTATACTATTCTTATTGGAATGGAATTCAATTTCATTGGTGCTAATGATACTATTCAAAATAAAATGGTACGTATTACATTCAACTTCAACTTAGCTTAAATTGTAACTTTAAACAACGATAAATGATTGTTTTCATAGTTAATTTAGGTATACGGGTAATCAAACATGGGTACCATAATCAGAGATTTGATTGATTATTTGATAATAATACTTGATTTTTTTCTACTGTATGTTGAGAATCTGATAGTATTGTCGGTATACATTGTTGACTGGAAAGGATTGTGAACGAAATTACACTTTTAAAAACATGTAGAGATGGTATGTATTACATTTTTAGATTGTATAATTATTCAACTATACTCGGAATGGGTTTTTAAAATATTTTTAATACATTATTAATTTGAAATTGTTTTATCAAAAATTATAGGGAAAGAGCTTTGTTGTGTACTATGCATATTATAATCTAATAATAATATATGCATATTACAGTTGACTGGAATGCTATAATTCAATGTGAATGACTTTACGTAATGATTGTAATGATACTATTGAAGAGACCCTCAGATATAAAAATTAGAAAACATGGTATGTATTACATTTTCTAAATGCATTGAATGTGTTTTTAAAATATGATGTAGGAGAAGAGTCTTATAGTTTTAACCTTTACACTTGGTGTTACTTTTTTGATATTATAGAATTATGAAAACAGAATTAAATTACATTTTTAATACTATTTTTCAATTATTTGCTTTAAATATGGTATTAAAATATGTTTAAGACATTTATTTATATTTTTTTATATTTTATATATTTATATTATAGAGAGCTATAGGAAGTTTTCAATATATTTTGTTGACTGCTAAGGAAAAATTCAAATTATTGACAAAATATTGCTGAAAACACAAACACAACATAGGTTATATTGTTCACATATCACAGCTATTATTATCACTATTATGATATATTGGAAATGCTTATTAATTTTAATTAATATGTTATTCATAGATATATATGTTATTTCGATTTGTTTTCCTTAAAATAATATAAGGAGACAGCTAATCGGATGTTTTCTGATATGATATTATGAAATACTCGCACAGCTATAAGACAATGAAAACCACGTATGTAAATAATTGTGTCTTTAAATTATGATAATTACACACATTGGATTTCATATATTTTTCCAAATAATATAGGGAGATAGCTGTTGTATGTTTTCATTATACTTTTGGAATGGAATGTCATTGATGCTAATGAGATACTATTCAAAATAAAGAAATCATGGTACGTATAACACATTTTTTAACACATTCCTTCGACTCCATATAATATATTGAATGTTTATTATTTCGGTTTTAGTTAAAGAGTGTTATAGAGCATCAGTCTTTACACTTGGATAAAATTAAATGAAAACTTTTATAACATGAAAATGAGGAAGCCCAGTAAGTTTTAATTTTTTTGTAAATCATAAATAAGCTGTTGTATGTTTTCATTATACTTTTTTTATCGGAATCAAATTCAATGTCATTGGTGCAAATGACAAAAATCAAATAAAGTTAACAATATTACACATTTTATAATGCTCTAATTCCACTATGCTTTAAATGTCTTTTTAAAATATATTATAATATACTGTGTACTTTGCTCATAGTGGGTTGCAGAGTAATGGATTGAGAAATGCTCGAACCTGAGTGTAGTGCTATTGTACCCCACAGCTTGGTTATAAATAGATTTTTTTTCTCCTAATATAATATTAAAATATTTTTGTCTTAGTATAGTTTATTTACTTAAACCCTATATTACTGGATCGTTGTATAATAATAAAAATATTTGCTTTGCAATGATTATGTTTTACACTGTGTTATTAAAACTATCAGTATAGTTTGCGTTTAATATTCATACACTATACTCAAAGTTGTCTAATATGAAATTTTATAGCATACCTACAAGTTTTGAACAAATTTGAACAAATTCACTATTCCTAATACCAATGTTCATTATTGTGCAATAATCATATATCATTTAGATCTATCTACATATCAATGCTTATCTCTGTTTTTTAAATGAAATGTATTTATTTTTATCCATTTAATTATTGTTGATTGTACTACATATTGATTGATAATTTGAAATCAAACATGTTATATATTGCATTTTTAAATTGTGTCATACTTTTTAAAGCTATACATTTTTATTGTGTTTTTAAATCATATTAAAATTTATTACTTTTATTCACTTCAATATGCTAATGGTTTATCACAGGAGAAGACATTTATAATATATTTATAATCATAAAGAGTTGTTTTATTCTATAATTGAAATATCAAGATCTATATGTATATTAATACTTTTTTTTTGGATTCTATTCCATTTGTTTAGAAATAAATGTGATAGATTTAAACTTTAACTATTGTTGTGGAGACACATAATGTTCTATTCGATTATTTTCAAATATAATGTGGTTTGCCCTGTGCTATTTGATTGTTTTACTATTTTACATGGTTTTATATTTTTGACACATGTCAGTTGAGGGTATGGTACTGCAGTAATAATAATGAAACAAGTATATTAACTTTTTTATAATGAAAAACAATTTTTGGTGCTCTTTAAATAAATTATACTATGTAGGTATCCTTAGCGATTACATTCAATATTTTGATTCCAATTTTCATCGGTTTAGTATTACAAATTACAATTCTTACTCATTGTGGACTACTTTGATGAATACAAAATCCTAAAAATCCTTTTTTAATTCTATTCCATCTATTCAATAATTATTATTGCTCTCTGCTGTTTGATAGTTTTACTTTTTTACATGGTTTTATATGTTTAACACATGTAAATAGAGGGTATGGTACTGTGGTGCTAATACTGAAACGATTAGGTAGGTATATTAACTTTTTTACGATTAAAAACATTTGTTGAAGCAATTCAAATGAATTATACAACAATGTAGTTACCCTTAACGATTACATTCAATATTTTGATTCCAATTTTCTACGGTAAGTATTACAAATTACAATTCTTACTCATTGTGAACTAAAAAAAGATTGTGCAAACAGTGACTGCTAGATAGCGGACGCTGTTGACGCCGAAGGCGTCTCAGTTTTCCACCCTCATGTGTTATCAAAAGTAATAATTATCACACGATTCGTAACCTCGGTAGATTTTTGTAATTCTACATAAAAATGTTTTGAATTATTAATTATTAATTATAAATTATAAATTAATGATTTTTTAATAAAATAGAAAAGCGAATTACACCCTCAGCGAGGCACACAGAAGCTAGTCTATTATATAAAAAAATTTCTGAGCGTTCCCATTGGTGGACGGTTTTTTTTATTCCGCCGGAGCTTTTTCCCTATTTCATCGGTCGCTTCCCGTTGCCTTTTACCTCCTCTATCCATTTCGGCCGTCCTTTGAATTTTCCGACGAGCCGTTTTCCCGATTCGACCGGATGAAAATCCATATATATATCGTTCTAAGCACCTAGCCAATCGCGGCGATCGTTACCTGTTTCCCTCGCGCCTCCGTGACGTTTCGCGCCCTCGTGACGTCACTATTCCGCGGTCGTCCGCTTACCTTATCTGCCTTTTCGCGTCCGCCGCACCGTTTAAATGCCCCGATTTTCGCCATGATTTTCAACTCGACCGCTAGGTAGGTAGGCATTAGGCGTTAGGCGATAGGATCTGTAGGTACCCGGTTCGAACCCTGCCCGTACGGTTCGACGTGTGTTGCGTAGCCATTGTTGTTGTACTGCCGCCGTTGAATTGCACAGCCGCCGACGAACGACGCCTTCGGGAACATTCGAATTTCTTTTTTTTTTTTTCGCTCCGATTTTTTTTTTTTTTTTCCGCTAAAGTTTCAACTTTTTTTTTTTTAAGTTTTAACAAATTTAAATGCGATTTCTATTTGTTTCCGTTATATAAAAGCAATTGAAGACCTGGTACGTTTTTAATTGTGCTTTAAAATTATTACGTTAACTTTGATACGATTTATTTTTACAAATGGTCGTATGTTTTCATTATACTTTTCTTATTAAAATGGAATTCAACGTCATTGGTGCTAATGATACTGTTCAGAATAAAATGGTGCGTATTACATTCAACTTCAACTAAGCTTTTATTGTGTCTTTAAACAACGTTAAATGATTGTTTTCATTCCTAATAGTACGTTCAAAGGTAATGAAATAAAAAATACTCAAACACGGGAACATTTTCAACCGTAGGTGGGCAATCTGATAGTATTCGTCAATATACAATACATAGGAAGTATTCAATGTGATTGAACGAAATAACACTTTTGAAAACATATATGGATTTCTAATCAGATAAAATGGTATGTATTTCATTTTTTTATTCGTAATATTATTCAACTATACTCCAAATGTGTTTTTAAAATATTTTAAATACATAATAAATTTTAATTGTTATAGGGAAAGAACTTTGATGACTGGAATTCTATATTTAAATGCGTATGGCTGTACCTAATGACTGTAACTTTCTGACATTTGTTGCGTAGTAATTGTTGTGCTGCCGCCGCCGAAATGTATATCCGCCGTCAATGTCTGATATATCGGAATTGATTTGTTTTTTTTTTTTCGTTTAAGTTTTAACTTATTAACAAATATATATGTGACTTCTATTTGTTTTCGTTATATAATTACACACAGCTAAAAAGCAATGAAAACCTGGTATGTTTTTAATTGTGCTTTTAAATTATTACGTTAAATTTGATAAGATTTATTTTTCCAAATAGCCGTATGTTTTCATTATACTATTCTTATTGGAATGGAATTCAAAGTCATTGGTGCTAATGATACTATTCAAAATAAAATGGTACGTATTACATTCAACTTCAACTTAGCTTTTATTTTGTCTTTAATCAACGTTAAATTATTGTTTTCATTCCTAATAGTAGGTTAAAGGGTAATCAAACATGGGTACCATAATCGGAGATTTGATTGATTATTTGATAATAATACTTGATTTTTTTCAACTGTAGGTTGAGAATCTGATAGTATTTGTCGGTTTACATTGTTAAAAGGATTGTGAATGAAATGACACATTTAAAAACATGTAGAGATGGTATGTATTACATTTTTAGATTGTATTATTATTCAACTATACTCTAAATGTGTGTTTATAATATTTTAAATACATTATTAATTTGGAATTGTTTTATCAAAAATTATAGGGAGAGAGCTTTGTTGTGTACTATGCATATTATTATCTAATAATAATATATGCATATTATAGTTGACTGGAATGCTATAATTCAATGTGAATGAAATGACACATTTAAAATCATGTAGAGATGGTATGTATTACATTTTTAGATTGTATTATTATTCAACCACACTCTAAATGTGTTTTTAAAATAATTTAAATACATCATTAATTTGGAACTGTTTTATCAAAAATTATAAGGATAGAGCTTTGTAGTGTACTATGCATATTATAATCTAATAATTATATATGCATATTACAGTTGACTGGAATGCTATAATTCAATGTGAATGACTGTAGCTAATGACTGTAATGATACTATTGAAGAGAACCTCAGATATAAAAATAAGAAAACATAGTATGTATTTCATTTTCTAAATACATTGAATGTGTTTTTAAAATATGATGTTGGAGAAGAATCTTATAGTTTTAATCATTACACTTGGTGTTACTTTTTATAGACATAAGAAAACAAAATGATTTACATTTTTAATACTATTTTTCAATTGTATGATTTAAATATGGTAATAAAATATGGTAAATACATTTATTTTGATTTTTTTTACCAAAAATTATAGGGAAATTTTCAATATATTTTGTTGACTGCAAAGGATAAATTCAAATTATTGACCAAATGTTACTGAAAACACAATCACAAAATAGGTAATACTGTTTACATAACACAGCTATTATTATCACTATTATGATATATGGGAAACGCTTACATTATACTTATGGAATAGTGTTCAATGTCATTGGTCCTAATGAGATTTCTGTTCAAAATAATGAAATCTTGGTACGTATTACACATTTTTAACTCATACTTTCGACTAAATATTATTTGTCAAATGTTTTTTTTTTTTTTCGGTTTTAGTAAATGAGTGTTATAAGTGAATCAGTTCTTACACTTGGAGAGCATTAAATAAAAACATTTATAACATGAAAATTAGGAAGCCCAGTAAGTTTTACTATGTTTGTAAATCATAAATAAGCTGTTGGATGTGTTCATCATTCTTTTTTCATTGGAAAATGGAATGAAATTCAATGTCATTAGTGCTATTCAAAACAAACACAGATTTAAAATTAAGAAAACCAGCTATGTATTTTTAAATTAAAATATTATTAGGAGAGAGCTACTGGATGTTTTCAATGATTTTTGTCCAATTTGAAGGAATGTGATTGACTTTGATGATTTTTTTTTAAAAAACAAACATATTTATATATAACAAACACATATAAATCATCAACTTATGTTCAACACTTTTTATAATTTTATTGTTCACAAAAAGTCTTTTTTTTTTTACTGTTATTTAATTGTGTCTTTAAATTATGTGTTACATAATTATAAATTTGTTTTTTAATTATATGTTAAACACAATTTGATATATTTTTCCAAATAATTTAGGGAGAATATAGCTGTTGTATTTTTTCTTTATACTTTTTTTATTGGAATGGAATCCAATTCAATGTCATTGGTGCTAATGACAAAAATCAAATAAAGTTAACAATATTACACATTTTATAATGCTCTTATTCCACTATGGTTTAAATCTCTTTTTAAAATATATTAAAATATACTGTGTACTTTGTTCATAGTGGGTTGCAGAGTAATGGATTGAGAATTGCTCAAACATGAGTGTAGTAGTATTGTACCCAAAAGCTTGGTTATGAATACCCTTTTTTTCTCCTAATATAATATTAAAATATTATTGTCTTAGTATAGTTTAATTACTTAAACCCAATATCACTGGAACATTGTATAATAATAAAAATATTTGCTTTACTATGGTTATGTTTTACACTGTGTTATAAAAACTATCAGTTTAGTATGCGTTTTATATTCATGCACTATACTCAAAATTGTCTTATATGAAATTTTATAGTATACAATTTTAGAACAAATTAGAACAAATTCAAACACTATTCCTAATACCAATGTTCATTATTGTGCAATAATCATTTATCATTTAGTATTCACTTATAACAAGATCTATGTACATATCAATGCTTATATCTGTTATATTTAAATGTTTTTTTTTACCCTTTAATTATTTTTGGTTATACTACATATTGATTGATAATTAGAAATCAAACATTTTATAAATGTTTTAAATTGTGATATTAGCATTAAACTATTTTTAAATATTACATTTTTAAATGTGCCACACTTTTAAATGCTATACATTTTCAATGTGTTTTTAAATCATATTAAAATGTAATACTGTTATAATCATAAAGTGATGTTTTATTCTATAATTGAATTATCAAGATCTATATGCATATTCATACTTTTTTAAATTCTATTCCATCTACTTAATAAATATTATTGCTCTCTGCAGTTTGATTGTTTTATTTTTTTACATAATGCTATATGTTTGACACATGTAAATTGAGGGTATGGTCATGCAGTACTAATAATGGAATAATTAGGTAGGTATAATAACTTTCATACATTTAAAAACAATTGTTGGTGCTGTTTCAACAAATTATACAATCTAGGAACCTTAACAAATACAATTACAATTACGATTACAATTTTCTACAGTAAAGAATTACGATTTACAATTCCTACTCCATAGGGCTACTTGGATGAATATAAAATCCAAAAAAAAAAACTGTACAAACAGTGACTGCTAGATAGCGAACGCTGTTGACGCCGAAGGCGTCTCCGTTTTCCACCCGTATGTGTTATCAAAAGTTATAATTATATCACACGATTCATAACCGTGGTATATTGTTATTCTACATAAAAATGTTTTGACTTATTAATAAGTAATTATTAATTAATATTAAATATTAATTAATAATAATTAAGCGAATTAGACCCTCAGCGAGGCACACAGAAGCTAGTCTATTATATAAAAAAATTTCTGAGCGTTCTCATTGGTGGACGGTTTTTTTTATTCCCCGTGAGCTTTTTACCTATTTCTTCGGTCCCATCCCGTTGCCTTTTTCCTCCTCTATCCATTACGGCCGTCCTTTGAATTTTCCGACGAGCCGTTTTCCCGATTCGACCGGATGAAAAACCCATATATATATCGTTCTAAGCACCTAGCCAATCGCGGCGATCGGTACCTGTTTCCCTCGCTCCTCCGTGACGTTTCGCCCCGCGTGACGTCACTATTCCGCGGTCGTCCGCTTACCTTATCTTCCTTTTCGCGTCCGCCGGACCGTTTAAATGTCCCGATTTTCGCCAAGATTTACAACTCGACCGTTAGGTAGGTAGGCATTAGGCGTTAGGCGATAGGATCTGTAGGTACCCGGTTCGAACCCTGCCCGTACGGTTCGACGTTTGTTGCGCAGTAATCGTTGATTTGTACAGCCGCCGACGAACGATGCCATCGGGTACGTCTGATTTCTTTTTTTTTTTTTTTCGCTCCGAATTTTTTTTTTTTTTTCGTTAAAGTTTCAACTTTTTTTTTTTTAAGTTTTTACAAATTTAAACGCGATTTCTATTTGTTTCCGTTATATAAAAGCAATGGAAGACCTGGTACGTTTTTATTACGTTAACTTTGATATGATTTATATTTACAAATGGCCGTATGTTTTCATTATACTTTTCTTATTGGAATGGAATTCAAAGTCATTGGTGCTAATGATACTGTTCAAAATAAAATGGTACGTATTACATTCAACTTCAACTAAGCTTTTATTGTGTCTTTAAATAACGTTAAATGATTGTTTTCATACTTAATTTAGGTAAACGGGTAATCAAACATGGGTACCATAATCGGAGATTTGATTGATTAGACGCCATCGGGTAGATTTGTTTTTTTTTTTTTCCGTTAAAGTTTCAACTTTTTTTTTATTCGTTTAAGTTTTAACAAATTTATATGTGATTTCTAATTGTTTTCGTTATATAATCACACCAAATTACATTAAAGCTACATTAAAAACAATGAAAACCTGGCATGTGCCTTATAATTATTATGTTTCCAAATAAATTTAGTTTAGCTGTGTTTTCATTATACTTTTTTTATCGGAATTGAATGGAATTCAATGTCATTGGTGCTTATGATACTATTCAAAATAAAATGGTACGTATTACATTTTTTCAACTTATTCCAAGCTTTAACTGTGGCTTTAAACAATGTTAAATTATTGTTTTCATTGCTAACAGTAGGTTAAAGGGTAATCAAACATGGATACCATAATCGGAGATTTGATTGATTATTTGATAATAATACTTGATTATTATTAATTTCTTTCAAATGTAGGTGGAGAATCTGAAAGTATTTGTCGGTATACTTTGTTGACTGGAAAGGAATGTGAACGAAATGACACTTTTAAAAACATGTAGATATGGTATGTATTACATTTTTAGATTGTATTATTATTCAACTACACTCTAAATGTGTTATTAAAATATTTTAAATACATTATTAATTTGGAATTATTCTATCAAAAATTATAGGAAGAGAGCTTTGTTGTGTACTATGCATATTATAATCTAATAATAATATATGCTTAATATGCTATAATTCAATGCCAATGACTGCACTTTATGACTGTAATGATACTATTGAAGAGACCCTCAGATATAAAAATATGAAAACATGGTATGTATTACATTTTCTAAATGCGTTGAATGTGTTTTTATAATATGATGTAGGAGAAGAATCTTATCTTAACACTTGGTGTTACTTTTTGATAATATAGAAATATGAAAACAGAATTGAATTACATTTTTAATACTATTTTTCAATTATTTGCTTTAAATATGGTAATAAAATATGTTAAATACATTTAATTTAATTTTTTATATTTTATATATTTATATTATAGAGAGCTATAGGAAGTTTTCAATATATTTTGTTGACTGCAAAGGAAAAATTCAAATTATTGACAAAATGTTGCTGAAACACACAAACACAACATAGGTAATATTGTTCACATATCACAGCTATTATTATCACTATTATGATGTATTGGAAATGCTTATTAATTTTAATAAATATGTTATTCATAGGTATATATGTGATTTCGATTTGTTTTCCCTAAAAGTAATATAAGGAGACAGCTAATCGGATGTTTTCTGATATGATATTATGAAAAACTCGCACAGCTAAAAAACAATGAAAACCACGTATGTAAATAATTGTGTCTTTAAATTATGTTGATTACTCACATTGGATTTCATATATTTTTCCAAATAATATAGGGAGATAGCTGTTGTATGTTTTCATTATACTTTTGGAATGGAATAACATTGATGCTAATGAGATACTATTCAAAATAAAGAAATCATGGTACGTATTACACATTTTTTAACTCATTCCTTCGACTACATATTATAAATTGAATGTTCATTATTTCGGTTTTAGTTAAAGAGTGTTATAGAGCATCAGTCCTTACACTTGGATAAAATTAAATGAAAACTTTTATAACATGAAAATGAGGAAGCCCAGTAAGTTTTAATTTTTTTGTAAATCATAAATATGATGTTGTATGTGTTCATTATACTTTTTTTATTGGAATCAAATTCCAATTTGGTGCTAATAACAAAAATAAAATAAAGTTAACAATATTACACATTTTTTAATGCTCTAATTCCACTATGCTTTAAATGTCTTTTTAAAATATATTAAAATATACTGTGTACTTTGCTCATAGTGGGTTGCAGAGTAATGGATTGAGAAATGCTCGAACATGATTGTAGTACTATTGTACCCAAGAGCTTGGTTATTAATACACTTCTATTCTCTTAATATAATATTATAATATTATTGTCTTAGTATAGTTTATTTAATTAAACCCTATCTTACTGGATTCATTGTTGTGCAATAAAATGTATCATTAAGTATTCGCTTTCAACAAGATCTATCTACATATTAATGGTTATTTCTGTTATATTTAAATGTATTTTTTTTTTACCCTTTAATTATTGTTGGTTCTACTACATATTGATTGATGATTAGAAATCAAACATGTTATATTGCATATTCAAATTGTGATATTCGCATTGTACCTTAACATTAAATTATGTTTAAATATTTCATTTTTTCATTGTGCAATACTTTTTAAAGCTATACATGTTTAATGCGTTTTTAAATTATATTAAAATGTATTATTTATATTCCCTTCGATATGCAATTGGTTTATTACAGGAGAAGACACTTATAATATTTTGATAATCATATAGAGATTTTTATTCTAAAGTTGAAATATCATGATCTATATGCATATTAATACTTTATGTGTTTTCAAACCATATTAAAATTTATTATTTATTCCATTCTATATGCTATTGGTTTGTTACAGGAAAAGAAACTAATAATATATAACTTTAATATAGTATAGCTGTAAGGTGTTTTCATTATATTTTGTGGACTGGAAAGGAATTATTCAATGCTATTTATGGTAAAGATGCAATAAATTACATATTACACATATACAAAATAAGAAAACATGGTATGTATTACATTTTTTAATTTTTTCATTCAACTAAGCTTTAACATAAGTAGGTTTACTGATTCACCAAAATTGCTTGGTTATTAATACATTTATTGATTTATTTTTTTCAACTGTAGGAATCTTATAGCGTTTGTCAATATTTTTAGTTTACTGCACAAGAACAATTCAATGTGATTCACTTTAATGATAATATATTAAGATATAAAAAGAAGACATGGCGAGTATTACATTTTTTAACTTATATAATATATTGAATTTGTGTTTTTTCGGTTTTAGTAAAAGAGTATTATGGTGTATCTGTCCTCACACTTGGATAAAATTAAATGAAAACAAAAAAGCCCAGTAAGTTTAATATTTTGTTGTATGTTGTACACTGTGTCATTAATATGTATAGTGTGTTTTTATTCATACACTATACTCAATGTTGTTTAATATGAATTTTTATAACATACAAGTTTCAAACAATTAATATATTGAAAAATGTTTGTATAGTGCTGTATATATATTAAATTGTGACGTTTGTTTGCATGTACGTCGCGAGTGTTGGCTAAACTGTCGAATTATGCGAGTGTTGGCTACACCGTCGAACGACGCCATCCGGTCCGTTAGGAATTGTGGGTTTTCCCGTTGCACGTAGCCGTCTGTGGCATAGACAAAAGATTTGTCTGTGCTTCGATGAACGTCGTAGCACTTGGATGTACTTCCGCTTTTATTGCGCTGTCATTTGATTGTATTCTATTACATTTCGAATGCTTTATTGCTGTGCCGTCAATTGGAACTTTTCAGTTTAGATTGTCGGTTTTTTTTTTTTTTTGTGTCGAATTCTAATTTTTTTTCTTTAGTTTCAAATTTTTTTTTGTGATGGCACCCACGTGTGTCGTATGTGGACCTGTCCGCCGCGTTGGCATTTCCCTTCATAAATTCCCGACGATGAACCAAGCGATTCGGAACGAATGGTTAGATTTTGTCTCGCGCTACGGAATCGATCGAAACCAAGTATTCGTGACGTCAAAACTGTGTTCGAGACATTTTGATCGTGACGACTTCGTGTTTACGGCCGTTCGACGTGTTCTCCACCGCGACGCAGTACCGAGAAATGCCGTTTTACCCGATGCACCAGTAGCAGCGGTCCACGTGGTCCCGCACGCCGTTGTCGAAGGTAATCTTCTATTACAGGACAATGTTGGCGGCGAAGATCGACAGACGTTCGTCGACGTTCCGGTGGACATGGACATCGGTCAAAACTACGTTGTAGTCGACGTAGCGGGTGATGATGACGTCGACATCGATGTTGACGGTTCCCTTCAGAACAACGCCTTAGCCGACGGAGGGCAGGCGATGGTCGACGGCCCAGTGGACATGGACATCGGTCAGAACTATGATGTCGTCGACGTAGCGGTCGAAGAAATCGTAGACGTTGTTAATGATATCGACCTTGGGATCGTCGAGGTGGAAGAGGAAACGGTGAACGACGTTGACCTGGTCGACGACCGGAACGACGAAGATTTGATGGCCAACATCGTAGTCGTCGAAGAGCTGATCGCCGCCCGAGTTGGCGCACAAGCACCCGACCGCTTACACATCGGACCGATGGATCGCGTTTGTCCTCACTGCTACGCGAGAAATTTCGTAAGTGAACATTTTATTTGTTGTAGGGACGGTAAGGTTTTGTTGACAGGTGACAGAGTGTTGGGAGAGGTTCCGCTTGCGTTGCGGAGACTGCTCAGCGAAGACGGCTCGGAGAACAGGCATTTTCAGAGCGAGGTCCGTCAGTACAACAATGCCATGGCGTTCGCGTCTCTGATCACGCAAGACTTCCAGGCACCACCGGGACGAGGACCCAGAACATTCGTCATGCACGGCCAAACGTATCACCTGATCAGTGACGCGGCCGCCGGACCGGACGTCATCCCACGGTTCTGTCAACTGTACTTCGTGGACACGCGGTTGGCGACCGAGAGCCGCATTCGAAACCCCGTCAACTCCGCGTGTAGACCGGATCTTTTGGACAGATTGGACATCATGTTGAGAGAGATCAACCCGTACGCCCGAATGTTCATGCACATGACGGAGATGTGGAACAGAGAACAGATTTTGGCTGCGGCGGAAAATCCGACGAGACCGCCTCGGACTGTGAGTATGCATTTCGTACGCGATTCCAGAGACCCGGGACGCCGCAACCAGCCGGCCGTGCGTGAGATCGCCGCAGTGTTTGTCGGTAACGACGGCGACCCTCCGGAAAACGTGGACTTCGTTGTTTACGATAGGAATCCGAATCCCAACGTCAACCACCGACGAATGCCTTCCACGAGCCGTCATACGGACCCTTTGCTGTACCCGCTATTCTTTCCCCATGGCGAAAGCGGATGGGCCACACACATGCCGCACGAAGGACCGCGTCGCACCCGCGTCAATCAAAACGTTTCACTGAAGGAGTATTCGTGTTATCGTTTGGCCGTTCGTTATGACGGCCTCAACGAGCCGAACGCTCGGTTTAGTGCCATTCACAACGGTCGATTTTTGTTGCAACAATACGTGTGCGACCATTATGTCAGAGTCGAGGCGAGCCGGTTGAGATATTTGCGAAACAACCAGGACCAGTTGCGCTCCGAATCCTTCCAGGGCCTGATGGATCATCTCGCTGTACAGGACGTTCCGCGGGATCAGCAACATGCCATTGGCCGTCGCGTCATACTGCCCTCTTCCTTCGCAGGCAGTCCGCGTTGCATGCAACAAAATTATCAAGACGCCATGGCGATTGTGCGAAAATTTGGTAAACCCGATTTGTTCATTACTTTCACGTGTAACCCTAGGTGGCCTGAGATAGTGGAGAATCTACCTCCGAGAGTGGCATCTTCTGACAGACCGGATTTGGTGTCCAGGGTGTTCAACCTGAAACTCCAGGATCTCATGCGTGACATAACCGAGCGTCACATATTCGGCAGGGTCGAAGCTTTTGTATACGTGGTCGAGTTCCAAAAGAGGGGATTGCCGCACGCGCACATTTTATTGATTTTACAGGAAATGTACAAGCCGAAGGACGCTGAAGATGTAGATCAACTGATTCGAGCCGAGATACCCGACCCGGACACCGAGAGAGAACTGTACGACATAGTGGTGACCAATATGATGCACGGACCTTGCGGGATTCAAAACCCAACGTGCGCCTGCATGGTAGACGGGAAATGTCAGAAAGAGTTTCCCAAACCTTTCAACGACGAAACGCAGTTCAGGAGTGCCGGAGGTTATCCTGCCTACAGACGAAGAGACAACGGCCGCGCAGCTATGGTGCGGGACAGAGAGCTGTTTAACGATTCCGTAGTGCCGTACAATCCATATTTGCTACTCAAATACAACGCCCATATCAACGTGGAAGTGTGTTCGACCGTTAAAAGCGTCATGTACCTGTACAAGTACGTCTACAAAGGCCACGATGTGGCCACAGTTCGGGTCTGCGCAAACGATGAAATCCAGAAGTTCATCGACACGAGGTACGTGAGCGCGCCGGAAGCGATCTGGAGACTCTTCTCTTTCCATTTGCAGAACAGGAGTCATGTCATCGTTCGATTGGCTGTACACTTGGAGGGTAGGCATAATGTTTTTTTCAGGGCCGGTGAGCTGATACAACAGGTCGAAAGAGCGAGACACCGAGACACCACCCTTACCGCATACTTCCGTCTGAACGCTACGGATCCAGAGGCTCGACAATTCCTGTACCACGAAGTGCCCAATCACTATTGCTGGAACGCTTCTACATGCCGCTGGACTAGAAGAAAGGGAAACACTGGAGGCCGAGTCATTGGTCGAATGTATTCCGTAAGTCCTTTAGACCGCGATCGTTTTTTCCTTCGTTTGTTACTCGTGCATAGGCGGGGCTGTGTTTCGTTCGCCGACGTGAAGACTGTTGACGGCGTGCTTCATCTCACCTACGAAGCGGCCGCGCTGGCACTGGGGTTGCTCGAAGACGATACGGCGTGGAGTCGCTGTCTGGCAGAGGCCTGCCAACACGACACTCCGCGACAGGTTCGGGCCCTCTTCACAATCATCTGCGTCTACAATCATCTGCGTCTACTGTTTGCCGACCAACCCATTGGATTTGTACAACGGCGTCGAGGAACACCTGATGTCGGATTTCTCGCGCAACCGGCCGGAAGGCGCTGCCAGGGCGGCGTGTCTCAACGCCTTGAACCAATTATTCGGAACCCACGGTAAGTCGCTCGCCGATTTTGGTTTGCCTGTTCCAGACGTGATAGAAGAACCACGAGAGATGATGTACGACGCTATTGATGAAGCGGAGCGGGGCGATGCGTTACTCCAGCAACTCAACGTCGATCAGAGGGCTGTGTACGATCGCGTCATGGCCGCGGTGTTGGACCCCCGTCCGAGCGCCAAGGTGTTCTTCGTCAACGGTCCAGGTGGGACTGGAAAGACGATGCTGTACTCGTGCCTTATGTCCGTGTTGCGCGGCCGAAACAGGAATGTCTTGGCAGTGGCGTTCACCGGGATCGCGGCCGCTCTTTTGAACGGCGGAAGGACCGTTCACTCCACCTTCGGTTTGCCATTCGGAGTGCTCACGCACGAGTCCACTTCCACCATCAGATTGCAGTCCCGCATGGCGCACAGGATTCGCGACGCTGCGCTCATCGTCTGGGACGAGGCACCCATGTCCCCGGGTTTCCAACTGACGGTTGTC
Organism: Sipha maydis; assembly: GCA_034509805.1. Taxonomy (NCBI): domain Eukaryota; kingdom Metazoa; phylum Arthropoda; class Insecta; order Hemiptera; family Aphididae; genus Sipha; species Sipha maydis. Next base: position 300,557 of record JASXSY010000355.1, on the reverse strand, counting down.
GATCGGCTTCTGAAGGACATCATGCAGTCGAATCTTCCTTTTGGAGGTAAACCTTTTCTTTTAGGTGGTGATTTCAGGCAGATTCTTCCAGTCGTCTCCCATGGGACGAGAAGTGACATCGTCGGCGCGTGCATCAAATCCAACGAGTTGTGGCCCGTCATGCAACAGTTCTCCCTCACCCGGAACATGCGAGCGGACGGCGACAGAGAGTTTGCAGCGTGGCTTCTCCTATTAGGCAACGGTAATGTGGACAGGTACGGCGACGACGAGAACGCGATACAAGTGCCCCGCAGATTCCTGTGTCAAATTCCATTGGCCGACTTCGTGTTCCCTCAAATGATGAACTTGGCCAACATCAACGACTTTGCGAACAAGGTCATCTTATGCCCTACCAACGAGGGTTGTCGTCAGATGAACGAAGGCATTCTCCGCAATCGTCTCGAGGGTGAAGTCAGGCATTACATCAGCACGGACACCGTAGAGTGCGACGACCCCGAGGACGCCGCAGACTTCCCGATAGAGTTCATTCATTCGCTAAACCCCACGGGACTCCCTCTTCACGACCTGGCTCTCAAGGTGGGCGCTGTCGTCATGCTGCTCAGAAACCTGGACGCCAAAAGAGGACTTTGCAACGGTACGAGGATGGTAATTGTCGAGCTTCGACGTTTGAATTTCAGAGCTAGGCTGCTCAACGCTACCGAGCACGACGACGACATCATAATTCCCAGGATTCCGCTGACCACTACCGAAGCTGACGGCTTACCCTTCAAGTTGCGGCGAATGCAGTTCCCAGTTCGATTGGCTTTTTCGGTGACCATCAACAAGTCTCAAGGCCAGACATTCGACCGCGTTGGAATATACCTGCCTTCTCCCGTGTTCAGCCACGGACAGTTGTATGTGGCGTTCTCCAGGGTGAGAAACGCTGAATCCGTCAAAGTTTATATACCGACCGATGCCAATGGAGTTACGAAGAATGTGGTGTACCGTGAGATTCTGTAAATATTTTTTGTTATGTTATATTTATTTTTATATGTATTTCTCTTCTGTAAACTTTTGCTTATATTCTCTGATTATGAGAAACTTCTGTGTTCTGTCTTTCATAAATTATTTATATTGTTGTACATTATCTTCATGTATTCTTTTATGTATTATATTTTTATATGTATTTCTCTTCTGTAAACTTTACTTATATTCTCTGATTATGAGAAACTTCTGTGTTCTGTCTTTCATAAATTATTTATATTGTTGTACATTATCTTCATATATTCTTTTATGTATTATATTTTTATATGTATTTCTCTTCTGTGTTCTGTCTTTCATAAATTATTTATATTGTTGTACATTATCTTCATGTATTCTTTTATGTATTATATTTTTATATGTATTTCTCTTCTGTAAACTTTACTTATATTCTCTGATTATGAGAAACTTCCACATTCTTTCATAAAATATTTATATTGTTATACGTTGTCTTCATGTTTTCTTTTATGGATTACTTATGTATTATATTTTTATTTGTACCTTAACATTAAATTATGTTTAAATATTATACACTTTTTGATTGTGCCAAACTTTTAAAAAGCAATACATTTTTAAATCATATTAAAATGTTTTACTTTTATTCCCTTCAATATGCTGTTGGTTTATTACAGCAGAAGACTCTTATAATAATTTTATAATCATAAGGAGATATTTTATTCTATAATTGAAATATCAAGATCTATATGTATATTAATACTCTTTTTAATTCTATTCCATCTATTCAATCATTATTATTGCCCTCTGCTGTTTGATTGTTTTACTTTTTTACATGGTTATATATGTTTGACACATGTCAATTGAGAATATGGTACTGTAGTACTAATAATGAAACGATTAGGTTGATATATAAACTTTTTTACAATAAAATACAATTGTTAGTGCTCTTTAAATAAATTATACAATGTAGGTACCCTTAACGGTTATATTCAATATTATGATTTCAATTTTCTACAGTAAAGTATTACAAATAACAATTCTTACTCATTGTGGACTACTTTAATAAGTACAAAATCCATAAAAAAAAATTGTGCAAACAGTGACTGCTAGATAGCGAACGCTGTTGACGCCGAAGGCGTCTCAGTTTTCCACCCGTACGTGTTATCAAAAGTAGTAATTATCATACGATTTGTAACCGTGGTATATTGTAATTCTACAAAAAAATGTTTTGACTTTTTAATAAGTAATTATTATTAATTAATTAATATTTCTATTAATAATAATTAAGCGAATTACACCCTCAGCGAGGCACACAGAAGCTAGTCTATTATATAAAAAAATTTCTGAGCGTTCCCATTGGTCGACGGTTTTTTTTATTCCCCGTGAGCTTTTTACCTATTTCTTCGGTCCCATCCCGTTGCCTTTTTCCTCCTCTATCCATTACGGCCGTCCTTTGAATTTTCCGACGAGCCGTTTTTCCGATTCGACCGGATGAAAAACCCATATATATATCGTTCTAAGCACCTAGCCAATCGCGGCGATCGTTACCTGTTTCCCTCGCGCCTCCGTGACGTTTCGCCCCGCGTGACGTCACATATCCGCAGTCGTCCGCTTACCTTATCTACCTTTTCGCGTCCGCCGAACCGTTTAAATGTCCCGATTTTCGCCATGATTTACAACTCGACCGTTAGGTAGGTAGGCATTAGGCGTTAGGCGGTAGGATCTGTAGGTACCCGGTTCGAATCCTGCCCGTACTGTTCGACCTTTGTTGCGCAGTAATCGTTGATTTGTACAGCCGCCGACGGATGATGCCATCGGGAACATCTGATTTTTTTTTTTTTTCGCTCCGAATTTTTTTTTTTTTTTCGTTAAAGTTTCAACTTTTTTTTTTTTCGTTTAAGTTTTAACAAATTTAAACGTGAATTCTATAAAAGCAATGAAGACCTGCTACGTTTTTAATTGTGCTTTTTAATTATTACGTTAACTTTGATACGATTTATATTTACAAATGGCCGTATGTTTTCATTATACTTTTCTTATTGGAATGGAATTCAAAGTCATTGGTGCTAATGATACTGTTCAAAATAAAATGGTACGTAATACATTCAACTTTAACTAAGCTTTTATTGTGTCTTTAAACAACGTTAAATGATTGTTTTCATTCCTAATAGTACGTTCAAAGGCAATGAATTATAAAATACTCAAACACGGGTACATTTTCAACCGTACGTATACATTTTCAACCGTAGTTGGACAATCTGATAGTATTCGTCAATATACAATACATAGGATGGATTCAATGTGATTGAACGAAATAACACTTTTGAAAACATATATGGATTTCTAATCAGATAAAATGGTATGTATTTCATTTTTTTGTTCGTATTATTATTCAACTATACTCTAAATGTGTTTGTAAAATATTTTAAACACATAATAAATTTTAATTGTTATAGGGAAAGAGCTTTGTTTATTGGAATTTTATAGTTAAATACGTATGGTTGTACCTAATGACTGTAACTTTCTGACATTTGTTGCGTAGTAATTGTTGTGCTGCCGCCGCCGAAATGTATAGCCGCCGTCAATGTCTGATACATCGGAATCGATTTGTTTTTTTTTTTTCGTTTAAGTTTTAACTTTTTTTTTCGTTCTTTAAGTTTTAACTTATTAACAAATATATATGTGATTTCTGTTTGTTTTCGGTATATAATTACACACAGCTAAAAAGCAATGAAAACCTGGTATGTTTTTAATTGTGCTTTTAAATTATTACGTTAAATTTGATATGATTTATTTTTCCAAATAGCCGTATGTTTTCATTATACTATTCTTATTGGAATGGAATTCAATTTCATTGGTGCTAATGATACTATTCAAAATAAAATGGTACGTATTACATTCAACTTCAACTTAGCTTAAATTGTAACTTTAAACAACGATAAATGATTGTTTTCATAGTTAATTTAGGTATACGGGTAATCAAACATGGGTACCATAATCAGAGATTTGATTGATTATTTGATAATAATACTTGATTTTTTTCTACTGTATGTTGAGAATCTGATAGTATTGTCGGTATACATTGTTGACTGGAAAGGATTGTGAACGAAATTACACTTTTAAAAACATGTAGAGATGGTATGTATTACATTTTTAGATTGTATAATTATTCAACTATACTCGGAATGGGTTTTTAAAATATTTTTAATACATTATTAATTTGAAATTGTTTTATCAAAAATTATAGGGAAAGAGCTTTGTTGTGTACTATGCATATTATAATCTAATAATAATATATGCATATTACAGTTGACTGGAATGCTATAATTCAATGTGAATGACTTTACGTAATGATTGTAATGATACTATTGAAGAGACCCTCAGATATAAAAATTAGAAAACATGGTATGTATTACATTTTCTAAATGCATTGAATGTGTTTTTAAAATATGATGTAGGAGAAGAGTCTTATAGTTTTAACCTTTACACTTGGTGTTACTTTTTTGATATTATAGAATTATGAAAACAGAATTAAATTACATTTTTAATACTATTTTTCAATTATTTGCTTTAAATATGGTATTAAAATATGTTTAAGACATTTATTTATATTTTTTTATATTTTATATATTTATATTATAGAGAGCTATAGGAAGTTTTCAATATATTTTGTTGACTGCTAAGGAAAAATTCAAATTATTGACAAAATATTGCTGAAAACACAAACACAACATAGGTTATATTGTTCACATATCACAGCTATTATTATCACTATTATGATATATTGGAAATGCTTATTAATTTTAATTAATATGTTATTCATAGATATATATGTTATTTCGATTTGTTTTCCTTAAAATAATATAAGGAGACAGCTAATCGGATGTTTTCTGATATGATATTATGAAATACTCGCACAGCTATAAGACAATGAAAACCACGTATGTAAATAATTGTGTCTTTAAATTATGATAATTACACACATTGGATTTCATATATTTTTCCAAATAATATAGGGAGATAGCTGTTGTATGTTTTCATTATACTTTTGGAATGGAATGTCATTGATGCTAATGAGATACTATTCAAAATAAAGAAATCATGGTACGTATAACACATTTTTTAACACATTCCTTCGACTCCATATAATATATTGAATGTTTATTATTTCGGTTTTAGTTAAAGAGTGTTATAGAGCATCAGTCTTTACACTTGGATAAAATTAAATGAAAACTTTTATAACATGAAAATGAGGAAGCCCAGTAAGTTTTAATTTTTTTGTAAATCATAAATAAGCTGTTGTATGTTTTCATTATACTTTTTTTATCGGAATCAAATTCAATGTCATTGGTGCAAATGACAAAAATCAAATAAAGTTAACAATATTACACATTTTATAATGCTCTAATTCCACTATGCTTTAAATGTCTTTTTAAAATATATTATAATATACTGTGTACTTTGCTCATAGTGGGTTGCAGAGTAATGGATTGAGAAATGCTCGAACCTGAGTGTAGTGCTATTGTACCCCACAGCTTGGTTATAAATAGATTTTTTTTCTCCTAATATAATATTAAAATATTTTTGTCTTAGTATAGTTTATTTACTTAAACCCTATATTACTGGATCGTTGTATAATAATAAAAATATTTGCTTTGCAATGATTATGTTTTACACTGTGTTATTAAAACTATCAGTATAGTTTGCGTTTAATATTCATACACTATACTCAAAGTTGTCTAATATGAAATTTTATAGCATACCTACAAGTTTTGAACAAATTTGAACAAATTCACTATTCCTAATACCAATGTTCATTATTGTGCAATAATCATATATCATTTAGATCTATCTACATATCAATGCTTATCTCTGTTTTTTAAATGAAATGTATTTATTTTTATCCATTTAATTATTGTTGATTGTACTACATATTGATTGATAATTTGAAATCAAACATGTTATATATTGCATTTTTAAATTGTGTCATACTTTTTAAAGCTATACATTTTTATTGTGTTTTTAAATCATATTAAAATTTATTACTTTTATTCACTTCAATATGCTAATGGTTTATCACAGGAGAAGACATTTATAATATATTTATAATCATAAAGAGTTGTTTTATTCTATAATTGAAATATCAAGATCTATATGTATATTAATACTTTTTTTTTGGATTCTATTCCATTTGTTTAGAAATAAATGTGATAGATTTAAACTTTAACTATTGTTGTGGAGACACATAATGTTCTATTCGATTATTTTCAAATATAATGTGGTTTGCCCTGTGCTATTTGATTGTTTTACTATTTTACATGGTTTTATATTTTTGACACATGTCAGTTGAGGGTATGGTACTGCAGTAATAATAATGAAACAAGTATATTAACTTTTTTATAATGAAAAACAATTTTTGGTGCTCTTTAAATAAATTATACTATGTAGGTATCCTTAGCGATTACATTCAATATTTTGATTCCAATTTTCATCGGTTTAGTATTACAAATTACAATTCTTACTCATTGTGGACTACTTTGATGAATACAAAATCCTAAAAATCCTTTTTTAATTCTATTCCATCTATTCAATAATTATTATTGCTCTCTGCTGTTTGATAGTTTTACTTTTTTACATGGTTTTATATGTTTAACACATGTAAATAGAGGGTATGGTACTGTGGTGCTAATACTGAAACGATTAGGTAGGTATATTAACTTTTTTACGATTAAAAACATTTGTTGAAGCAATTCAAATGAATTATACAACAATGTAGTTACCCTTAACGATTACATTCAATATTTTGATTCCAATTTTCTACGGTAAGTATTACAAATTACAATTCTTACTCATTGTGAACTAAAAAAAGATTGTGCAAACAGTGACTGCTAGATAGCGGACGCTGTTGACGCCGAAGGCGTCTCAGTTTTCCACCCTCATGTGTTATCAAAAGTAATAATTATCACACGATTCGTAACCTCGGTAGATTTTTGTAATTCTACATAAAAATGTTTTGAATTATTAATTATTAATTATAAATTATAAATTAATGATTTTTTAATAAAATAGAAAAGCGAATTACACCCTCAGCGAGGCACACAGAAGCTAGTCTATTATATAAAAAAATTTCTGAGCGTTCTCATTGGTGGACGGTTTTTTTTATTCCCCGTGAGCTTTTTACCTATTTCTTCGGTCCCATCCCGTTGCCTTTTTCCTCCTCTATCCATTACGGCCGTCCTTTGAATTTTCCGACGAGCCGTTTTCCCGATTCGACCGGATGAAAAACCCATATATATATCGTTCTAAGCACCTAGCCAATCGCGGCGATCGGTACCTGTTTCCCTCGCTCCTCCGTGACGTTTCGCCCCGCGTGACGTCACTATTCCGCGGTCGTCCGCTTACCTTATCTTCCTTTTCGCGTCCGCCGGACCGTTTAAATGTCCCGATTTTCGCCAAGATTTACAACTCGACCGTTAGGTAGGTAGGCATTAGGCGTTAGGCGATAGGATCTGTAGGTACCCGGTTCGAACCCTGCCCGTACGGTTCGACGTTTGTTGCGCAGTAATCGTTGATTTGTACAGCCGCCGACGAACGATGCCATCGGGTACGTCTGATTTCTTTTTTTTTTTTTTTCGCTCCGAATTTTTTTTTTTTTTTCGTTAAAGTTTCAACTTTTTTTTTTTTAAGTTTTTACAAATTTAAACGCGATTTCTATTTGTTTCCGTTATATAAAAGCAATGGAAGACCTGGTACGTTTTTATTACGTTAACTTTGATATGATTTATATTTACAAATGGCCGTATGTTTTCATTATACTTTTCTTATTGGAATGGAATTCAAAGTCATTGGTGCTAATGATACTGTTCAAAATAAAATGGTACGTATTACATTCAACTTCAACTAAGCTTTTATTGTGTCTTTAAATAACGTTAAATGATTGTTTTCATACTTAATTTAGGTAAACGGGTAATCAAACATGGGTACCATAATCGGAGATTTGATTGATTAGACGCCATCGGGTAGATTTGTTTTTTTTTTTTTCCGTTAAAGTTTCAACTTTTTTTTTATTCGTTTAAGTTTTAACAAATTTATATGTGATTTCTAATTGTTTTCGTTATATAATCACACCAAATTACATTAAAGCTACATTAAAAACAATGAAAACCTGGCATGTGCCTTATAATTATTATGTTTCCAAATAAATTTAGTTTAGCTGTGTTTTCATTATACTTTTTTTATCGGAATTGAATGGAATTCAATGTCATTGGTGCTTATGATACTATTCAAAATAAAATGGTACGTATTACATTTTTTCAACTTATTCCAAGCTTTAACTGTGGCTTTAAACAATGTTAAATTATTGTTTTCATTGCTAACAGTAGGTTAAAGGGTAATCAAACATGGATACCATAATCGGAGATTTGATTGATTATTTGATAATAATACTTGATTATTATTAATTTCTTTCAAATGTAGGTGGAGAATCTGAAAGTATTTGTCGGTATACTTTGTTGACTGGAAAGGAATGTGAACGAAATGACACTTTTAAAAACATGTAGATATGGTATGTATTACATTTTTAGATTGTATTATTATTCAACTACACTCTAAATGTGTTATTAAAATATTTTAAATACATTATTAATTTGGAATTATTCTATCAAAAATTATAGGAAGAGAGCTTTGTTGTGTACTATGCATATTATAATCTAATAATAATATATGCTTAATATGCTATAATTCAATGCCAATGACTGCACTTTATGACTGTAATGATACTATTGAAGAGACCCTCAGATATAAAAATATGAAAACATGGTATGTATTACATTTTCTAAATGCGTTGAATGTGTTTTTATAATATGATGTAGGAGAAGAATCTTATCTTAACACTTGGTGTTACTTTTTGATAATATAGAAATATGAAAACAGAATTGAATTACATTTTTAATACTATTTTTCAATTATTTGCTTTAAATATGGTAATAAAATATGTTAAATACATTTAATTTAATTTTTTATATTTTATATATTTATATTATAGAGAGCTATAGGAAGTTTTCAATATATTTTGTTGACTGCAAAGGAAAAATTCAAATTATTGACAAAATGTTGCTGAAACACACAAACACAACATAGGTAATATTGTTCACATATCACAGCTATTATTATCACTATTATGATGTATTGGAAATGCTTATTAATTTTAATAAATATGTTATTCATAGGTATATATGTGATTTCGATTTGTTTTCCCTAAAAGTAATATAAGGAGACAGCTAATCGGATGTTTTCTGATATGATATTATGAAAAACTCGCACAGCTAAAAAACAATGAAAACCACGTATGTAAATAATTGTGTCTTTAAATTATGTTGATTACTCACATTGGATTTCATATATTTTTCCAAATAATATAGGGAGATAGCTGTTGTATGTTTTCATTATACTTTTGGAATGGAATAACATTGATGCTAATGAGATACTATTCAAAATAAAGAAATCATGGTACGTATTACACATTTTTTAACTCATTCCTTCGACTACATATTATAAATTGAATGTTCATTATTTCGGTTTTAGTTAAAGAGTGTTATAGAGCATCAGTCCTTACACTTGGATAAAATTAAATGAAAACTTTTATAACATGAAAATGAGGAAGCCCAGTAAGTTTTAATTTTTTTGTAAATCATAAATATGATGTTGTATGTGTTCATTATACTTTTTTTATTGGAATCAAATTCCAATTTGGTGCTAATAACAAAAATAAAATAAAGTTAACAATATTACACATTTTTTAATGCTCTAATTCCACTATGCTTTAAATGTCTTTTTAAAATATATTAAAATATACTGTGTACTTTGCTCATAGTGGGTTGCAGAGTAATGGATTGAGAAATGCTCGAACATGATTGTAGTACTATTGTACCCAAGAGCTTGGTTATTAATACACTTCTATTCTCTTAATATAATATTATAATATTATTGTCTTAGTATAGTTTATTTAATTAAACCCTATCTTACTGGATTCATTGTTGTGCAATAAAATGTATCATTAAGTATTCGCTTTCAACAAGATCTATCTACATATTAATGGTTATTTCTGTTATATTTAAATGTATTTTTTTTTTACCCTTTAATTATTGTTGGTTCTACTACATATTGATTGATGATTAGAAATCAAACATGTTATATTGCATATTCAAATTGTGATATTCGCATTGTACCTTAACATTAAATTATGTTTAAATATTTCATTTTTTCATTGTGCAATACTTTTTAAAGCTATACATGTTTAATGCGTTTTTAAATTATATTAAAATGTATTATTTATATTCCCTTCGATATGCAATTGGTTTATTACAGGAGAAGACACTTATAATATTTTGATAATCATATAGAGATTTTTATTCTAAAGTTGAAATATCATGATCTATATGCATATTAATACTTTATGTGTTTTCAAACCATATTAAAATTTATTATTTATTCCATTCTATATGCTATTGGTTTGTTACAGGAAAAGAAACTAATAATATATAACTTTAATATAGTATAGCTGTAAGGTGTTTTCATTATATTTTGTGGACTGGAAAGGAATTATTCAATGCTATTTATGGTAAAGATGCAATAAATTACATATTACACATATACAAAATAAGAAAACATGGTATGTATTACATTTTTTAATTTTTTCATTCAACTAAGCTTTAACATAAGTAGGTTTACTGATTCACCAAAATTGCTTGGTTATTAATACATTTATTGATTTATTTTTTTCAACTGTAGGAATCTTATAGCGTTTGTCAATATTTTTAGTTTACTGCACAAGAACAATTCAATGTGATTCACTTTAATGATAATATATTAAGATATAAAAAGAAGACATGGCGAGTATTACATTTTTTAACTTATATAATATATTGAATTTGTGTTTTTTCGGTTTTAGTAAAAGAGTATTATGGTGTATCTGTCCTCACACTTGGATAAAATTAAATGAAAACAAAAAAGCCCAGTAAGTTTAATATTTTGTTGTATGTTGTACACTGTGTCATTAATATGTATAGTGTGTTTTTATTCATACACTATACTCAATGTTGTTTAATATGAATTTTTATAACATACAAGTTTCAAACAATTAATATATTGAAAAATGTTTGTATAGTGCTGTATATATATTAAATTGTGACGTTTGTTTGCATGTACGTCGCGAGTGTTGGCTAAACTGTCGAATTATGCGAGTGTTGGCTACACCGTCGAACGACGCCATCCGGTCCGTTAGGAATTGTGGGTTTTCCCGTTGCACGTAGCCGTCTGTGGCATAGACAAAAGATTTGTCTGTGCTTCGATGAACGTCGTAGCACTTGGATGTACTTCCGCTTTTATTGCGCTGTCATTTGATTGTATTCTATTACATTTCGAATGCTTTATTGCTGTGCCGTCAATTGGAACTTTTCAGTTTAGATTGTCGGTTTTTTTTTTTTTTTGTGTCGAATTCTAATTTTTTTTCTTTAGTTTCAAATTTTTTTTTGTGATGGCACCCACGTGTGTCGTATGTGGACCTGTCCGCCGCGTTGGCATTTCCCTTCATAAATTCCCGACGATGAACCAAGCGATTCGGAACGAATGGTTAGATTTTGTCTCGCGCTACGGAATCGATCGAAACCAAGTATTCGTGACGTCAAAACTGTGTTCGAGACATTTTGATCGTGACGACTTCGTGTTTACGGCCGTTCGACGTGTTCTCCACCGCGACGCAGTACCGAGAAATGCCGTTTTACCCGATGCACCAGTAGCAGCGGTCCACGTGGTCCCGCACGCCGTTGTCGAAGGTAATCTTCTATTACAGGACAATGTTGGCGGCGAAGATCGACAGACGTTCGTCGACGTTCCGGTGGACATGGACATCGGTCAAAATTACGTTGTAGTCGACGTAGCGGGTGATGATGACGTCGACATCGATGTTGACGGTTCCCTTCAGAACAACGCCTTAGCCGACGGAGGGCAGGCGATGGTCGACGGCCCAGTGGACATGGACATCGGTCAGAACTATGATGTCGTCGACGTAGCGGTCGAAGAAATCGTAGACGTTGTTAATGATATCGACCTTGGGATCGTCGAGGTGGAAGAGGAAACGGTGAACGACGTTGACCTGGTCGACGACCGGAACGACGAAGATTTGATGGCCAACATCGTAGTCGTCGAAGAGCTGATCGCCGCCCGAGTTGGCGCACAAGCACCCGACCGCTTACACATCGGACCGATGGATCGCGTTTGTCCTCACTGCTACGCGAGAAATTTCGTAAGTGAACATTTTATTTGTTGTAGGGACGGTAAGGTTTTGTTGACAGGTGACAGAGTGTTGGGAGAGGTTCCGCTTGCGTTGCGGAGACTGCTCAGCGAAGACGGCTCGGAGAACAGGCATTTTCAGAGCGAGGTCCGTCAGTACAACAATGCCATGGCGTTCGCGTCTCTGATCACGCAAGACTTCCAGGCACCACCGGGACGAGGACCCAGAACATTCGTCATGCACGGCCAAACGTATCACCTGATCAGTGACGCGGCCGCCGGACCGGACGTCATCCCACGGTTCTGTCAACTGTACTTCGTGGACACGCGGTTGGCGACCGAGAGCCGCATTCGAAACCCCGTCAACTCCGCGTGTAGACCGGATCTTTTGGACAGATTGGACATCATGTTGAGAGAGATCAACCCGTACGCCCGAATGTTCATGCACATGACGGAGATGTGGAACAGAGAACAGATTTTGGCTGCGGCGGAAAATCCGACGAGACCGCCTCGGACTGTGAGTATGCATTTCGTACGCGATTCCAGAGACCCGGGACGCCGCAACCAGCCGGCCGTGCGTGAGATCGCCGCAGTGTTTGTCGGTAACGACGGCGACCCTCCGGAAAACGTGGACTTCGTTGTTTACGATAGGAATCCGAATCCCAACGTCAACCACCGACGAATGCCTTCCACGAGCCGTCATACGGACCCTTTGCTGTACCCGCTATTCTTTCCCCATGGCGAAAGCGGATGGGCCACACACATGCCGCACGAAGGACCGCGTCGCACCCGCGTCAATCAAAACGTTTCACTGAAGGAGTATTCGTGTTATCGTTTGGCCGTTCGATATGACGGCCTCAACGAGCCGAACGCTCGGTTTAGTGCCATTCACAACGGTCGATTTTTGTTGCAACAATACGTGTGCGACCATTATGTCAGAGTCGAGGCGAGCCGGTTGAGATATTTGCGAAACAACCAGGACCAGTTGCGCTCCGAATCCTTCCAGGGCCTGATGGATCATCTCGCTGTACAGGACGTTCCGCGGGATCAGCAACATGCCATTGGCCGTCGCGTCATACTGCCCTCTTCCTTCGCAGGCAGTCCGCGTTGCATGCAACAAAATTATCAAGACGCCATGGCGATTGTGCGAAAATTTGGTAAACCCGATTTGTTCATTACTTTCACATGTAACCCTAGGTGGCCTGAGATAGTGGAGAATCTACCTCCGAGAGTGGCATCTTCTGACAGACCGGATTTGGTGTCCAGGGTGTTCAACCTGAAACTCCAGGATCTCATGCGTGACATAACCGAGCGTCACATATTCGGCAGGGTCGAAGCTTTTGTATACGTGGTCGAGTTCCAAAAGAGGGGATTGCCGCACGCGCACATTTTATTGATTTTACATGAAATGTACAAGCCGAAGGACGCTGAAGATGTAGATCAACTGATTCGAGCCGAGATACCCGACCCGGACACCGAGAGAGAACTGTACGACATAGTGGTGACCAATATGATGCACGGACCTTGCGGGATTCAAAACCCAACGTGCGCCTGCATGGTAGACGGGAAATGTCAGAAAGAGTTTCCCAAACCTTTCAACGACGAAACGCAGTTCAGGAGTGCCGGAGGTTATCCTGCCTACAGACGAAGAGACAACGGCCGCGCAGCTATGGTGCGGGACAGAGAGCTGTTTAACGATTCCGTAGTGCCGTACAATCCATATTTGCTACTCAAATACAACGCCCATATCAACGTGGAAGTGTGTTCAACCGTTAAAAGCGTCATGTACCTGTACAAGTACGTCTACAAAGGTCACGATGTGGCCACAGTTCGGGTTTGCGCAAACGATGAAATTCAGAGGTTCATCGACACTAGATACGTGAGCGCGCCGGAAGCGATCTGGAGACTCTTCTCTTTCCATTTGCAGAACAGGAGCCATGTCATCGTTCGACTGGCTGTACACTTGGAGGGTAGGCATAACGTTTTTTTCAGGGCCGGTGAGCTTATGCAACAGGTCGAAAGAGCGAGACACCGAGACACCACCCTTACCGCTTACTTCCGCCTGAACGCTACGGATCCAGAGGCTCGACAATACCTGTACCACGAAGTGCCCAATCACTATTGCTGGAACGCTTCTACATGCCGCTGGACTAGAAGAAAGGGAAACACTGGAGGCCGAGTCATTGGTCGAATGTATTCCGTAAGTCCTTTAGACCGCGATCGTTTTTTCCTTCGTTTGTTACTCGTGCATAGGCGGGGCTGTGTTTCGTTCGCCGACGTGAAGACTGTTGACGGCGTGCTTCATCTCACCTACGAAGCGGCCGCGCTGGCACTGGGGTTGCTCGAAGACGATACGGCGTGGAGTCGCTGTCTGGCAGAGGCCTGCCAACACGACACTCCGCGACAGGTTCGGGCCCTCTTCACAATCATCTGCGTCTACTGTTTGCCGACCAACCCATTGGATTTGTACAACGGCGTCGAGGAACACCTGATGTCGGATTTCTCGCGCAACCGGCCGGAAGGCGCTGCCAGGGCGGCGTGTCTCAACGCCTTGAACCAATTATTCGGAACCCACGGTAAGTCGCTCGCCGATTTTGGTTTGCCTGTTCCAGACGTGATAGAAGAACCACGAGAGATGATGTACGACGCTATTGATGAAGCGGAGCGGGGCGATGCGTTACTCCAGCAACTCAACGTCGATCAGAGGGCTGTGTACGATCGCGTCATGGCCGCGGTGTTGGACCCCCGTCCGAGCGCCAAGGTGTTCTTCGTCAACGGTCCAGGTGGGACTGGAAAGACGATGCTGTACTCGTGCCTTATGTCCGTGTTGCGCGGCCGAAACAGGAATGTCTTGGCAGTGGCGTTCACCGGGATCGCGGCCGCTCTTTTGAACGGCGGAAGGACCGTTCACTCCACCTTCGGTTTGCCATTCGGAGTGCTCACGCACGAGTCCACTTCCACCATCAGATTGCAGTCCCGCATGGCGCACAGGATTCGCGACGCTGCGCTCATCGTCTGGGACGAGGCACCCATGTCCCCGGGTTTCCAACTGACGGTTGTCGATCGGCTTCTGAAGGACATCATGCAGTCGAATCTTCCTTTTGGAGGTAAACCTTTTCTTTTAGGTGGTGATTTCAGGCAGATTCTTCCAGTCGTCTCCCATGGGACGAGAAGTGACATCGTCGGCGCGTGCATCAAATCCAACGAGTTGTGGCCCGTCATGCAACAGTTCTCCCTCACCCGGAACATGCGAGCGGACGGCGACAGAGAGTTTGCAGCGTGGCTTCTCCTATTAGGCAACGGTAATGTGGACAGGTACGGCGACGACGAGAACGCGATACAAGTGCCCCGCAGATTCCTGTGTCAAATTCCATTGGCCGACTTCGTGTTCCCTCAAATGATGAACTTGGCCAACATCAACGACTTTGCGAACAAGGTCATCTTATGCCCTACCAACGAGGGTTGTCGTCAGATGAACGAAGGCATTCTCCGCAATCGTCTCGAGGGTGAAGTCAGGCATTACATCAGCACGGACACCGTAGAGTGCGACGACCCCGAGGACGCCGCAGACTTCCCGATAGAGTTCATTCATTCGCTAAACCCCACGGGACTCCCTCTTCACGACCTGGCTCTCAAGGTGGGCGCTGTCGTCATGCTGCTCAGAAACCTGGACGCCAAAAGAGGACTTTGCAACGGTACGAGGATGGTAATTGTCGAGCTTCGACGTTTGAATTTCAGAGCTAGGCTGCTCAACGCTACCGAGCACGACGATGACATCATAATTCCCAGGATTCCGCTGACCACTACCGAAGCTGACGGCTTACCCTTCAAGTTGCGGCGAATGCAGTTCCCAGTTCGATTGGCTTTTTCGGTGACCATCAACAAGTCTCAAGGCCAGACATTCGACCGCGTTGGAATATACCTGCCTTCTCCCGTGTTCAGCCACGGACAGTTGTATGTGGCGTTCTCCAGGGTGAGAAACGCTGAATCCGTCAAAGTTTATATACCGACCGATGCCAATGGAGTTACGAAGAATGTGGTGTACCGTGAGATTCTGTAAATATTTTTTGTTATGTTATATTTATTTTTATATGTATTTCTCTTCTGTAAACTTTTGCTTATATTCTCTGATTATGAGAAACTTCTGTGTTCTGTCTTTCATAAATTATTTATATTGTTGTACATTATCTTCATGTATTCTTTTATGTATTATATTTTTATATGTATTTCTCTTCTGTAAACTTTACTTATATTCTCTGATTATGAGAAACTTCTGTGTTCTGTCTTTCATAAATTATTTATATTGTTGTACATTATCTTCATATATTCTTTTATGTATTATATTTTTATATGTATTTCTCTTCTGTGTTCTGTCTTTCATAAATTATTTATATTGTTGTACATTATCTTCATGTATTCTTTTATGTATTATATTTTTATATGTATTTCTCTTCTGTAAACTTTACTTATATTCTCTGATTATGAGAAACTTCCACATTCTTTCATAAAATATTTATATTGTTATACGTTGTCTTCATGTTTTCTTTTATGGATTACTTATGTATTATATTTTTATTTGTACCTTAACATTAAATTATGTTTAAATATTATACACTTTTTGATTGTGCCAAACTTTTAAAAAGCAATACATTTTTAAATCATATTAAAATGTTTTACTTTTATTCCCTTCAATATGCTGTTGGTTTATTACAGCAGAAGACTCTTATAATAATTTTATAATCATAAGGAGATATTTTATTCTATAATTGAAATATCAAGATCTATATGTATATTAATACTCTTTTTAATTCTATTCCATCTATTCAATCATTATTATTGCCCTCTGCTGTTTGATTGTTTTACTTTTTTACATGGTTATATATGTTTGACACATGTCAATTGAGAATATGGTACTGTAGTACTAATAATGAAACGATTAGGTTGATATATAAACTTTTTTACAATAAAATACAATTGTTAGTGCTCTTTAAATAAATTATACAATGTAGGTACCCTTAACGGTTATATTCAATATTATGATTTCAATTTTCTACAGTAAAGTATTACAAATAACAATTCTTACTCATTGTGGACTACTTTAATAAGTACAAAATCCATAAAAAAAAATTGTGCAAACAGTGACTGCTAGATAGCGAACGCTGTTGACGCCGAAGGCGTCTCAGTTTTCCACCCGTACGTGTTATCAAAAGTAGTAATTATCATACGATTTGTAACCGTGGTATATTGTAATTCTACAAAAAAATGTTTTGACTTTTTAATAAGTAATTATTATTAATTAATTAATATTTCTATTAATAATAATTAAGCGAATTACACCCTCAGCGAGGCACACAGAAGCTAGTCTATTATATAAAAAAATTTCTGAGCGTTCTCATTGGTGGACGGTTTTTTTTATTCCGCGGGAGCTTTTTCCCTTTTTCTTCGGTCCCATCCCGTTGCCTTTTTCCTCCTCTATCCATTACGGCCGTCCTTTGAATTTTCCGACGAGCCGTTTTCCCGATTCGACCGGATGAAAAACCCATATATATATCGTTCTAAGCACCTAGCCAATCGCGGCGATCGGTACCTGTTTCCCTCGCTCCTCCGTGACGTTTCGCCCCGCGTGACGTCACTATTCCGCGGTCGTCCGCTTACCTTATCTACCTTTTCGCGTCCAACGAACCGTTTAAATGTCCCGATTTTCGCCAACATTTACAACTCGACCGTTAGGTAGGTAGGCATTAGGCGTTAGGCGATAGGATCTGTAGGTACCCGGTTCGAACCCTGCCCGTACGGTTCGACGTTTGTTGCCGTTGTACTGCCGCCGTTGAATTGCACAGCCGCCGACGAACGATGCCATCGGAATCATCTGATTTCTTTTTTTTTTTTTTCGCTCGGAATTTTTTTTTTCTTCGTTAAAGTTTCAACTTTTTTTTTTTTAAGTTTTTACAAATTTAAACGCGATTTCTATTTGTTTCCGTTATATAAAAGCAATGGAAGACCTGGTACGTTTTTATTACGTTAACTTTGATATGATTTATATTTACAAATGGCCGTATGTTTTCATTATACTTTTCTTATTGGAATGGAATTCAAAGTCATTGGTGCTAATGATACTGTTCAAAATAAAATGGTACGTATTACATTCAACTTCAACTAAGCTTTTATTGTGTCTTTAAACAACGTTAAATGATTGTTTTCATACTTAATTTAGGTAAACGGGTAATCAAACATGGGTACCATAATCGGAGATTTGATTGATTAGACGCCATCGGGTAGATTTGTTTTTTTTTTTTTCCGTTAAAGTTTCAACTTTTTTTTTATTCGTTTAAGTTTTAACAAATTTATATGTGATTTCTAATTGTTTTCGTTATATAATCACACCAAATTACATTAAAGCTACATTAAAAACAATGAAAACCTGGCATGTGCCTTATAATTATTATGTTTCCAAATAAATTTAGTTTAGCTGTGTTTTCATTATACTTTTTTTATCGGAATTGAATGGAATTCAATGTCATTGGTGCTTATGATACTATTCAAAATAAAATGGTACGTATTACATTTTTTCAACTTATTCCAAGCTTTAACTGTGGCTTTAAACAATGTTAAATTATTGTTTTCATTGCTAACAGTAGGTTAAAGGGTAATCAAACATGGATACCATAATCGGAGATTTGATTGATTATTTGATAATAATACTTGATTATTATTAATTTCTTTCAAATGTAGGTGGAGAATCTGAAAGTATTTGTCGGTATACTTTGTTGACTGGAAAGGAATGTGAACGAAATGACACTTTTAAAAACATGTAGATATGGTATGTATTACATTTTTAGATTGTATTATTATTCAACTACACTCTAAATGTGTTATTAAAATATTTTAAATACATTATTAATTTGGAATTATTCTATCAAAAATTATAGGAAGAGAGCTTTGTTGTGTACTATGCATATTATAATCTAATAATAATATATGCTTAATATGCTATAATTCAATGCCAATGACTGCACTTTATGACTGTAATGATACTATTGAAGAGACCCTCAGATATAAAAATATGAAAACATGGTATGTATTACATTTTCTAAATGCGTTGAATGTGTTTTTATAATATGATGTAGGAGAAGAATCTTATAGTTTTAATCTTAACACTTGGTGTTACTTTTTGATAATATAGAAATATGAAAACAGAATTGAATTACATTTTTAATACTATTTTTCAATTATTTGCTTTAAATATGGTAATAAAATATGTTAAATACATTTAATTTAATTTTTTATATTTTATATATTTATATTATAGAGAGCTATAGGAAGTTTTCAATATATTTTGTTGACTGCAAAGGAAAAATTCAAATTATTGACAAAATGTTGCTGAAACACACAAACACAACATAGGTAATATTGTTCACATATCACAGCTATTATTATCACTATTATGATGTATTGGAAATGCTTATTAATTTTAATAAATATGTTATTCATAGGTATATATGTGATTTTGATTTGTTTTCCCTAAAAGTAATATAAGGAGACAGCTAATCGGATGTTTTCTGATATGATATTATGAAAAAATCGCACAGCTAAAAAACAATGAAAACCACGTATGTAAATAATTGTGTCTTTAAATTATGTTGATTACTCACATTGGATTTCATATATTTTTCCAAATAATATAGGGAGATAGCTGTTGTATGTTTTCGTTATACTTTTGGAATGGAATGACATTGATGCTAATGAGATACTATTCAAAATAAAGAAATCATGGTACGTATTACACATTTTTTAACTCATTCCTTCGACTACATATTATAAATTGAATGTTCATTATTTCGGTTTTAGTTAAAGAGTGTTATAGAGCATCAGTCCTTACACTTGGATAAAATTAAATGAAAACTTTTATAACATGAAAATGAGGAAGCCCAGTAAGTTTTAATTTTTTTGTAAATCATAAATATGATGTTGTATGTGTTCATTATACTTTTTTTATTGGAATCAAATTCCAATTTGGTGCTAATAACAAAAATAAAATAAAGTTAACAATATTACACATTTTTTAATGCTCTAATTCCACTATGCTTTAAATGTCTTTTTAAAATATATTAAAATATACTGTGTACTTTGCTCATAGTGGGTTGCAGAGTAATGGATTGAGAAATGCTCGAACATGATTGTAGTACTATTGTACCCAAGAGCTTGGTTATTAATACACTTCTATTCTCTTAATATAATATTATAATATTATTGTCTTAGTATAGTCTTAGTATTAGTCTTACTATTGTACCCAAGAGCTTGGTTATTAATACACTTCTATTCTCTTAATATAATATTATAATATTATTGTCTTAGTATAGTTTATTTAATTAAACCCTATCTTACTGGATTCATTGTTGTGCAATAAAATGTATCATTAAGTATTCGCTTTCAACAAGATCTATCTACATATTAATGGTTATTTCTGTTATATTTAAATGTATTTTTTTTTACCCTTTAATTATTGTTGGTTCTACTACATATTGATTGATGATTAGAAATCAAACATGTTATATTGCATATTCAAATTGTGATATTCGCATTGTACCTTAACATTAAATTATGTTTAAATATTTCATTTTTTCATTGTGCAATACTTTTTAAAGCTATACATGTTTAATGCGTTTTTAAATTATATTAAAATGTATTATTTATATTCCCTTCGATATGCAATTGGTTTATTACAGGAGAAGACACTTATAATATTTTGATAATCATATAGAGATTTTTATTCTAAAGTTGAAATATCATGATCTATATGCATATTAATACTTTATGTGTTTTCAAACCATATTAAAATTTATTATTTATTCCATTCTATATGCTATTGGTTTGTTACAGGAAAAGAAACTAATAATATATAACTTTAATGTATAGCTGTAAGGTGTTTTCATTATATTTTGTGGACTGGAAAGGAATTATTCAATGCTATTTATGGTAAAGATGCAATAAATTACATATTACACATATAAAAATAAGAAAACATGGTATGTATTACATTTTTTAATTTTTTCATTCAACTAAGCTTTAACATAAGTAGGTTTACTGATTCACCAAAATTGCTTGGTTATTAATACATTTATTGATTTATTTTTTTCAACTGTAGGAATCTTATAGCGTTTGTCAATATTTTTAGTTTACTGCACAAGAACAATTCAATGTGATTCACTTTAATGATAATATATTAAGATATAAAAAGAAGACATGGCGAGTATTACATTTTTTAACTTATATAATATATTGAATTTGTGTTTTTTCGGTTTTAGTAAAAGAGTATTATGGTGTATCTGTCCTCACACTTGGATAAAATTAAATGAAAACAAAAAAGCCCAGTAAGTTTAATATTTTGTTGTATGTTTTACAATGACTATGTTGTACACTGTGTCATTAATATGTATAGTGTGTTTTTATTCATACACTATACTCAATGTTGTTTAATATGAATTTTTATAACATACAAGTTTCAAACAATTAATATATTGAAAAATGTTTGTATAGTGCTGTATATATATTAAATTGTGACGTTTGTTTGCATGTACGTCGCGAGTGTTGGCTAAACTGTCGAATTATGCGAGTGTTGGCTACACCGTCGAACGACGCCATCCGGTCCGTTAGGAATTGTGGGTTTTCCCGTTGCACGTAGCCGTCTGTGGCATAGACAAAAGATTTGTCTGTGCTTCGATGAACGTCGTAGCACTTGGATGTACTTCCGCTTTTATTGCGCTGTCATTTGATTGTATTCTATTACATTTCGAATGCTTTATTGCTGTGCCGTCAATTGGAACTTTTCAGTTTAGATTGTCGGTTTTTTTTTTTTTTTGTGTCGAATTCTAATTTTTTTTCTTTAGTTTCAAATTTTTTTTTGTGATGGCACCCACGTGTGTCGTATGTGGACCTGTCCGCCGCGTTGGCATTTCCCTTCATAAATTCCCGACGATGAACCAAGCGATTCGGAACGAATGGTTAGATTTTGTCTCGCGCTACGGAATCGATCGAAACCAAGTATTCGTGACGTCAAAACTGTGTTCGAGACATTTTGATCGTGACGACTTCGTGTTTACGGCCGTTCGACGTGTTCTCCACCGCGACGCAGTACCGAGAAATGCCGTTTTACCCGATGCACCAGTAGCAGCGGTCCACGTGGTCCCGCACGCCGTTGTCGAAGGTAATCTTCTATTACAGGACAATGTTGGCGGCGAAGATCGACAGACGTTCGTCGACGTTCCGGTGGACATGGACATCGGTCAAAACTACGTTGTAGTCGACGTAGCGGGTGATGATGACGTCGACATCGATGTTGACGGTTCCCTTCAGAACAACGCCTTAGCCGACGGAGGGCAGGCGATGGTCGACGGCCCAGTGGACATGGACATCGGTCAGAACTATGATGTCGTCGACGTAGCGGTCGAAGAAATCGTAGACGTTGTTAATGATATCGACCTTGGGATCGTCGAGGTGGAAGAGGAAACGGTGAACGACGTTGACCTGGTCGACGACCGGAACGACGAAGATTTGATGGCCAACATCGTAGTCGTCGAAGAGCTGATCGCCGCCCGAGTTGGCGCACAAGCACCCGACCGCTTACACATCGGACCGATGGATCGCGTTTGTCCTCACTGCTACGCGAGAAATTTCGTAAGTGAACATTTTATTTGTTGTAGGGACGGTAAGGTTTTGTTGACAGGTGACAGAGTGTTGGGAGAGGTTCCGCTTGCGTTGCGGAGACTGCTCAGCGAAGACGGCTCGGAGAACAGGCATTTTCAGAGCGAGGTCCGTCAGTACAACAATGCCATGGCGTTCGCGTCTCTGATCACGCAAGACTTCCAGGCACCACCGGGACGAGGACCCAGAACATTCGTCATGCACGGCCAAACGTATCACCTGATCAGTGACGCGGCCGCCGGACCGGACGTCATCCCACGGTTCTGTCAACTGTACTTCGTGGACACGCGGTTGGCGACCGAGAGCCGCATTCGAAACCCCGTCAACTCCGCGTGTAGACCGGATCTTTTGGACAGATTGGACATCATGTTGAGAGAGATCAACCCGTACGCCCGAATGTTCATGCACATGACGGAGATGTGGAACAGAGAACAGATTTTGGCTGCGGCGGAAAATCCGACGAGACCGCCTCGGACTGTGAGTATGCATTTCGTACGCGATTCCAGAGACCCGGGACGCCGCAACCAGCCGGCCGTGCGTGAGATCGCCGCAGTGTTTGTCGGTAACGACGGCGACCCTCCGGAAAACGTGGACTTCGTTGTTTACGATAGGAATCCGAATCCCAACGTCAACCACCGACGAATGCCTTCCACGAGCCGTCATACGGACCCTTTGCTGTACCCGCTATTCTTTCCCCATGGCGAAAGCGGATGGGCCACACACATGCCGCACGAAGGACCGCGTCGCACCCGCGTCAATCAAAACGTTTCACTGAAGGAGTATTCGTGTTATCGTTTGGCCGTTCGTTATGACGGCCTCAACGAGCCGAACGCTCGGTTTAGTGCCATTCACAACGGTCGATTTTTGTTGCAACAATACGTGTGCGACCATTATGTCAGAGTCGAGGCGAGCCGGTTGAGATATTTGCGAAACAACCAGGACCAGTTGCGCTCCGAATCCTTCCAGGGCCTGATGGATCATCTCGCTGTACAGGACGTTCCGCGGGATCAGCAACATGCCATTGGCCGTCGCGTCATACTGCCCTCTTCCTTCGCAGGCAGTCCGCGTTGCATGCAACAAAATTATCAAGACGCCATGGCGATTGTGCGAAAATTTGGTAAACCCGATTTGTTCATTACTTTCACGTGTAACCCTAGGTGGCCTGAGATAGTGGAGAATCTACCTCCGAGAGTGGCATCTTCTGACAGACCGGATTTGGTGTCCAGGGTGTTCAACCTGAAACTCCAGGATCTCATGCGTGACATAACCGAGCGTCACATATTCGGCAGGGTCGAAGCTTTTGTATACGTGGTCGAGTTCCAAAAGAGGGGATTGCCGCACGCGCACATTTTATTGATTTTACAGGAAATGTACAAGCCGAAGGACGCTGAAGATGTAGATCAACTGATTCGAGCCGAGATACCCGACCCGGACACCGAGAGAGAACTGTACGACATAGTGGTGACCAATATGATGCACGGACCTTGCGGGATTCAAAACCCAACGTGCGCCTGCATGGTAGACGGGAAATGTCAGAAAGAGTTTCCCAAACCTTTCAACGACGAAACGCAGTTCAGGAGTGCCGGAGGTTATCCTGCCTACAGACGAAGAGACAACGGCCGCGCAGCTATGGTGCGGGACAGAGAGCTGTTTAACGATTCCGTAGTGCCGTACAATCCATATTTGCTACTCAAATACAACGCCCATATCAACGTGGAAGTGTGTTCGACCGTTAAAAGCGTCATGTACCTGTACAAGTACGTCTACAAAGGCCACGATGTGGCCACAGTTCGGGTCTGCGCAAACGATGAAATCCAGAAGTTCATCGACACGAGGTACGTGAGCGCGCCGGAAGCGATCTGGAGACTCTTCTCTTTCCATTTGCAGAACAGGAGTCATGTCATCGTTCGATTGGCTGTACACTTGGAGGGTAGGCATAATGTTTTTTTCAGGGCCGGTGAGCTGATACAACAGGTCGAAAGAGCGAGACACCGAGACACCACCCTTACCGCATACTTCCGTCTGAACGCTACGGATCCAGAGGCTCGACAATTCCTGTACCACGAAGTGCCCAATCACTATTGCTGGAACGCTTCTACATGCCGCTGGACTAGAAGAAAGGGAAACACTGGAGGCCGAGTCATTGGTCGAATGTATTCCGTAAGTCCTTTAGACCGCGATCGTTTTTTCCTTCGTTTGTTACTCGTGCATAGGCGGGGCTGTGTTTCGTTCGCCGACGTGAAGACTGTTGACGGCGTGCTTCATCTCACCTACGAAGCGGCCGCGCTGGCACTGGGGTTGCTCGAAGACGATACGGCGTGGAGTCGCTGTCTGGCAGAGGCCTGCCAACACGACACTCCGCGACAGGTTCGGGCCCTCTTCACAATCATCTGCGTCTACTGTTTGCCGACCAACCCATTGGA
The DNA here is from genome assembly GCA_034509805.1 of Sipha maydis. Classification (NCBI taxonomy): domain Eukaryota; kingdom Metazoa; phylum Arthropoda; class Insecta; order Hemiptera; family Aphididae; genus Sipha; species Sipha maydis. The sequence continues at coordinate 275,166 of JASXSY010000355.1, read as the reverse complement.
TTTGTACAACGGCGTCGAGGAACACCTGATGTCGGATTTCTCGCGCAACCGGCCGGAAGGCGCTGCCAGGGCGGCGTGTCTCAACGCCTTGAACCAATTATTCGGAACCCACGGTAAGTCGCTCGCCGATTTTGGTTTGCCTGTTCCAGACGTGATAGAAGAACCACGAGAGGTGATGTACGACGCTATTGATGAAGCGGAGCGGGGCGATGCGTTACTCCAGCAACTCAACGTCGATCAGAGGGCTGTGTACGATCGCGTCATGGCCGCGGTGTTGGACCCCCGTCCGAGCGCCAAGGTGTTCTTCGTCAACGGTCCAGGTGGGACTGGAAAGACGATGCTGTACTCGTGCCTTATGTCCGTGTTGCGCGGCCGAAACAGGAATGTCTTGGCAGTGGCGTTCACCGGGATCGCGGCCGCTCTTTTGAACGGCGGAAGGACCGTTCACTCCACCTTCGGTTTGCCATTCGGAGTGCTCACGCACGAGTCCACTTCCACCATCAGATTGCAGTCCCGCATGGCGCACAGGATTCGCGACGCTGCGCTCATCGTCTGGGACGAGGCACCCATGTCCCCGGGTTTCCAACTGACGGTTGTCGATCGGCTTCTGAAGGACATCATGCAGTCGAATCTTCCTTTTGGAGGTAAACCTTTTCTTTTAGGTGGTGATTTCAGGCAGATTCTTCCAGTCGTCTCCCATGGGACGAGAAGTGACATCGTCGGCGCGTGCATCAAATCCAACGAGTTGTGGCCCGTCATGCAACAGTTCTCCCTCACCCGGAACATGCGAGCGGACGGCGACAGAGAGTTTGCAGCGTGGCTTCTCCTATTAGGCAACGGTAATGTGGACAGGTACGGCGACGACGAGAACGCGATACAAGTGCCCCGCAGATTCCTGTGTCAAATTCCATTGGCCGACTTCGTGTTCCCTCAAATGATGAACTTGGCCAACATCAACGACTTTGCGAACAAGGTCATCTTATGCCCTACCAACGAGGGTTGTCGTCAGATGAACGAAGGCATTCTCCGCAATCGTCTCGAGGGTTAAGTCAGGCATTACATCAGCACGGACACCGTAGAGTGCGACGACCCCGAGGACGCCGCAGACTTCCCGATAGAGTTCATTCATTCGCTAAACCCCACGGGACTCCCTCTTCACGACCTGGCTCTCAAGGTGGGTGCTGTCGTCATGCTGCTCAGAAACCTGGACGCCAAAAGAGGACTTTGCAACGGTACGAGGATGGTAATTGTCGAGCTTCGACGTTTGAATTTCAGAGCTAGGCTGCTCAACGCTACCGAGCACGACGACGACATCATAATTCCCAGGATTCCGCTGACCACTACCGAAGCTGACGGCTTACCCTTCAAGTTGCGGCGAATGCAGTTCCCAGTTCGATTGGCTTTTTCGGTGACCATCAACAAGTCTCAAGGCCAGACATTCGACCGCGTTGGAATATACCTGCCTTCTCCCGTGTTCAGCCACGGACAGTTGTGTGTGGCGTTCTCCAGGGTGAGAAACGCTGAATCCGTCAAAGTTTATATACCGACCGATGCCAATGGAGTTACGAAGAATGTGGTGTACCGTGAGATTCTGTAAATATTTTTTGTTATGTTTGTTATGTTATATTTATTTTTATATGTATTTCTCTTCTGTAAACTTTTGCTTATATTCTCTGATTATGAGAAACTTCTGTGTTCTGTCTTTCATAAATTATTTATATTGTTGTACATTATCTTCATGTATTCTTTTATGTATTATATTTTTATATGTATTTCTCTTCTGTAAACTTTACTTATATTCTCTGATTATGAGAAACTTCTGTGTTCTGTCTTTCATAAATTATTTATATTGTTGTACATTATCTTCATATATTCTTTTATGTATTATATTTTTATATGTATTTCTCTTCTGTGTTCTGTCTTTCATAAATTATTTATATTGTTGTACATTATCTTCATGTATTATTTTATGTATTATATTTTTATATGTATTTCTCTTCTGTAAACTTTACTTATATTCTCTGATTATGAGAAACTTCCACATTCTTTCATAAAATATTTATATTGTTATACGTTGTCTTCATGTATTCTTTTATGGATTACTTATGTATTATATTTTTATTTGTACCTTAACATTAAATTATGTTTAAATATTATACACTTTTTGATTGTGCCAAACTTTTAAAAAGCAATACATTTTTAAATCATATTAAAATGTTTTACTTTTATTCCCTTCAATATGCTGTTGGTTTATTACAGCAGAAGACTCTTATAATAATTTTATAATCATAAGGAGTTATTTTATTCTATAATTGAAATATCAAGATCTATATGTATATTAATACTCTTTTTAATTCTATTCCATCTATTCAATCATTATTATTGCCCTCTGCTGTTTGATTGTTTTACTTTTTTACATGGTTATATATGTTTGACACATGTCAATTAAGAATATGGTACTGTAGTACTAATAATGAAACGATTAGGTTGATATATAAACTTTTTTACAATAAAATACAATTGTTAGTGCTCTTTAAATAAATTATACAATGTAGGTACCCTTAACGGTTATATTCAATATTATGATTTCAATTTTCTACAGTAAAGTATTACAAATAACAATTCTTACTCATTGTGGACTACTTTAATAAATACAAAATCCATAAAAAAAAATTGTGCAAACAGTGACTGCTAGATAGCGAACGCTGTTGACGCCGAAGGCGTCTCAGTTTTCCACCCGTACGTGTTATCAAAAGTAGTAATTATCATACGATTTGTAACCGTGGTATATTGTAATTCTACAAAAAAATGTTTTGACTTTTTAATAAGTAATTATTATTAATTAATTAATATTTCTATTAATAATAATTAAGCGAATTACACCCGCAGCGAGGCACACAGAAGCTAGTCTATTATATAAAAAAATTTCTGAGCGTTCTCATTGGTGGACGGTTTTTTTTATTCCGCCGGAGCTTTTTCCCTTTTTCTTCGGTCCCATCCCGTTGCCTTTTTCCTCCTCTATCCGTTTCGGCCGTCCTTTGAATTTTCCGACGAGCCGTTTTCCCGATTCGACCGGATGAAAAACCCATATATATATCGTTCTAAGCACCTAGCCAATCGCGGCGATCGTTACCTGTTTCCCTCGCGCCTCCGTGACGTTTCGCCCCGCGTGACGTCACATATCCGCAGTCGTCCGCTTACCTTATCTACCTTTTCGCGTCCACCGAACCGTTTAAATGTCCCGATTTTCGCCAAGATTTACTACTCGACCGTTAGGTAGATAGGCATTAGGCGTTAGGCGATAGGATCTGTAGGTACCCGGTTCGAACCCTGCCCGTACTGTTCGACGTTTGTTGCGCAGTAATCGTTGATTTGTACAGCCGCCGACGAACGATGCCATCGGGAACATCTGATTTTTTTTTTTTTTTTTTTTCGCTCCGAATTTTTTTTTTTTTCGTTAAAGTTTCAACTTTTTTTTTTTTCGTTTAAGTTTTAACAAATTTAAACGTGAATTCTATTTGTTTCCGTTAAATAAAAGCAATGAAGACCTGCTACGTTTTTAATTGTGCTTTTTAATTATTACGTTAACTTTGATACGATTTATTTTTACAAATGGTCGTATGTTTTTTTCATTATACTTTTCTTATTGGAATGGAATTCAACGTCATTGGTGCTAATGATACTATTCAGAATAAAATGGTGCGTATTACATTCAACTTCAACTAAGCTTTTATTGTGTCTTTAAACAACGTTAAATGATTGTTTTCATTCCTAATAGTACGTTCAAAGGCAATGAATTATAAAATACTCAAACACGGGTACATTTTCAACCGTACGTATACATTTTCAACCGTAGTTGGACAATCTGATAGTATTCGTCAATATACAATACATAGGAAGGATTCAATGTGATTGAACGAAATAACACTTTTGAAAACGTATATGGATTTCTAATCAGATAAAATGGTACGTATTACATTTTTTTGATTATATTATTATTCAACTATACTATAAATGTGTTTTTAAAATATTTTAAATACATAATAAATTTTAATTGTTATAGGGAAAGAGCTTTGTTGACTGGAATTCTATAGTTAAATGCGTATGGCTGTACCTAATGACCGTAACTTTCTGACATTTGTTGCGTAGTAATTGTTGTGCTGCCGCCGCCGAAATGTATAGCCGCCGTCAATGTCTGATATATCGGAATCGATTTGTTTTTTTTTTCGTTTAAGTTTTAACTTTTTTTTTTCGTTCTTTAAGTTTTAACTTATTAACAAATATATATGTGACTTCTATTTGTTTTCGTTATATAACTACACACAGCTAAAAAGCAATGAAAACCTGGTATGTTTTTAATTGTGCTTTTAAATTATTACGTTAAATTTGATATGATTTATTTTTTCAAATAGCCGTATGTTTTCATTATACATTTCTTATTGGAATGGAATTCAAAGTCATTGGTGCTAATGATACTATTCAAAATAAAATGGTACGTATTACATTCAACTTCAACTTAGCTTAAATTGTGGCTTTAAACAACGATAAATGATTGTTTTCATAGTTAATTTAGGTAAACGGGTAATCAAACATGGGTACTATAATCGGAGATTTGATTGATTATTTGATAATAATACTTGATTTTTTTCAACTGTAGGTTGAGAATCTGATAGTATTTGTCGGTATACATTGTTGACTGGAAAGGATTGTGAACGAAATGACACTTTTAAAAACATGTAGAGATGGTACGTATTACATTTTTAGATTGTATTATTATTAAACTATACTCGGAATGTGTTTTTATAATATTTATAATACATTATTAATTTGAAATTGTTTTATCAAAAATTATAGGGAAAGAGCTTTGTTGTGTACTATGCATATTATAATCTAATAATAATATATGCATATTACAGTTGACTGGAATGCTAAATTCAATGTGAATGACTTTACGTAATGATTGTAATGATACTATTGAAGAGACCCTCAGATATAAAAATATGAAAACATGGTATGTATTACATTTTCTATATGCATTGAATATGTTTTTAAAATATGATGTAGGAGATGAATCTTATAGTTTTAATCATTACACTTGGTGTTACTTTTTTGATACATTTTTAATACTATTTTTCAATTATTTGCTTTAAATATGGTATTAAAATATGTTTAAGACATTTATTTAGATTTTTTTATATTTTATATATTTATATTTTAGAGAGCTATAGGAAGTTTTCAATATATTTTGTTGACTGCAAAGGAAAAATTCAAATTATTGACAAAATGTTGCTGAAAACACAAACACAACATAGGTTATATTGTTCACATATTACAGCTATTATTATCACTATTATGATATATTGGAAATGCTTATTAATTTTAATTAATATGTTATTCATAGGTATATATGTGATTTCGATTTGTTTTCCCTAAAAATAATATAAGGAGACAGCTAATCGGATGTTTTCTGATATGATATTATGAAAAACTCGCACAGCTTTAAAACAATGAAAACCACGTATGTAAATAATTGTGTCTTTAAATTATGATAATTACACACATTGGATTTCATATATTTTTCCAAATAATATAGGGATCTAGCTGTTGTATGTTTTCACTATTCTTTTGGAATGGAATGTCATTGATGCTAATGAGATACTATTCAAAATAAAGATATCATGGTACGTTTTACACATTTTTTAACTCATTCCTTCGACTACATATTATAAATTGAATGTTTATTATTTCGGTTTTAGTTAATGAGTGTTATAGAGCATCAGTCCTTACACTTGGATAAAATTAAATGAAAACATTTATAACATGAAAATAAGGAAGCCCAGTAAGTTTTAATTTTTTTGTAAATCATAAATATGCTGTTGTATGTGTTCATTATACTTTTTTTATCGGAATCAAATTCAATGTCATTGGTGCAAATGACAAAAATCAAATAAAGTTAACAATATTACACATTTTTTAATGCTCTAATTCCACCATGCTTTAAATGTCTTTTTAAAATATATTAAAATATACTGTGTACTTTGCTCATAGTGGGTTGCAGAGTAATGGATTGAGAAATGCTCGAACCTGAGTGTAGTGCTATTGTACCCAACAGCTTGATTATAAATACCCTTTTTTTCTCCTAATTTAATATTAAAATATTATTGTATTAGTATAGTTATTTACTTAAACCCTTTATTACTGTATCATTGTATAGTAATAAAAATATTTGCTTTACAATGATTATGTTTTACACTGTGTTATTAAAACTATCAGTATAGTTTGCGTTATATATTCATACACTATACTCAAAGTTGTCTAATATGAAATTTTATAACATTCCTACAAGTTATGAACAAATTACAACAAATTCTAACACTATTCCTAATACCAATGTTCATTATTGTGCAATAATCATATATCATTAGTATTCACTTACAACAAGATCTATCTACATATCAATGCTTATCTCTGTTATTTAAATGAAATGTATTTATTTTTATCCATTTAATTATTGTTGATTGTACTGCATATTGATTGATAATTAGAAATCAAACATGTTATATATTGCATTTTAAAATTGTGTCATACTTTTTAAAGCTATACATTTTTAATGTGTTTTTAAATCATATTAAAATTTATTACTTTTATTCACTTCTATATGCTTATGGTTTATTACAGGAGAAGACACTTATAATATATATATAATCATAAAGAGTTGTTTTATTCTATAGTTGAAATATCAAGATCTATATCCATATTAATACTTTTTTAAGACTCTATTCCATCTGTTTAGAAATAAATGTGATACATTTAAACTTTAACTATTGTTGTGGAGACACATAATGTTGTATTCGATTATTTTCAAATATAATGTGGTTTGCCCTGTGCTATTTGATTGTTTTACTATTTTACATGGTTTTATATTTTTGACACATGTCAGTTGAGGGTATGGTACTGCAGTAATAATAATGAAACAAGTATATTAACTTTTTTACAATGAAAAACAATTTTTGGTGCTCTTTAAATAAATTATACTATGTAGGTACCCTTAGCGATTACATTCAATATTTTGATTCCAATTTTCATCGGTTTAGTATTACAAATTACAATTCTTACTCATTGTGGACTACTTTGATGAATACAAAATCCTAAAAATCCTTTTTTAATTCTATTCCATCTATTCAATAATTATAATTGCTCTCTGCTGTTTGATAGTTTTACTTTTTTTACATGGTTTTATATGTTTAACACATGTTAATTGAGGGTATGGTACTGTGGTGCTAATAATGAAACGATTAGGTAGGTATATTAACTTTTGTACGATTAAAAACATTTGTGGAAGCAATTCAAATGAATTAGACAACAATGTAGGTACCCTTAACGATTACATTCAATATTTTGATTCCAATTTTCTACGGTAAAGTATTACAAATTACAATTCTTACTCATTGTGAACTAAAAAACGATTGTGCAAACAGTGACTGCTAGATAGCGGACGCTGTTGACGCCGAAGGCGTCTCAGTTTTCCACCCTCATGTGTTATCAAAAGTTATAATTATCACACGATTCGTAACCGTGGTAGATTGTTGCAATTCTACATAAATCTACATAATACTGTTTGAATATTAATAAATGATTTTTTAATATAATAATTAAGCGAATTACACCCTCAGCGAGGCACACAGAAGCTAGTCTATTATATAAAAAAATTTCTGAGCGTTCCCATTGGTCGACGGTTTTTTTTATTCCCCGTGAGCTTTTTACCTATTTCTTCGGTCCCATCCCGTTGCCTTTTTCCTCCTCTATCCATTACGGCCGTCCTTTGAATTTTCCGACGAGCCGTTTTCCCGATTCGACCGGATGAAAAACCCATATATATATCGTTCTAAGCACCTAGCCAATCGCGGCGATCGTTACCTGTTTCCCTCGCGCCTCCGTGACGTTTCGCCCCGCGTGACGTCACATATCCGCAGTCGTCCGCTTACCTTATCTACCTTTTCGCGTCCACCGAACCGTTTAAATGTCCCGATTTTCGCCAACATTTACAACTCGACCGTTAGGTAGGTAGGCATTAGGCGTTAGGCGATAGGATCTGTAGGTACCCGGTTCGAACCCTGCCCGTACGGTTCGACGTTTGTTGCGTAGCCATTGTCGTTGTGCTGCCGCCGTTGAATTGCCCAGCCGCCGACGAACGACGCCATCGGGAACATCTGATTTTTTTTTTTTTTTTTTTCGTTTAAGTTTCAACTTTTTTTTTTTTAAGTTTTAACAAATTTAAATGCGATTTCTATTTATTTCCGTTATATAAAAGCAATGTACACCTGGTATGTTTTTAATTGTGCTTTTAAATTATTACGTTAAATTTGATATGATTTATTTTTCTAAATAGCCGTATGTTTTCATTATACTTTTCTTATTGGAATGGAATTAAATGTCATTGGTGCTAATGATACTATTCAAAATAATATGGTACGTATTACATTCAACTTCAACTTAGCTTAAATTGTAACTTTAAACAACGATAAATGATTGTTTTCATAGTTAATTTAGGTAAACGGGTAATTAAACATGGGTACCATAATCGGAGATTTGATTGATTATTTGATAATAATACTTGATTTTTTTCAACTGTAAGTTGAGAATCTGATAGTATTTGTCGGTATACATTGTTGACTGGAAAGGATTGTGAATGAAATGACACTTTTAAAAACATGTAGAGATGGTATGTATTACATTTTTAGATTGTATTATTATTAAACTATACTCGGAATGTGTTTTTATAATATTTTTAATACATTATTAATTTGAAATTGTTTTATCAAAAATTATAGGGAAAGAGCTTTGTTGTGTACTATGCATATTATAATCTAATAATAATATATGCATATTACAGTTGACTGGAATGCTATAATTCAATGTGAATGACTTTACGTAATGATTGTAATGATACTATTGAAGAGACCCTCAGATATAAAAATATGAAAACATGGTATGTATTACATTTTCTAAATGCATTGAATGTGTTTTTAAAATATGATGTAGGAGAAGAGTCGTATAGTTTTAACCTTTACACTTGGTGTTACTTTTTTGATACATTTTTAATACTATTTTTCAATTATTTGCTTTAAATATGGTATTAAAATATGTTTAAGACATTTATTTAGATTTTTTTATATTTTATATATTTATATTATAGAGAGCTATAGGAAGTTTTCAATATATTTTGTTGACTGCAAAGGAAAAATTCAATTTATTGACAAAATGTTGCTGAAAACACAAACACAACATAGGTTATATTGTTCACATATCACAGCTATTATTATCACTATTATGATATATTGGAAATGCTTATTAATTTTAATTAATATGTTATTCATAGGTATATATGTGATTTCGATTTGTTTTCCCTAAAAATAATATAAGGAGACAGCTAATCGGATGTTTTCTGATATGATATTATGAAAAACTCGCACAGCTTTAAAACAATGAAAACCACGTATGTAAATAATTGTGTCTTTAAATTATGATAATTACACACATTGGATTTCATATATTTTTCCAAATAATATAGGGATCTAGCTGTTGTATGTTTTCACTATTTTTTTGGAATGGAATGTCATTGATGCTAATGAGATACTATTCAAAATAAAGATATCATGGTACGTTTTACACATTTTTTAACTCATTCCTTCGACTACATATTATAAATTGAATGTTTATTATTTCGGTTTTAGTTAATGAGTGTTATAGAGCATCAGTCCTTACACTCGGATAAAATTAAACGAAAACATTTATAACATGAAAATAAGGAAGCCCAGTAAGTTTTAATTTTTTTGTAAATCATAAATATGCTGTTGTATGTGTTCATTATACTTTTTTTATCGGAATCAAATTCAATGTCATTGGTGCAAATGACAAAAATCAAATAAAGTTAACAATATTACACATTTTATAATGCTCTAATTCCACTATGCTTTAAATGTCTTTTTAAAATATATTATAATATACTGTGTACTTTGCTCATAGTGGGTTGCAGAGTAATGGATTGAGAAATGCTCGAACCTGAGTACCCAACAGCTTGGTTATAAATACCCTTTTTTTCTCCTAATATAATATTAAAATATTTTTGTCTTAGTATAGTTTATTTACTTAAACCCTATATTACTGGATCGTTGTATAATAATAAAAATATTTGCTTTGCAATGATTATGTTTTACACTGTGTTATTAAAACTATCAGTATAGTTTGCGTTTAATATTCATACACTATACTCAAAGTTGTCTAATATGAAATTTTATAGCATACCTACAAGTTTTGAACAAATTTGAACAAATTCACTATTCCTAATACCAATGTTCATTATTGTGCAATAATCATATATCATTTAGATCTATCTACATATCAATGCTTATCTCTGTTATTTAAATGAAATGTATTTATTTTTATCCATTTAATTATTGTTGATTGTACTACATATTGATTGATAATTTGAAATCAAACATGTTATATATTGCATTTTTAAATTGTGTCATACTTTTTAAAGCTATACATTTTTATTGTGTTTTTAAATCATATTAAAATTTATTACTTTTATTCACTTCGATATGCTAATGGTTTATCACAGGAGAAGACACTTATAATATATTTATAATCATTAAGAGTTGTTTTATTCTATAATTGAAATATCAAGATCTATATGTATATTAATACTTTTTTTTGGATTCTATTCCATCTGTTTAGAAATAAATGTGATAGATTTAAACTTTAACTATTGTTGTGGAGACACATAATGTTCTATTCGATTATTTTCAAATATAATGTGGTTTGCCCTGTGCTATTTGATTGTTTTACTATTTTACATGGTTTTATATTTTTGACACATGTCAGTTGAGGGTATGGTACTGCAGTAATAATAATGAAACAAGTATATTAACTTTTTTACAATGAAAAACAATTTTTGGTGCTCTTTAAATAAATTATACTATGTAGGTATCCTTAGCGATTACATTCAATATTTTGATTCCAATTTTCATCGCTTTAGTACTACAAATTACAATTCTTACTCATTGTGGACTACTTTGATGAATACAAAATCCTAAAAATCCTTTTTTAATTCTATTCCATCTATTCAATAATTATTATTGCTCTCTGCTGTTTGATAGTTTTACTTTTTTACATGGTTTTATATGTTTAACACATGTAAATAGAGGGTATGGTACTGTGGTGCTAATACTGAAACGATTAGGTAGGTATATTAACTTTTTTACGATTAAAAACATTTGTTGAAGCAATTCAAATGAATTATACAACAATGTAGTTACCCTTAACGATTACATTCAATATTTTGATTCCAATTTTCTACGGTAAGTATTACAAATTACAATTCTTACTCATTGTGAACTAAAAAAAGATTGTGCAAACAGTGACTGCTAGATAGCGGACGCTGTTGACGCCGAAGGCGTCTCAGTTTTCCACCCTCATGTGTTATCAAAAGTTATATTTATCACACGATTCGTAACCTCGGTAGATTTTTGTAATTCTACATAAAAATGTTTTGAATTATTAATTATTAATTATAAATTATAAATTAATGATTTTTTAATAAAATAGAAAAGCGAATTACACCCTCAGCGAGGTACACAGAAGCTAGTCTATTATATAAAAAAATTTCTGAGCGTTCCCATTGGTCGACGGTTTTTTTTATTCCCCGTGAGCTTTTTACCTATTTCTTCGGTCCCATCCCGTTGCCTTTTTCCTCCTCTATCCATTACGGCCGTCCTTTGAATTTTCCGACGAGCCGTTTTTCCGATTCGACCGGATGAAAAACCCATATATATATCGTTCTAAGCACCTAGCCAATCGCGGCGATCGTTACCTGTTTCCCTCGCGCCTCCGTGACGTTTCGCCCCGCGTGACGTCACATATCCGCAGTCGTCCGCTTACCTTATCTACCTTTTCGCGTCCGCCGAACCGTTTAAATGTCCCGATTTTCGCCATGATTTACAACTCGACCGTTAGGTAGGTAGGCATTAGGCGTTAGGCGGTAGGATCTGTAGGTACCCGGTTCGAATCCTGCCCGTACTGTTCGACCTTTGTTGCGCAGTAATCGTTGATTTGTACAGCCGCCGACGGATGATGCCATCGGGAACATCTGATTTTTTTTTTTTTTCGCTCCGAATTTTTTTTTTTTTTTCGTTAAAGTTTCAACTTTTTTTTTTTTCGTTTAAGTTTTAACAAATTTAAACGTGAATTCTATAAAAGCAATGAAGACCTGCTACGTTTTTAATTGTGCTTTTTAATTATTACGTTAACTTTGATACGATTTATATTTACAAATGGCCGTATGTTTTCATTATACTTTTCTTATTGGAATGGAATTCAAAGTCATTGGTGCTAATGATACTGTTCAAAATAAAATGGTACGTAATACATTCAACTTTAACTAAGCTTTTATTGTGTCTTTAAACAACGTTAAATGATTGTTTTCATTCCTAATAGTACGTTCAAAGGCAATGAATTATAAAATACTCAAACACGGGTACATTTTCAACCGTACGTATACATTTTCAACCGTAGTTGGACAATCTGATAGTATTCGTCAATATACAATACATAGGATGGATTCAATGTGATTGAACGAAATAACACTTTTGAAAACATATATGGATTTCTAATCAGATAAAATGGTATGTATTTCATTTTTTTGTTCGTATTATTATTCAACTATACTCTAAATGTGTTTGTAAAATATTTTAAACACATAATAAATTTTAATTGTTATAGGGAAAGAGCTTTGTTTATTGGAATTTTATAGTTAAATACGTATGGTTGTACCTAATGACTGTAACTTTCTGACATTTGTTGCGTAGTAATTGTTGTGCTGCCGCCGCCGAAATGTATAGCCGCCGTCAATGTCTGATACATCGGAATCGATTTGTTTTTTTTTTTTCGTTTAAGTTTTAACTTTTTTTTTCGTTCTTTAAGTTTTAACTTATTAACAAATATATATGTGATTTCTGTTTGTTTTCGGTATATAATTACACACAGCTAAAAAGCAATGAAAACCTGGTATGTTTTTAATTGTGCTTTTAAATTATTACGTTAAATTTGATATGATTTATTTTTCCAAATAGCCGTATGTTTTCATTATACTATTCTTATTGGAATGGAATTCAATTTCATTGGTGCTAATGATACTATTCAAAATAAAATGGTACGTATTACATTCAACTTCAACTTAGCTTAAATTGTAACTTTAAACAACGATAAATGATTGTTTTCATAGTTAATTTAGGTATACGGGTAATCAAACATGGGTACCATAATCAGAGATTTGATTGATTATTTGATAATAATACTTGATTTTTTTCTACTGTATGTTGAGAATCTGATAGTATTGTCGGTATACATTGTTGACTGGAAAGGATTGTGAACGAAATTACACTTTTAAAAACATGTAGAGATGGTATGTATTACATTTTTAGATTGTATAATTATTCAACTATACTCGGAATGGGTTTTTAAAATATTTTTAATACATTATTAATTTGAAATTGTTTTATCAAAAATTATAGGGAAAGAGCTTTGTTGTGTACTATGCATATTATAATCTAATAATAATATATGCATATTACAGTTGACTGGAATGCTATAATTCAATGTGAATGACTTTACGTAATGATTGTAATGATACTATTGAAGAGACCCTCAGATATAAAAATTAGAAAACATGGTATGTATTACATTTTCTAAATGCATTGAATGTGTTTTTAAAATATGATGTAGGAGAAGAGTCTTATAGTTTTAACCTTTACACTTGGTGTTACTTTTTTGATATTATAGAATTATGAAAACAGAATTAAATTACATTTTTAATACTATTTTTCAATTATTTGCTTTAAATATGGTATTAAAATATGTTTAAGACATTTATTTATATTTTTTTATATTTTATATATTTATATTATAGAGAGCTATAGGAAGTTTTCAATATATTTTGTTGACTGCTAAGGAAAAATTCAAATTATTGACAAAATATTGCTGAAAACACAAACACAACATAGGTTATATTGTTCACATATCACAGCTATTATTATCACTATTATGATATATTGGAAATGCTTATTAATTTTAATTAATATGTTATTCATAGATATATATGTTATTTCGATTTGTTTTCCTTAAAATAATATAAGGAGACAGCTAATCGGATGTTTTCTGATATGATATTATGAAATACTCGCACAGCTATAAGACAATGAAAACCACGTATGTAAATAATTGTGTCTTTAAATTATGATAATTACACACATTGGATTTCATATATTTTTCCAAATAATATAGGGAGATAGCTGTTGTATGTTTTCATTATACTTTTGGAATGGAATGTCATTGATGCTAATGAGATACTATTCAAAATAAAGAAATCATGGTACGTATAACACATTTTTTAACACATTCCTTCGACTCCATATAATATATTGAATGTTTATTATTTCGGTTTTAGTTAAAGAGTGTTATAGAGCATCAGTCTTTACACTTGGATAAAATTAAATGAAAACTTTTATAACATGAAAATGAGGAAGCCCAGTAAGTTTTAATTTTTTTGTAAATCATAAATAAGCTGTTGTATGTTTTCATTATACTTTTTTTATCGGAATCAAATTCAATGTCATTGGTGCAAATGACAAAAATCAAATAAAGTTAACAATATTACACATTTTATAATGCTCTAATTCCACTATGCTTTAAATGTCTTTTTAAAATATATTATAATATACTGTGTACTTTGCTCATAGTGGGTTGCAGAGTAATGGATTGAGAAATGCTCGAACCTGAGTGTAGTGCTATTGTACCCCACAGCTTGGTTATAAATAGATTTTTTTTCTCCTAATATAATATTAAAATATTTTTGTCTTAGTATAGTTTATTTACTTAAACCCTATATTACTGGATCGTTGTATAATAATAAAAATATTTGCTTTGCAATGATTATGTTTTACACTGTGTTATTAAAACTATCAGTATAGTTTGCGTTTAATATTCATACACTATACTCAAAGTTGTCTAATATGAAATTTTATAGCATACCTACAAGTTTTGAACAAATTTGAACAAATTCACTATTCCTAATACCAATGTTCATTATTGTGCAATAATCATATATCATTTAGATCTATCTACATATCAATGCTTATCTCTGTTTTTTAAATGAAATGTATTTATTTTTATCCATTTAATTATTGTTGATTGTACTACATATTGATTGATAATTTGAAATCAAACATGTTATATATTGCATTTTTAAATTGTGTCATACTTTTTAAAGCTATACATTTTTATTGTGTTTTTAAATCATATTAAAATTTATTACTTTTATTCACTTCAATATGCTAATGGTTTATCACAGGAGAAGACATTTATAATATATTTATAATCATAAAGAGTTGTTTTATTCTATAATTGAAATATCAAGATCTATATGTATATTAATACTTTTTTTTTGGATTCTATTCCATTTGTTTAGAAATAAATGTGATAGATTTAAACTTTAACTATTGTTGTGGAGACACATAATGTTCTATTCGATTATTTTCAAATATAATGTGGTTTGCCCTGTGCTATTTGATTGTTTTACTATTTTACATGGTTTTATATTTTTGACACATGTCAGTTGAGGGTATGGTACTGCAGTAATAATAATGAAACAAGTATATTAACTTTTTTATAATGAAAAACAATTTTTGGTGCTCTTTAAATAAATTATACTATGTAGGTATCCTTAGCGATTACATTCAATATTTTGATTCCAATTTTCATCGGTTTAGTATTACAAATTACAATTCTTACTCATTGTGGACTACTTTGATGAATACAAAATCCTAAAAATCCTTTTTTAATTCTATTCCATCTATTCAATAATTATTATTGCTCTCTGCTGTTTGATAGTTTTACTTTTTTACATGGTTTTATATGTTTAACACATGTAAATAGAGGGTATGGTACTGTGGTGCTAATACTGAAACGATTAGGTAGGTATATTAACTTTTTTACGATTAAAAACATTTGTTGAAGCAATTCAAATGAATTATACAACAATGTAGTTACCCTTAACGATTACATTCAATATTTTGATTCCAATTTTCTACGGTAAGTATTACAAATTACAATTCTTACTCATTGTGAACTAAAAAAAGATTGTGCAAACAGTGACTGCTAGATAGCGGACGCTGTTGACGCCGAAGGCGTCTCAGTTTTCCACCCTCATGTGTTATCAAAAGTAATAATTATCACACGATTCGTAACCTCGGTAGATTTTTGTAATTCTACATAAAAATGTTTTGAATTATTAATTATTAATTATAAATTATAAATTAATGATTTTTTAATAAAATAGAAAAGCGAATTACACCCTCAGCGAGGCACACAGAAGCTAGTCTATTATATAAAAAAATTTCTGAGCGTTCTCATTGGTGGACGGTTTTTTTTATTCCCCGTGAGCTTTTTACCTATTTCTTCGGTCCCGTCCCGTTGCCTTTTTCCTCCTCTATCCATTACGGCCGTCCTTTGAATTTTCCGACGAGCCGTTTTCCCGATTCGACCGGATGAAAAACCCATATATATATCGTTCTAAGCACCTAGCCAATCGCGGCGATCGGTACCTGTTTCCCTCGCTCCTCCGTGACGTTTCGCCCCGCGTGACGTCACTATTCCGCGGTCGTCCGCTTACCTTATCTTCCTTTTCGCGTCCGCCGGACCGTTTAAATGTCCCGATTTTCGCCAAGATTTACAACTCGACCGTTAGGTAGGTAGGCATTAGGCGTTAGGCGATAGGATCTGTAGGTACCCGGTTCGAACCCTGCCCGTACGGTTCGACGTTTGTTGCGCAGTAATCGTTGATTTGTACAGCCGCCGACGAACGATGCCATCGGGTACGTCTGATTTCTTTTTTTTTTTTTTTCGCTCCGAATTTTTTTTTTTTTTTCGTTAAAGTTTCAACTTTTTTTTTTTTAAGTTTTTACAAATTTAAACGCGATTTCTATTTGTTTCCGTTATATAAAAGCAATGGAAGACCTGGTACGTTTTTATTACGTTAACTTTGATATGATTTATATTTACAAATGGCCGTATGTTTTCATTATACTTTTCTTATTGGAATGGAATTCAAAGTCATTGGTGCTAATGATACTGTTCAAAATAAAATGGTACGTATTACATTCAACTTCAACTAAGCTTTTATTGTGTCTTTAAATAACGTTAAATGATTGTTTTCATACTTAATTTAGGTAAACGGGTAATCAAACATGGGTACCATAATCGGAGATTTGATTGATTAGACGCCATCGGGTAGATTTGTTTTTTTTTTTTTCCGTTAAAGTTTCAACTTTTTTTTTATTCGTTTAAGTTTTAACAAATTTATATGTGATTTCTAATTGTTTTCGTTATATAATCACACCAAATTACATTAAAGCTACATTAAAAACAATGAAAACCTGGCATGTGCCTTATAATTATTATGTTTCCAAATAAATTTAGTTTAGCTGTGTTTTCATTATACTTTTTTTATCGGAATTGAATGGAATTCAATGTCATTGGTGCTTATGATACTATTCAAAATAAAATGGTACGTATTACATTTTTTCAACTTATTCCAAGCTTTAACTGTGGCTTTAAACAATGTTAAATTATTGTTTTCATTGCTAACAGTAGGTTAAAGGGTAATCAAACATGGATACCATAATCGGAGATTTGATTGATTATTTGATAATAATACTTGATTATTATTAATTTCTTTCAAATGTAGGTGGAGAATCTGAAAGTATTTGTCGGTATACTTTGTTGACTGGAAAGGAATGTGAACGAAATGACACTTTTAAAAACATGTAGATATGGTATGTATTACATTTTTAGATTGTATTATTATTCAACTACACTCTAAATGTGTTATTAAAATATTTTAAATACATTATTAATTTGGAATTATTCTATCAAAAATTATAGGAAGAGAGCTTTGTTGTGTACTATGCATATTATAATCTAATAATAATATATGCTTAATATGCTATAATTCAATGCCAATGACTGCACTTTATGACTGTAATGATACTATTGAAGAGACCCTCAGATATAAAAATATGAAAACATGGTATGTATTACATTTTCTAAATGCGTTGAATGTGTTTTTATAATATGATGTAGGAGAAGAATCTTATCTTAACACTTGGTGTTACTTTTTGATAATATAGAAATATGAAAACAGAATTGAATTACATTTTTAATACTATTTTTCAATTATTTGCTTTAAATATGGTAATAAAATATGTTAAATACATTTAATTTAATTTTTTATATTTTATATATTTATATTATAGAGAGCTATAGGAAGTTTTCAATATATTTTGTTGACTGCAAAGGAAAAATTCAAATTATTGACAAAATGTTGCTGAAACACACAAACACAACATAGGTAATATTGTTCACATATCACAGCTATTATTATCACTATTATGATGTATTGGAAATGCTTATTAATTTTAATAAATATGTTATTCATAGGTATATATGTGATTTCGATTTGTTTTCCCTAAAAGTAATATAAGGAGACAGCTAATCGGATGTTTTCTGATATGATATTATGAAAAACTCGCACAGCTAAAAAACAATGAAAACCACGTATGTAAATAATTGTGTCTTTAAATTATGTTGATTACTCACATTGGATTTCATATATTTTTCCAAATAATATAGGGAGATAGCTGTTGTATGTTTTCATTATACTTTTGGAATGGAATAACATTGATGCTAATGAGATACTATTCAAAATAAAGAAATCATGGTACGTATTACACATTTTTTAACTCATTCCTTCGACTACATATTATAAATTGAATGTTCATTATTTCGGTTTTAGTTAAAGAGTGTTATAGAGCATCAGTCCTTACACTTGGATAAAATTAAATGAAAACTTTTATAACATGAAAATGAGGAAGCCCAGTAAGTTTTAATTTTTTTGTAAATCATAAATATGATGTTGTATGTGTTCATTATACTTTTTTTATTGGAATCAAATTCCAATTTGGTGCTAATAACAAAAATAAAATAAAGTTAACAATATTACACATTTTTTAATGCTCTAATTCCACTATGCTTTAAATGTCTTTTTAAAATATATTAAAATATACTGTGTACTTTGCTCATAGTGGGTTGCAGAGTAATGGATTGAGAAATGCTCGAACATGATTGTAGTACTATTGTACCCAAGAGCTTGGTTATTAATACACTTCTATTCTCTTAATATAATATTATAATATTATTGTCTTAGTATAGTTTATTTAATTAAACCCTATCTTACTGGATTCATTGTTGTGCAATAAAATGTATCATTAAGTATTCGCTTTCAACAAGATCTATCTACATATTAATGGTTATTTCTGTTATATTTAAATGTATTTTTTTTTTACCCTTTAATTATTGTTGGTTCTACTACATATTGATTGATGATTAGAAATCAAACATGTTATATTGCATATTCAAATTGTGATATTCGCATTGTACCTTAACATTAAATTATGTTTAAATATTTCATTTTTTCATTGTGCAATACTTTTTAAAGCTATACATGTTTAATGCGTTTTTAAATTATATTAAAATGTATTATTTATATTCCCTTCGATATGCAATTGGTTTATTACAGGAGAAGACACTTATAATATTTTGATAATCATATAGAGATTTTTATTCTAAAGTTGAAATATCATGATCTATATGCATATTAATACTTTATGTGTTTTCAAACCATATTAAAATTTATTATTTATTCCATTCTATATGCTATTGGTTTGTTACAGGAAAAGAAACTAATAATATATAACTTTAATATAGTATAGCTGTAAGGTGTTTTCATTATATTTTGTGGACTGGAAAGGAATTATTCAATGCTATTTATGGTAAAGATGCAATAAATTACATATTACACATATACAAAATAAGAAAACATGGTATGTATTACATTTTTTAATTTTTTCATTCAACTAAGCTTTAACATAAGTAGGTTTACTGATTCACCAAAATTGCTTGGTTATTAATACATTTATTGATTTATTTTTTTCAACTGTAGGAATCTTATAGCGTTTGTCAATATTTTTAGTTTACTGCACAAGAACAATTCAATGTGATTCACTTTAATGATAATATATTAAGATATAAAAAGAAGACATGGCGAGTATTACATTTTTTAACTTATATAATATATTGAATTTGTGTTTTTTCGGTTTTAGTAAAAGAGTATTATGGTGTATCTGTCCTCACACTTGGATAAAATTAAATGAAAACAAAAAAGCCCAGTAAGTTTAATATTTTGTTGTATGTTGTACACTGTGTCATTAATATGTATAGTGTGTTTTTATTCATACACTATACTCAATGTTGTTTAATATGAATTTTTATAACATACAAGTTTCAAACAATTAATATATTGAAAAATGTTTGTATAGTGCTGTATATATATTAAATTGTGACGTTTGTTTGCATGTACGTCGCGAGTGTTGGCTAAACTGTCGAATTATGCGAGTGTTGGCTACACCGTCGAACGACGCCATCCGGTCCGTTAGGAATTGTGGGTTTTCCCGTTGCACGTAGCCGTCTGTGGCATAGACAAAAGATTTGTCTGTGCTTCGATGAACGTCGTAGCACTTGGATGTACTTCCGCTTTTATTGCGCTGTCATTTGATTGTATTCTATTACATTTCGAATGCTTTATTGCTGTGCCGTCAATTGGAACTTTTCAGTTTAGATTGTCGGTTTTTTTTTTTTTTTGTGTCGAATTCTAATTTTTTTTCTTTAGTTTCAAATTTTTTTTTGTGATGGCACCCACGTGTGTCGTATGTGGACCTGTCCGCCGCGTTGGCATTTCCCTTCATAAATTCCCGACGATGAACCAAGCGATTCGGAACGAATGGTTAGATTTTGTCTCGCGCTACGGAATCGATCGAAACCAAGTATTCGTGACGTCAAAACTGTGTTCGAGACATTTTGATCGTGACGACTTCGTGTTTACGGCCGTTCGACGTGTTCTCCACCGCGACGCAGTACCGAGAAATGCCGTTTTACCCGATGCACCAGTAGCAGCGGTCCACGTGGTCCCGCACGCCGTTGTCGAAGGTAATCTTCTATTACAGGACAATGTTGGCGGCGAAGATCGACAGACGTTCGTCGACGTTCCGGTGGACATGGACATCGGTCAAAATTACGTTGTAGTCGACGTAGCGGGTGATGATGACGTCGACATCGATGTTGACGGTTCCCTTCAGAACAACGCCTTAGCCGACGGAGGGCAGGCGATGGTCGACGGCCCAGTGGACATGGACATCGGTCAGAACTATGATGTCGTCGACGTAGCGGTCGAAGAAATCGTAGACGTTGTTAATGATATCGACCTTGGGATCGTCGAGGTGGAAGAGGAAACGGTGAACGACGTTGACCTGGTCGACGACCGGAACGACGAAGATTTGATGGCCAACATCGTAGTCGTCGAAGAGCTGATCGCCGCCCGAGTTGGCGCACAAGCACCCGACCGCTTACACATCGGACCGATGGATCGCGTTTGTCCTCACTGCTACGCGAGAAATTTCGTAAGTGAACATTTTATTTGTTGTAGGGACGGTAAGGTTTTGTTGACAGGTGACAGAGTGTTGGGAGAGGTTCCGCTTGCGTTGCGGAGACTGCTCAGCGAAGACGGCTCGGAGAACAGGCATTTTCAGAGCGAGGTCCGTCAGTACAACAATGCCATGGCGTTCGCGTCTCTGATCACGCAAGACTTCCAGGCACCACCGGGACGAGGACCCAGAACATTCGTCATGCACGGCCAAACGTATCACCTGATCAGTGACGCGGCCGCCGGACCGGACGTCATCCCACGGTTCTGTCAACTGTACTTCGTGGACACGCGGTTGGCGACCGAGAGCCGCATTCGAAACCCCGTCAACTCCGCGTGTAGACCGGATCTTTTGGACAGATTGGACATCATGTTGAGAGAGATCAACCCGTACGCCCGAATGTTCATGCACATGACGGAGATGTGGAACAGAGAACAGATTTTGGCTGCGGCGGAAAATCCGACGAGACCGCCTCGGACTGTGAGTATGCATTTCGTACGCGATTCCAGAGACCCGGGACGCCGCAACCAGCCGGCCGTGCGTGAGATCGCCGCAGTGTTTGTCGGTAACGACGGCGACCCTCCGGAAAACGTGGACTTCGTTGTTTACGATAGGAATCCGAATCCCAACGTCAACCACCGACGAATGCCTTCCACGAGCCGTCATACGGACCCTTTGCTGTACCCGCTATTCTTTCCCCATGGCGAAAGCGGATGGGCCACACACATGCCGCACGAAGGACCGCGTCGCACCCGCGTCAATCAAAACGTTTCACTGAAGGAGTATTCGTGTTATCGTTTGGCCGTTCGATATGACGGCCTCAACGAGCCGAACGCTCGGTTTAGTGCCATTCACAACGGTCGATTTTTGTTGCAACAATACGTGTGCGACCATTATGTCAGAGTCGAGGCGAGCCGGTTGAGATATTTGCGAAACAACCAGGACCAGTTGCGCTCCGAATCCTTCCAGGGCCTGATGGATCATCTCGCTGTACAGGACGTTCCGCGGGATCAGCAACATGCCATTGGCCGTCGCGTCATACTGCCCTCTTCCTTCGCAGGCAGTCCGCGTTGCATGCAACAAAATTATCAAGACGCCATGGCGATTGTGCGAAAATTTGGTAAACCCGATTTGTTCATTACTTTCACATGTAACCCTAGGTGGCCTGAGATAGTGGAGAATCTACCTCCGAGAGTGGCATCTTCTGACAGACCGGATTTGGTGTCCAGGGTGTTCAACCTGAAACTCCAGGATCTCATGCGTGACATAACCGAGCGTCACATATTCGGCAGGGTCGAAGCTTTTGTATACGTGGTCGAGTTCCAAAAGAGGGGATTGCCGCACGCGCACATTTTATTGATTTTACATGAAATGTACAAGCCGAAGGACGCTGAAGATGTAGATCAACTGATTCGAGCCGAGATACCCGACCCGGACACCGAGAGAGAACTGTACGACATAGTGGTGACCAATATGATGCACGGACCTTGCGGGATTCAAAACCCAACGTGCGCCTGCATGGTAGACGGGAAATGTCAGAAAGAGTTTCCCAAACCTTTCAACGACGAAACGCAGTTCAGGAGTGCCGGAGGTTATCCTGCCTACAGACGAAGAGACAACGGCCGCGCAGCTATGGTGCGGGACAGAGAGCTGTTTAACGATTCCGTAGTGCCGTACAATCCATATTTGCTACTCAAATACAACGCCCATATCAACGTGGAAGTGTGTTCAACCGTTAAAAGCGTCATGTACCTGTACAAGTACGTCTACAAAGGTCACGATGTGGCCACAGTTCGGGTTTGCGCAAACGATGAAATTCAGAGGTTCATCGACACTAGATACGTGAGCGCGCCGGAAGCGATCTGGAGACTCTTCTCTTTCCATTTGCAGAACAGGAGCCATGTCATCGTTCGACTGGCTGTACACTTGGAGGGTAGGCATAACGTTTTTTTCAGGGCCGGTGAGCTTATGCAACAGGTCGAAAGAGCGAGACACCGAGACACCACCCTTACCGCTTACTTCCGCCTGAACGCTACGGATCCAGAGGCTCGACAATACCTGTACCACGAAGTGCCCAATCACTATTGCTGGAACGCTTCTACATGCCGCTGGACTAGAAGAAAGGGAAACACTGGAGGCCGAGTCATTGGTCGAATGTATTCCGTAAGTCCTTTAGACCGCGATCGTTTTTTCCTTCGTTTGTTACTCGTGCATAGGCGGGGCTGTGTTTCGTTCGCCGACGTGAAGACTGTTGACGGCGTGCTTCATCTCACCTACGAAGCGGCCGCGCTGGCACTGGGGTTGCTCGAAGACGATACGGCGTGGAGTCGCTGTCTGGCAGAGGCCTGCCAACACGACACTCCGCGACAGGTTCGGGCCCTCTTCACAATCATCTGCGTCTACTGTTTGCCGACCAACCCATTGGATTTGTACAACGGCGTCGAGGAACACCTGATGTCGGATTTCTCGCGCAACCGGCCGGAAGGCGCTGCCAGGGCGGCGTGTCTCAACGCCTTGAACCAATTATTCGGAACCCACGGTAAGTCGCTCGCCGATTTTGGTTTGCCTGTTCCAGACGTGATAGAAGAACCACGAGAGATGA
Organism: Sipha maydis; assembly: GCA_034509805.1. Classification (NCBI taxonomy): domain Eukaryota; kingdom Metazoa; phylum Arthropoda; class Insecta; order Hemiptera; family Aphididae; genus Sipha; species Sipha maydis. Next base: position 250,911 of record JASXSY010000355.1, on the reverse strand, counting down.
TGTACGACGCTATTGATGAAGCGGAGCGGGGCGATGCGTTACTCCAGCAACTCAACGTCGATCAGAGGGCTGTGTACGATCGCGTCATGGCCGCGGTGTTGGACCCCCGTCCGAGCGCCAAGGTGTTCTTCGTCAACGGTCCAGGTGGGACTGGAAAGACGATGCTGTACTCGTGCCTTATGTCCGTGTTGCGCGGCCGAAACAGGAATGTCTTGGCAGTGGCGTTCACCGGGATCGCGGCCGCTCTTTTGAACGGCGGAAGGACCGTTCACTCCACCTTCGGTTTGCCATTCGGAGTGCTCACGCACGAGTCCACTTCCACCATCAGATTGCAGTCCCGCATGGCGCACAGGATTCGCGACGCTGCGCTCATCGTCTGGGACGAGGCACCCATGTCCCCGGGTTTCCAACTGACGGTTGTCGATCGGCTTCTGAAGGACATCATGCAGTCGAATCTTCCTTTTGGAGGTAAACCTTTTCTTTTAGGTGGTGATTTCAGGCAGATTCTTCCAGTCGTCTCCCATGGGACGAGAAGTGACATCGTCGGCGCGTGCATCAAATCCAACGAGTTGTGGCCCGTCATGCAACAGTTCTCCCTCACCCGGAACATGCGAGCGGACGGCGACAGAGAGTTTGCAGCGTGGCTTCTCCTATTAGGCAACGGTAATGTGGACAGGTACGGCGACGACGAGAACGCGATACAAGTGCCCCGCAGATTCCTGTGTCAAATTCCATTGGCCGACTTCGTGTTCCCTCAAATGATGAACTTGGCCAACATCAACGACTTTGCGAACAAGGTCATCTTATGCCCTACCAACGAGGGTTGTCGTCAGATGAACGAAGGCATTCTCCGCAATCGTCTCGAGGGTGAAGTCAGGCATTACATCAGCACGGACACCGTAGAGTGCGACGACCCCGAGGACGCCGCAGACTTCCCGATAGAGTTCATTCATTCGCTAAACCCCACGGGACTCCCTCTTCACGACCTGGCTCTCAAGGTGGGCGCTGTCGTCATGCTGCTCAGAAACCTGGACGCCAAAAGAGGACTTTGCAACGGTACGAGGATGGTAATTGTCGAGCTTCGACGTTTGAATTTCAGAGCTAGGCTGCTCAACGCTACCGAGCACGACGATGACATCATAATTCCCAGGATTCCGCTGACCACTACCGAAGCTGACGGCTTACCCTTCAAGTTGCGGCGAATGCAGTTCCCAGTTCGATTGGCTTTTTCGGTGACCATCAACAAGTCTCAAGGCCAGACATTCGACCGCGTTGGAATATACCTGCCTTCTCCCGTGTTCAGCCACGGACAGTTGTATGTGGCGTTCTCCAGGGTGAGAAACGCTGAATCCGTCAAAGTTTATATACCGACCGATGCCAATGGAGTTACGAAGAATGTGGTGTACCGTGAGATTCTGTAAATATTTTTTGTTATGTTATATTTATTTTTATATGTATTTCTCTTCTGTAAACTTTTGCTTATATTCTCTGATTATGAGAAACTTCTGTGTTCTGTCTTTCATAAATTATTTATATTGTTGTACATTATCTTCATGTATTCTTTTATGTATTATATTTTTATATGTATTTCTCTTCTGTAAACTTTACTTATATTCTCTGATTATGAGAAACTTCTGTGTTCTGTCTTTCATAAATTATTTATATTGTTGTACATTATCTTCATATATTCTTTTATGTATTATATTTTTATATGTATTTCTCTTCTGTGTTCTGTCTTTCATAAATTATTTATATTGTTGTACATTATCTTCATGTATTCTTTTATGTATTATATTTTTATATGTATTTCTCTTCTGTAAACTTTACTTATATTCTCTGATTATGAGAAACTTCCACATTCTTTCATAAAATATTTATATTGTTATACGTTGTCTTCATGTTTTCTTTTATGGATTACTTATGTATTATATTTTTATTTGTACCTTAACATTAAATTATGTTTAAATATTATACACTTTTTGATTGTGCCAAACTTTTAAAAAGCAATACATTTTTAAATCATATTAAAATGTTTTACTTTTATTCCCTTCAATATGCTGTTGGTTTATTACAGCAGAAGACTCTTATAATAATTTTATAATCATAAGGAGATATTTTATTCTATAATTGAAATATCAAGATCTATATGTATATTAATACTCTTTTTAATTCTATTCCATCTATTCAATCATTATTATTGCCCTCTGCTGTTTGATTGTTTTACTTTTTTACATGGTTATATATGTTTGACACATGTCAATTGAGAATATGGTACTGTAGTACTAATAATGAAACGATTAGGTTGATATATAAACTTTTTTACAATAAAATACAATTGTTAGTGCTCTTTAAATAAATTATACAATGTAGGTACCCTTAACGGTTATATTCAATATTTTGATTCCAATTTTCAACGGTAAAGTATTACAAATTACAATTCTTACTCATTGTGGACTACTTTGATAAATACAAAATCCTAAAAAAAAAAATTGTGCAAAAAGTGACTGCTAGATAGCGAACGCTGTTGACGCCGAAGGCGTCTCAGTTTTCCACCCGTACGTGTTATCAAAAGTAGTAATTATCACACGATTCGTAACCGTGGTATATTGTAATTCTGCATAAAAATGTTTTGACTTTTTAATAAGTAATTATTATTAATTAATTAATATTTCTATTAATAATAATTAAGCGAATTACACCCGCAGCGAGGCACACAGAAGCTAGTCTATTATATAAAAAAATTTCTGAGCGTTCTCATTGGTGGACGGTTTTTTTTATTCCGCGGGAGCTTTTTCCCTTTTTCTTCGGTCCCATCCCGTTGCCTTTTTCCTCCTCTATCCATTACGGCCGTCCTTTGAATTTTCCGACGAGCCGTTTTCCCGATTCGACCGGATGAAAAACCCATATATATATCGTTCTAAGCACCTAGCCAATCGCGGCGATCGGTACCTGTTTCCCTCGCTCCTCCGTGACGTTTCGCCCCGCGTGACGTCACTATTCCGCGGTCGTCCGCTTACCTTATCTACCTTTTCGCGTCCAACGAACCGTTTAAATGTCCCGATTTTCGCCAACATTTACAACTCGACCGTTAGGTAGGTAGGCATTAGGCGTTAGGCGATAGGATCTGTAGGTACCCGGTTCGAACCCTGCCCGTACGGTTCGACGTTTGTTGCCGTTGTACTGCCGCCGTTGAATTGCACAGCCGCCGACGAACGATGCCATCGGAATCATCTGATTTCTTTTTTTTTTTTTTCGCTCGGAATTTTTTTTTTCTTCGTTAAAGTTTCAACTTTTTTTTTTTTAAGTTTTTACAAATTTAAACGCGATTTCTATTTGTTTCCGTTATATAAAAGCAATGGAAGACCTGGTACGTTTTTATTACGTTAACTTTGATATGATTTATATTTACAAATGGCCGTATGTTTTCATTATACTTTTCTTATTGGAATGGAATTCAAAGTCATTGGTGCTAATGATACTGTTCAAAATAAAATGGTACGTATTACATTCAACTTCAACTAAGCTTTTATTGTGTCTTTAAACAACGTTAAATGATTGTTTTCATACTTAATTTAGGTAAACGGGTAATCAAACATGGGTACCATAATCGGAGATTTGATTGATTAGACGCCATCGGGTAGATTTGTTTTTTTTTTTTTCCGTTAAAGTTTCAACTTTTTTTTTATTCGTTTAAGTTTTAACAAATTTATATGTGATTTCTAATTGTTTTCGTTATATAATCACACCAAATTACATTAAAGCTACATTAAAAACAATGAAAACCTGGCATGTGCCTTATAATTATTATGTTTCCAAATAAATTTAGTTTAGCTGTGTTTTCATTATACTTTTTTTATCGGAATTGAATGGAATTCAATGTCATTGGTGCTTATGATACTATTCAAAATAAAATGGTACGTATTACATTTTTTCAACTTATTCCAAGCTTTAACTGTGGCTTTAAACAATGTTAAATTATTGTTTTCATTGCTAACAGTAGGTTAAAGGGTAATCAAACATGGATACCATAATCGGAGATTTGATTGATTATTTGATAATAATACTTGATTATTATTAATTTCTTTCAAATGTAGGTGGAGAATCTGAAAGTATTTGTCGGTATACTTTGTTGACTGGAAAGGAATGTGAACGAAATGACACTTTTAAAAACATGTAGATATGGTATGTATTACATTTTTAGATTGTATTATTATTCAACTACACTCTAAATGTGTTATTAAAATATTTTAAATACATTATTAATTTGGAATTATTCTATCAAAAATTATAGGAAGAGAGCTTTGTTGTGTACTATGCATATTATAATCTAATAATAATATATGCTTAATATGCTATAATTCAATGCCAATGACTGCACTTTATGACTGTAATGATACTATTGAAGAGACCCTCAGATATAAAAATATGAAAACATGGTATGTATTACATTTTCTAAATGCGTTGAATGTGTTTTTATAATATGATGTAGGAGAAGAATCTTATCTTAACACTTGGTGTTACTTTTTGATAATATAGAAATATGAAAACAGAATTGAATTACATTTTTAATACTATTTTTCAATTATTTGCTTTAAATATGGTAATAAAATATGTTAAATACATTTAATTTAATTTTTTATATTTTATATATTTATATTATAGAGAGCTATAGGAAGTTTTCAATATATTTTGTTGACTGCAAAGGAAAAATTCAAATTATTGACAAAATGTTGCTGAAACACACAAACACAACATAGGTAATATTGTTCACATATCACAGCTATTATTATCACTATTATGATGTATTGGAAATGCTTATTAATTTTAATAAATATGTTATTCATAGGTATATATGTGATTTCGATTTGTTTTCCCTAAAAGTAATATAAGGAGACAGCTAATCGGATGTTTTCTGATATGATATTATGAAAAACTCGCACAGCTAAAAAACAATGAAAACCACGTATGTAAATAATTGTGTCTTTAAATTATGTTGATTACTCACATTGGATTTCATATATTTTTCCAAATAATATAGGGAGATAGCTGTTGTATGTTTTCATTATACTTTTGGAATGGAATAACATTGATGCTAATGAGATACTATTCAAAATAAAGAAATCATGGTACGTATTACACATTTTTTAACTCATTCCTTCGACTACATATTATAAATTGAATGTTCATTATTTCGGTTTTAGTTAAAGAGTGTTATAGAGCATCAGTCCTTACACTTGGATAAAATTAAATGAAAACTTTTATAACATGAAAATGAGGAAGCCCAGTAAGTTTTAATTTTTTTGTAAATCATAAATATGATGTTGTATGTGTTCATTATACTTTTTTTATTGGAATCAAATTCCAATTTGGTGCTAATAACAAAAATAAAATAAAGTTAACAATATTACACATTTTTTAATGCTCTAATTCCACTATGCTTTAAATGTCTTTTTAAAATATATTAAAATATACTGTGTACTTTGCTCATAGTGGGTTGCAGAGTAATGGATTGAGAAATGCTCGAACATGATTGTAGTACTATTGTACCCAAGAGCTTGGTTATTAATACACTTCTATTCTCTTAATATAATATTATAATATTATTGTCTTAGTATAGTTTATTTAATTAAACCCTATCTTACTGGATTCATTGTTGTGCAATAAAATGTATCATTAAGTATTCGCTTTCAACAAGATCTATCTACATATTAATGGTTATTTCTGTTATATTTAAATGTATTTTTTTTTTACCCTTTAATTATTGTTGGTTCTACTACATATTGATTGATGATTAGAAATCAAACATGTTATATTGCATATTCAAATTGTGATATTCGCATTGTACCTTAACATTAAATTATGTTTAAATATTTCATTTTTTCATTGTGCAATACTTTTTAAAGCTATACATGTTTAATGCGTTTTTAAATTATATTAAAATGTATTATTTATATTCCCTTCGATATGCAATTGGTTTATTACAGGAGAAGACACTTATAATATTTTGATAATCATATAGAGATTTTTATTCTAAAGTTGAAATATCATGATCTATATGCATATTAATACTTTATGTGTTTTCAAACCATATTAAAATTTATTATTTATTCCATTCTATATGCTATTGGTTTGTTACAGGAAAAGAAACTAATAATATATAACTTTAATATAGTATAGCTGTAAGGTGTTTTCATTATATTTTGTGGACTGGAAAGGAATTATTCAATGCTATTTATGGTAAAGATGCAATAAATTACATATTACACATATACAAAATAAGAAAACATGGTATGTATTACATTTTTTAATTTTTTCATTCAACTAAGCTTTAACATAAGTAGGTTTACTGATTCACCAAAATTGCTTGGTTATTAATACATTTATTGATTTATTTTTTTCAACTGTAGGAATCTTATAGCGTTTGTCAATATTTTTAGTTTACTGCACAAGAACAATTCAATGTGATTCACTTTAATGATAATATATTAAGATATAAAAAGAAGACATGGCGAGTATTACATTTTTTAACTTATATAATATATTGAATTTGTGTTTTTTCGGTTTTAGTAAAAGAGTATTATGGTGTATCTGTCCTCACACTTGGATAAAATTAAATGAAAACAAAAAAGCCCAGTAAGTTTAATATTTTGTTGTATGTTGTACACTGTGTCATTAATATGTATAGTGTGTTTTTATTCATACACTATACTCAATGTTGTTTAATATGAATTTTTATAACATACAAGTTTCAAACAATTAATATATTGAAAAATGTTTGTATAGTGCTGTATATATATTAAATTGTGACGTTTGTTTGCATGTACGTCGCGAGTGTTGGCTAAACTGTCGAATTATGCGAGTGTTGGCTACACCGTCGAACGACGCCATCCGGTCCGTTAGGAATTGTGGGTTTTCCCGTTGCACGTAGCCGTCTGTGGCATAGACAAAAGATTTGTCTGTGCTTCGATGAACGTCGTAGCACTTGGATGTACTTCCGCTTTTATTGCGCTGTCATTTGATTGTATTCTATTACATTTCGAATGCTTTATTGCTGTGCCGTCAATTGGAACTTTTCAGTTTAGATTGTCGGTTTTTTTTTTTTTTTGTGTCGAATTCTAATTTTTTTTCTTTAGTTTCAAATTTTTTTTTGTGATGGCACCCACGTGTGTCGTATGTGGACCTGTCCGCCGCGTTGGCATTTCCCTTCATAAATTCCCGACGATGAACCAAGCGATTCGGAACGAATGGTTAGATTTTGTCTCGCGCTACGGAATCGATCGAAACCAAGTATTCGTGACGTCAAAACTGTGTTCGAGACATTTTGATCGTGACGACTTCGTGTTTACGGCCGTTCGACGTGTTCTCCACCGCGACGCAGTACCGAGAAATGCCGTTTTACCCGATGCACCAGTAGCAGCGGTCCACGTGGTCCCGCACGCCGTTGTCGAAGGTAATCTTCTATTACAGGACAATGTTGGCGGCGAAGATCGACAGACGTTCGTCGACGTTCCGGTGGACATGGACATCGGTCAAAATTACGTTGTAGTCGACGTAGCGGGTGATGATGACGTCGACATCGATGTTGACGGTTCCCTTCAGAACAACGCCTTAGCCGACGGAGGGCAGGCGATGGTCGACGGCCCAGTGGACATGGACATCGGTCAGAACTATGATGTCGTCGACGTAGCGGTCGAAGAAATCGTAGACGTTGTTAATGATATCGACCTTGGGATCGTCGAGGTGGAAGAGGAAACGGTGAACGACGTTGACCTGGTCGACGACCGGAACGACGAAGATTTGATGGCCAACATCGTAGTCGTCGAAGAGCTGATCGCCGCCCGAGTTGGCGCACAAGCACCCGACCGCTTACACATCGGACCGATGGATCGCGTTTGTCCTCACTGCTACGCGAGAAATTTCGTAAGTGAACATTTTATTTGTTGTAGGGACGGTAAGGTTTTGTTGACAGGTGACAGAGTGTTGGGAGAGGTTCCGCTTGCGTTGCGGAGACTGCTCAGCGAAGACGGCTCGGAGAACAGGCATTTTCAGAGCGAGGTCCGTCAGTACAACAATGCCATGGCGTTCGCGTCTCTGATCACGCAAGACTTCCAGGCACCACCGGGACGAGGACCCAGAACATTCGTCATGCACGGCCAAACGTATCACCTGATCAGTGACGCGGCCGCCGGACCGGACGTCATCCCACGGTTCTGTCAACTGTACTTCGTGGACACGCGGTTGGCGACCGAGAGCCGCATTCGAAACCCCGTCAACTCCGCGTGTAGACCGGATCTTTTGGACAGATTGGACATCATGTTGAGAGAGATCAACCCGTACGCCCGAATGTTCATGCACATGACGGAGATGTGGAACAGAGAACAGATTTTGGCTGCGGCGGAAAATCCGACGAGACCGCCTCGGACTGTGAGTATGCATTTCGTACGCGATTCCAGAGACCCGGGACGCCGCAACCAGCCGGCCGTGCGTGAGATCGCCGCAGTGTTTGTCGGTAACGACGGCGACCCTCCGGAAAACGTGGACTTCGTTGTTTACGATAGGAATCCGAATCCCAACGTCAACCACCGACGAATGCCTTCCACGAGCCGTCATACGGACCCTTTGCTGTACCCGCTATTCTTTCCCCATGGCGAAAGCGGATGGGCCACACACATGCCGCACGAAGGACCGCGTCGCACCCGCGTCAATCAAAACGTTTCACTGAAGGAGTATTCGTGTTATCGTTTGGCCGTTCGATATGACGGCCTCAACGAGCCGAACGCTCGGTTTAGTGCCATTCACAACGGTCGATTTTTGTTGCAACAATACGTGTGCGACCATTATGTCAGAGTCGAGGCGAGCCGGTTGAGATATTTGCGAAACAACCAGGACCAGTTGCGCTCCGAATCCTTCCAGGGCCTGATGGATCATCTCGCTGTACAGGACGTTCCGCGGGATCAGCAACATGCCATTGGCCGTCGCGTCATACTGCCCTCTTCCTTCGCAGGCAGTCCGCGTTGCATGCAACAAAATTATCAAGACGCCATGGCGATTGTGCGAAAATTTGGTAAACCCGATTTGTTCATTACTTTCACATGTAACCCTAGGTGGCCTGAGATAGTGGAGAATCTACCTCCGAGAGTGGCATCTTCTGACAGACCGGATTTGGTGTCCAGGGTGTTCAACCTGAAACTCCAGGATCTCATGCGTGACATAACCGAGCGTCACATATTCGGCAGGGTCGAAGCTTTTGTATACGTGGTCGAGTTCCAAAAGAGGGGATTGCCGCACGCGCACATTTTATTGATTTTACATGAAATGTACAAGCCGAAGGACGCTGAAGATGTAGATCAACTGATTCGAGCCGAGATACCCGACCCGGACACCGAGAGAGAACTGTACGACATAGTGGTGACCAATATGATGCACGGACCTTGCGGGATTCAAAACCCAACGTGCGCCTGCATGGTAGACGGGAAATGTCAGAAAGAGTTTCCCAAACCTTTCAACGACGAAACGCAGTTCAGGAGTGCCGGAGGTTATCCTGCCTACAGACGAAGAGACAACGGCCGCGCAGCTATGGTGCGGGACAGAGAGCTGTTTAACGATTCCGTAGTGCCGTACAATCCATATTTGCTACTCAAATACAACGCCCATATCAACGTGGAAGTGTGTTCAACCGTTAAAAGCGTCATGTACCTGTACAAGTACGTCTACAAAGGTCACGATGTGGCCACAGTTCGGGTTTGCGCAAACGATGAAATTCAGAGGTTCATCGACACTAGATACGTGAGCGCGCCGGAAGCGATCTGGAGACTCTTCTCTTTCCATTTGCAGAACAGGAGCCATGTCATCGTTCGACTGGCTGTACACTTGGAGGGTAGGCATAACGTTTTTTTCAGGGCCGGTGAGCTTATGCAACAGGTCGAAAGAGCGAGACACCGAGACACCACCCTTACCGCTTACTTCCGCCTGAACGCTACGGATCCAGAGGCTCGACAATACCTGTACCACGAAGTGCCCAATCACTATTGCTGGAACGCTTCTACATGCCGCTGGACTAGAAGAAAGGGAAACACTGGAGGCCGAGTCATTGGTCGAATGTATTCCGTAAGTCCTTTAGACCGCGATCGTTTTTTCCTTCGTTTGTTACTCGTGCATAGGCGGGGCTGTGTTTCGTTCGCCGACGTGAAGACTGTTGACGGCGTGCTTCATCTCACCTACGAAGCGGCCGCGCTGGCACTGGGGTTGCTCGAAGACGATACGGCGTGGAGTCGCTGTCTGGCAGAGGCCTGCCAACACGACACTCCGCGACAGGTTCGGGCCCTCTTCACAATCATCTGCGTCTACTGTTTGCCGACCAACCCATTGGATTTGTACAACGGCGTCGAGGAACACCTGATGTCGGATTTCTCGCGCAACCGGCCGGAAGGCGCTGCCAGGGCGGCGTGTCTCAACGCCTTGAACCAATTATTCGGAACCCACGGTAAGTCGCTCGCCGATTTTGGTTTGCCTGTTCCAGACGTGATAGAAGAACCACGAGAGATGATGTACGACGCTATTGATGAAGCGGAGCGGGGCGATGCGTTACTCCAGCAACTCAACGTCGATCAGAGGGCTGTGTACGATCGCGTCATGGCCGCGGTGTTGGACCCCCGTCCGAGCGCCAAGGTGTTCTTCGTCAACGGTCCAGGTGGGACTGGAAAGACGATGCTGTACTCGTGCCTTATGTCCGTGTTGCGCGGCCGAAACAGGAATGTCTTGGCAGTGGCGTTCACCGGGATCGCGGCCGCTCTTTTGAACGGCGGAAGGACCGTTCACTCCACCTTCGGTTTGCCATTCGGAGTGCTCACGCACGAGTCCACTTCCACCATCAGATTGCAGTCCCGCATGGCGCACAGGATTCGCGACGCTGCGCTCATCGTCTGGGACGAGGCACCCATGTCCCCGGGTTTCCAACTGACGGTTGTCGATCGGCTTCTGAAGGACATCATGCAGTCGAATCTTCCTTTTGGAGGTAAACCTTTTCTTTTAGGTGGTGATTTCAGGCAGATTCTTCCAGTCGTCTCCCATGGGACGAGAAGTGACATCGTCGGCGCGTGCATCAAATCCAACGAGTTGTGGCCCGTCATGCAACAGTTCTCCCTCACCCGGAACATGCGAGCGGACGGCGACAGAGAGTTTGCAGCGTGGCTTCTCCTATTAGGCAACGGTAATGTGGACAGGTACGGCGACGACGAGAACGCGATACAAGTGCCCCGCAGATTCCTGTGTCAAATTCCATTGGCCGACTTCGTGTTCCCTCAAATGATGAACTTGGCCAACATCAACGACTTTGCGAACAAGGTCATCTTATGCCCTACCAACGAGGGTTGTCGTCAGATGAACGAAGGCATTCTCCGCAATCGTCTCGAGGGTGAAGTCAGGCATTACATCAGCACGGACACCGTAGAGTGCGACGACCCCGAGGACGCCGCAGACTTCCCGATAGAGTTCATTCATTCGCTAAACCCCACGGGACTCCCTCTTCACGACCTGGCTCTCAAGGTGGGCGCTGTCGTCATGCTGCTCAGAAACCTGGACGCCAAAAGAGGACTTTGCAACGGTACGAGGATGGTAATTGTCGAGCTTCGACGTTTGAATTTCAGAGCTAGGCTGCTCAACGCTACCGAGCACGACGATGACATCATAATTCCCAGGATTCCGCTGACCACTACCGAAGCTGACGGCTTACCCTTCAAGTTGCGGCGAATGCAGTTCCCAGTTCGATTGGCTTTTTCGGTGACCATCAACAAGTCTCAAGGCCAGACATTCGACCGCGTTGGAATATACCTGCCTTCTCCCGTGTTCAGCCACGGACAGTTGTATGTGGCGTTCTCCAGGGTGAGAAACGCTGAATCCGTCAAAGTTTATATACCGACCGATGCCAATGGAGTTACGAAGAATGTGGTGTACCGTGAGATTCTGTAAATATTTTTTGTTATGTTATATTTATTTTTATATGTATTTCTCTTCTGTAAACTTTTGCTTATATTCTCTGATTATGAGAAACTTCTGTGTTCTGTCTTTCATAAATTATTTATATTGTTGTACATTATCTTCATGTATTCTTTTATGTATTATATTTTTATATGTATTTCTCTTCTGTAAACTTTACTTATATTCTCTGATTATGAGAAACTTCTGTGTTCTGTCTTTCATAAATTATTTATATTGTTGTACATTATCTTCATATATTCTTTTATGTATTATATTTTTATATGTATTTCTCTTCTGTGTTCTGTCTTTCATAAATTATTTATATTGTTGTACATTATCTTCATGTATTCTTTTATGTATTATATTTTTATATGTATTTCTCTTCTGTAAACTTTACTTATATTCTCTGATTATGAGAAACTTCCACATTCTTTCATAAAATATTTATATTGTTATACGTTGTCTTCATGTTTTCTTTTATGGATTACTTATGTATTATATTTTTATTTGTACCTTAACATTAAATTATGTTTAAATATTATACACTTTTTGATTGTGCCAAACTTTTAAAAAGCAATACATTTTTAAATCATATTAAAATGTTTTACTTTTATTCCCTTCAATATGCTGTTGGTTTATTACAGCAGAAGACTCTTATAATAATTTTATAATCATAAGGAGATATTTTATTCTATAATTGAAATATCAAGATCTATATGTATATTAATACTCTTTTTAATTCTATTCCATCTATTCAATCATTATTATTGCCCTCTGCTGTTTGATTGTTTTACTTTTTTACATGGTTATATATGTTTGACACATGTCAATTGAGAATATGGTACTGTAGTACTAATAATGAAACGATTAGGTTGATATATAAACTTTTTTACAATAAAATACAATTGTTAGTGCTCTTTAAATAAATTATACAATGTAGGTACCCTTAACGGTTATATTCAATATTATGATTTCAATTTTCTACAGTAAAGTATTACAAATAACAATTCTTACTCATTGTGGACTACTTTAATAAGTACAAAATCCATAAAAAAAAATTGTGCAAACAGTGACTGCTAGATAGCGAACGCTGTTGACGCCGAAGGCGTCTCAGTTTTCCACCCGTACGTGTTATCAAAAGTAGTAATTATCATACGATTTGTAACCGTGGTATATTGTAATTCTACAAAAAAATGTTTTGACTTTTTAATAAGTAATTATTATTAATTAATTAATATTTCTATTAATAATAATTAAGCGAATTACACCCTCAGCGAGGCACACAGAAGCTAGTCTAATATATTAAAAAAATTTCTGAGCGCTCCCATTGGTCGACGGTTTTTTTTATTCCGCGGGAGCTTTTTCCCTTTTTCGTCGGTCCCGTCCCGTTGCCTTTTACCTCCTCTATCCGTTTCGGCCGTCCTTTGAATTTTCCGACGAGCCGTTTTCCCGATTCGACCGGATGAAAAACCCATATATATATCGTTCTAAGCACCTAGCCAATCGCGGCGATCGGTACCTGTTTCCCTCGCTCCTCCGTGACGTTTCGCTCCGCGTGACGTCACTTCTCCGCGGTCGTCCGCTTACCTTATCTACCTTTTCGCGTCCACCGAACCGTTTAAATGTCCCGATTTTCGCCAATATTTACAACTCGACCGTTAGGTAGGTAGGCATTAGGCGTTAGGCGATAGGATCTGTAGGTACCCGGTTCGAACCCTGCCCGTACGGTTCGACGTTTGTTGCGTAGCCATGGTTGTTGTACTGCCGCCGTTGAATTGCACAGCCGCCGACGAACGGATGCCATCGGAATCATCTGATTTCTTTTTTTCTTTTTTGCTCCGAATTTTTTTTTTTTTTTCGTTAAAGTTTCAACTTTTTTTTTTTTTTAAGTTTTAACAAATTTAAATGCGATTTCTATTTGTTTCCGTTATATAAAAGCAATGGAAGACCTGGTACGTTTTTAATTGTGCTTTAAAATTATTACGTTAACTTTGATATGATTTATATTTACAAATGGCCGTATGTTTTCATTATACTTTTCTTATTGGAATGGAATTCAACGTCATTGGTGCTAATGATACTTTTCAAAATAAAATGGTGCGTATTACATTCAACTTCAACTAAGCTTTTATTGTGTCTTTAAACAACGTTAAATGATTGTTTTCATTCCTAATAGTACGTTCAAATGCAATGAATTATAAAATACTCAAACACGGGTACATTTTCAACCGTAGTTGGACAATCTGATAGTATTCGTCAATATACAATACATAGGAAGGATTCAATGTGATTGAACGAAATAACACTTTTGAAAACGTATATGGATTTCTAATCAGATAAAATGGTATGTATTTCATTTTTTTATTCGTATTATTATTCAACTACACTCCAAATGTGTTTTTAAAATATTTTAAATACATAATAAATTTTAATTGTTATAGGGAAAGAGCTTTGTTGACTGGAATTCTATAGTTAAATACGTATGGCTGTACCTAATGACTGTGACTTTCTGACATTTGTTGCGTAGTAATTGTTGTGCTGCCGCCGCCGTCAATGTCTGATATATCGGAATCGATTTGTTTTTTTTTTTCGTTTAAGTTTTAACTTATTAACAAATATATATGTGACTTCTATTTGTTTTCGTTATAAAATTACACACAGCTAAAAAGCAATGAAAACCTGGTATGTTTTTAATTGTGCTTTTAAATTATTACGTCAAGTTTGATATGATTTATTTTTCCAAATAGCCGTATGTTTTCATTATACTTTTCTTATTGGAATGGAATTCAAAGTCATTGGTGCTAATGATACTATTCAAAATAAAATGGTACGTATTACATTCAACTTCAACTTGGCTTTTATTTTGTCTTTAATCAACGTTAAATTATTGTTTTCATTCCTAATAGTAGGTTAAAGTGTAATCAAACATGGGTACCATAATCGGAGATTTGATTGATTATTTGATAATAATACTTGATTTTTTTCAACTGTAGGTTGAGAATCTGATAGTATTTGTCGGTTTACATTGTTAAAAGGATTGTGAATGAAATGACACATTTAAAAACATGTAGAGATGGTATGTATTACATTTTTAGATTGTATTATTATTCAACTATACTCTAAATGTGTGTTTATAATATTTTAAATACATTATTAATTTGGAATTGTTTTTTCAAAAATTATAGGGAGAGAGCTTTGTTGTGTACTATGCATATTATAATCTAATAATAATATATGCATATTATAGTTGACTGGAATGCTATAATTCAATGTGAATGACTGTAATGATACTATTGAAGAGAACCTCAGATATAAAAATAAGAAAACATAGTATGTATTTCATTTTCTAAATACATTGAATGTGTTTTTAAAATATGATGTTGGAGAAGAATCTTATAGTATTAATCATTACACTTGGTGTTACTTTTTAAAGACATAAGAAAACAAAATGATTTACATTTTTAATACTATTTTTCAATTGTATGCTTTAAATATGGTAATAAAATATAGTAAATACATTTATTTTGATTTTTTTTACCAAAAATTATAGGGAAATTTTCAATATATTTTGTTGACTGCAAAGGATAAATTCAAATTATTGACCAAATGTTACTGAAAACACAATCACAAAATAGGTAATATTGTTTACATAACACAGCTATTATTATCACTATTATGATATATGGGAAACGCTTACATTATACTTATGGAATAGTATTCAATGTCATTGGTCCTAATGAGATTTCTGTTCAAAATAATGAAATCTTGGTACGTATTACACATTTTTAACTCATACTTCCGACTAAATATTATTTGTCAAATGTTTTTTTTTTTTTCGGTTTTAGTAAAAGAGTGTTATAAGTGAATCAGTTCTTACACTTGGAGAGCATTAAATAAAAACATTTATAACATGAAAATTAGGAAGCCCAGTAAGTTTTACTATGTTTGTAAATCATAAATAAGCTGTTGGATGTGTTCATCATTCTTTTTTCATTGGAAAATGGAATGAAATTCAATGTCATTAGTGCTATTCAAAACAAACACAGATTTAAAATTAAGAAAACCAGCTATGTATTTTTAAATTAAAATATTATTAGGAGAGAGCTACTGGATGTTTTCAATGATTTTTGTCCAATGAGAAGGAATGTGATTGACTTTGATGATTTTTTTTTAAAAAACAAACATATTTATATATAACAAACACATATAAATCATCAACTTATGTTCAACACTTTTTATAATTTTATTGTTCACAAAAAGTCTTTTTTTTTTTACTGTTATTTAATTGTGTCTTTAAATTATGTGTTACATAATTATCAATTAGTTTTTTAAATATATGTTAAACACAATTTGATATATTTTTCCAAATAATTTAGGGAGAAATTAGCTGTTGTATGTTTTCTTTTTACTTTTTTTATTGGAATTGAATCCAATTCAATGTCATTGATGCTAATGACAAAAATAAAATAAAGTTAACAATATTACACATTTTTTAATGCTATTATTCCACTATGCTTTAAATGTCATTTTAAAATATATTAAACTATACTGTGTACTTTGCTCATAGTGGGTTGCAGAGTAATGGAATGAGAATTGCTCGAACATGAGTGTAATAGTATTGTACCCAAGAACTTGGTTATAAATACCCTTTTTTTCTCCTAATATAATATTAAAATATTATTGTCTTAGTATAGTTTATTTACTTAAACCCTATTTTACTGGATCGTTGTATAATTATAAAAATATTTGCTTTACAATGATTATATTTTACACTGTGTTAATGAAACTATCAGTATAGAGTACGTTTTATATTTATACATTAACTCAAAGTTGTCTAATATGAGATTTTATAGCATACAAGTTTAGATCAAATTAGAACAATTTCTAACACTATTTCTAATACCAACGTTCATTATTGTGCAATAAAATGTATCATTAAGTATTCTCTTATAACAAGATCTATCTACATATCAATGTTTATTTCTGTTATATTTAAATGTATTTTTTTTTACCCTTTAATTATTGATGGTTATACTACATATTGATTGATAATTAGAAATCAAATATTTTATATATAGCATTTTTAAATTGTGATATTTGCATTGCATCTTAACATTAAATTATGTTTAAATATTTCATTTTTAATTGTGTCATACTTTTTATAGCTATAAATTTTAAATGTGTTTTTAAATCATATTAAAATGTATTACTTATATTCCCTTCGATATGCTAATGGTTTATCACAGGAGAAGACACTTATAATATATTTATAATCATAAAGAGTTGTTTTATTCTATAATTGAAATATCAAGATCTACATGCATATTAATACTTTTTTTAGATTCTATTCCATCTGTTAAGAAATAAATGTGATACATTTAAACTTTAACCATTGTTGTGGATACACATAATGTTCTATTCGATTATTTAAAAATATATTGTGGTTTGCCCTGTGCTATTTGATTGTTTTACCATTTTACAAGGTTTTATATTTTTGACACATGTCAGTTGAGGGTCTGGTACTGCAGTAATAATAATGCAACAAGTTTATTAACTTTTTTACAATTAAAAACAATTTTTGGTGCTCTTTAAATAAATTTTACTATGTAGGTACCCTTTACGATTACATTTAATATTTTGATTCCAATTTTCTACAGTAAGAATAATGGCTTACAATTCTTACTTCATGTGGACTACTTTGATGAATACAAAATCCTAAAAAAAAAAATTGTGCAAACAGTGACTGCTAGATAGCGAACGCTGTTGACGCCGAAGGCGTCTCTGTTTTCCACCAGTACATGTTATCAAAAGTAATAATTATCACACAATTCATAACCGTGGTAGATTTTTGTAATTTTACATAAAAATGTTTTGAATTATTAATTATTAATTAATGATTTTTTAATAAAATAGAAAAGCGAATTACACCCTCAGCGAGGCACACAGAAGCTAGTAGGAATATAAAAAATATGTACGAGTATCATACGCCTAGTAAAATATAAAAATGCCAAATAGGCAAAAAACCTCTATCATACAAAATAAGACATCACATATTTAACCGTGCAACCTTGAAATGGATTTCTATGTCATCTAGCATTAATTACAACTTAGCAAGATTGATATGCAAATGCATGAACATACGAGGCTTGCTCGTAAAGCTTTATGTCAAGATTAGATATTTTAATATACCTTTGTTACTAATTTAAATAGTTTTAGATTCTGAACGGAGTGATGGAATCTATTGGTTTTACAATGTGTTTTTTTTTTTTTGTTTTATTTCATTTTAATTTTTTTTTCGTGTCTGACGACACTTTTTTGGCAGTAAAAATGCTTCGATTTGCTTAAACAGCAACTTTTCTGAAAGGAATGTGAATGTAGATAGTACTTTGGCAACTCAAAAATCCAACATTTTCAATACTTTTTACAAAAATTGAAGAAAACGACAAAAGAAATTACGAAAAAACGGGAAATTTTACGCAAAATCACGTTTTTACAAATTACATTTTTTTTTAAATGCTCCAACTCAAAAACCAAAAGTCGCAACAACTTGAAATATTCACCAAATCTTTATGTTGGCTTTCTACATGCATGGTTAAGTTTTCAAAGTATTTTGACTTATTTATAGACAATTTAAATTTTCGATTTTTGTAAAATTTTTGTTTTTAAACATCTATAAAATTTAATTGGTTGACCGAAAACTCTTGAAAATTTAATACAAGGTGTATAATAAGTTGAACTTATCGTAACTAAAAAATATCGGTTGTTTAATAATCAGCAAAGAACTCTGATTATTATTCGTTCACAGTTTGGGTAAATTTCTATTGGCGCTTCAGACTCGTATCGTTGGCGAATTTCGAAATAGCACAATAAACGATATTGCCGCAATAAAACTCGCATCCAAATTTACTTATTGATCAAGTTGAATTCAGGAACAACAATCAGGCAACGGTGTTTAGAATAGAACTAACAAGTTGTCGACAATTTGATGGTGCCAAATCAGAATAAAAAAAAAAACACTGGGCGTGTGGGACCACTAACGGTCGGCTACGAACGATTTTACACACGAACCGGTCAGTGACACAGACAGAAGACAGCCGTCGTAAAAACGCTGTTCAATTGTGCGCAGCGACGAACTTTGCATTACGTAAACGACGTATACACGGCTGAATGACTTTTGCGGAACCGACAACGTGGTTCACGAGAAAAATGGCGGCCGGCTGTGAGCACGTCATATTTGGTATGCACGTCGAAGAACGGCATAAGGTGTCACGTCGCTGCTCGCAGAAACGATCGTAGGGCGATATTATTCCGTCACCATCATTGCCGGGAGCACAGAAAAAAGTTACGAAATCGAAAACTTAAGGCGACGAGAGAAGCACAACAGCCCCGACAAACGCAACACCAAACAATGGCCGCCGGTGAGACGCGCTGAACGGGCGTTGTGTACACACCGCAACTTTTGCTGCGCCTTTGACGCGCGTCACGTAACGTTTCGCGTCCTCGAAAATGATAACATGTACTGATACAAAATGTAAAATATCTTTATGATAAAGTAAAATAAAGTCGTCTTATTTGATTTTATTTATAAAACGTAAAAAGTCCATGCACCTTTTAACGATAAATCATTCCTGGGCTGGGGCGGCTTTAGTTCTTTGCTTGGGGGGGGAATATTATTTTGTATGTATATATTTACGCTATAATAAAATTAGACAGAAAGTGTTTATATAATATATATAGTTAAGGATTTGTGTATTAAGTTATTATTTAGAATAAAAATTAACAGTGTATTGACTATGTATATAATACATAAAAAAATATACACAAATATTAATATAATTTAGTGTTTAAGATCAAAATGTTATCGCATTGTTACGTGGTACCCAATAATAACAGATACCTATCGTAATGATGGTGTTTTCGGGATGGAATATAACGACTTTAAATCATTTAACACTTTGTAAAACTTTTAAATAAAATTAAGTAAATGGCTTATACAGACATAGGTACAGTTAATTATTATAAAATATTCGCGATAACAATATCGAAGACGAAACTCAGAAGGGCTTGTACTGATAGCTAGACACGTCTGCCGTTGGTGATGAAACGGAGCATTTATATACTCAGTTTGATGTTGTTTTCGCCACCTGGTTGCCCTTAGACTTTGATCGTCAAATTCGACGAAATGATGACGTTGTTTGCGGTTGTTCATGGTCAAAGGATGTGTATTGCATTGATTATGACCTGCGCGTGGCATAGCTTTACATTACAATTATGTGTGCGATAGTTATTTACATAATTTAGAAGAATTAAATATAAATGTGCATTTTATCCTCGTACGATTCGGGAATATGCATATTATTATTTGTTAGTAATATATGCATATTACAGCATAATAATTAATATAATACAAGTTATACACTTACACATGACTAAATCAATGAAAATGTTTAACAAAATAAAGAGTAATAAAGAGTTGTCCTGGGCCCTGTGGACCCTTTGCCACCTTCGGTATCCTCTCACGTGGTTACTAGACGCGTGTCCGGTCATCCAAGACACGCTAGATGCGCAAGCGCCCCCGCTTTGGTACCATTTCCAGGGGACGGGAACCCTAGAGGACGTCTACAACTACGCAACGAAGATAATCTTCGTCCTCCCGGCTAACAACCTGTACCGGGTAAGCTTCGGGGAAGCTGAATATGATGTGGCGGTGGCGGGCCGATTAGGGGTCATTCAGGCTGGAGCACCTGAGTACGATGCTGACCCTCTGATTACCTGGATGTTAAATCGAGTGTGCAACGCACGGAGTCCCCTCAAAGGGATATTCGAAGACTATACCCGCCGGAAGATAGGCGGTGGCCTATATTGAGTTGAGATTGATGGATTGGTAGGAATACTTACCACTAGATACCCTCCCCGTGTCGAAGTGACTCGCGGGGCACTGGCTGGTCAGCCCGAAGAGGTGAACGGGTGGTGGGCTCCACGTGATGTGTTTTCCAGGTGGGAATGTCGTAATGTGGCAGCAGACTACGCCCAAGGAGACTCTTCCTTCTTCTGCCACCAAATGGCTGTCACAGCATTTGATCACACCTTCCTACCACGCAGGGCCGCTCGATCTGCCCCCGCTGTGCAGTTGGGCGCATGGTCTAATGCCGCTGAATTAGTGGTAATCCTGGGCATGGGAACTTATACGGCCGCTTGCAACCACGATGTCCGTTTAGCCTCCGCCAGAATAGGCAGCACGGGGGGCCGATCGTCTGATCCGGACTGCGTTCCTTTAGAAGAGCAGTGGAGGAATTGAAAAGCGCAGGTGGTAACCCAGGAGACCTTGTTGTATGCCCGGTGGCGGCTACGAGTCAAAGTGCCCGGTGGACGGCCTTTATCAAGGGGACAGGAACCACCCTCGGGCTAGCCGACTTAACGGCGACAGCTATCGGGGGGGAGAGAATGAGATGGTCATGGGACGGCAACCTTGCCCGCAATACCCCTATAACCCGCACAGGGGTACGTACTCCCCCATCTATGTGGGTTAACGATTACAACAAGCGACCGAGCCCCGTCGAACTCTCAGGTATGGTTAGGAGCACCGAAAACGGTCGATGGTTCACCGGACGCCTCGTCTAGGCTGGTGATGGGAGGCAGGACATGAACTTGCAACGATTTTTTGGCCGTATGAATTGGCACAGCAGCCTGGCGGCTCTGGATAGAATGAGCTGGACAGGTAGGGATCAATCCCGAAACATGGCCTATTGCCAGGAAAGTGTGTCCCAGATTACGCTCTTTAAGCGGGCGGGTTGGGGGGATGGAATACTCGACCCCCCCAGCAGATGTTCTTTGCCGGACCTGGGGATGGGCGGGTCACTTTGCTACTCGCGACTGGGACGCCATGATGTACCGCGTTCTGGTCATTACACATGAGTTGGGAAGCGCGCTGAAGAGCGGAGATTGCAGTGCGAACACCATCTTCTTCCCCCTGGCGGATATACAGCCGTTCTCCACTGCGGCGGACAGTTAAATCTACGGGATGGAAGGGTTTGATGGCTACCTGCCTCGCTGCCACCTCTACCAGAAGGGTCATCTCCGGGAGGTACGGCCTCCGGGGACCCAGCCACACCTGGGGCCCCCCAACGATGGACCCGGTGGCAAGAGCAAGGGCGGGAGCTCCGCACCTACGAGCTCGGCCGATGTACCGGCGACGACCGCGCCAATTGCATGTACTACGGCGACCGTTGCGACCAGTGCGCCACCTGCAGTCGTGCCTGGCACTTTAAGTACGGCTGTAACGAATTCCGTTACAGCGACTACTCCCAAGACGTCGACGGGAGTATCCGCGGTGGCAGTGGCGGAAGCCGAGGCCACAGTGAGACCGGATCCCACGAACAAGGCCAAGTTGGGAACGGACAAAAGAAGTGCCGATGCCAACCCCGATCACAGGAAGCAGCACCCGCCACGTGAATATAGAGGTAGACTGGCTGCATGTCCCGACAATATTACAAGATTTTGAGTGGTCCCCGACGCTAATCACCACGAAGCAGCGTGCAACGGTGCTGCGTATCCGCGAGGAAGAGAAAGCTCAATGTGGTTGCGGAGTAAAGGCTTTCGGGGGTCGTTACACACCCTTTACGTACGAACTTAGGAGGTTTAGGAACACGGCGCATGCGCGATGCGGGGGTTGTCGTTGGGCAAGGGAGCCCTAGAAGATCAAATGTTTAGTCAGACGGTGATGACTGGTTAGCGACGACGACGACAACGACACGTGTATTGCCCCAGCGGACTATATGGTAAACGGCGACGATCCTGTCGTTTATGTTAATAAAAATATTAGTATACAATGATTATGTTGTACACTGTGTTAGTATTACTATCGGAATAGTGTTCTTTTATTCATACACTATACTCAAAGTTGTCTAATATAAGTTTTTTAAGCATATAAGTTAAGAACAACACATATATCAGTCTTCTTTCTTTGAACTGACTACTGTAAATATACTGCATTTGATAATTTTTAAACTTTGATCATTTCATCTGGCATAAATGAGCCATTATGAGTCATTTATGAATAAATTGTATTTAACATATTTTTAATAAAAGAGTCCCTTCATTATGCTATAGGATTGTTACAGAAGAAGACTCAAATAATATTTTTCAAGATCTATCTACATATCAATGCTTAGGTATCTCTGTAATTTAAATAAAATGTATTTATTTTTATCCATTTAATTATTGTTGATTGTACTACATATTGATTGATAATTAGAAATCAAACATGTTATATATTGCATTTTTAAATTGTGTCATACTTTTTAAAGCTATACATTTTTAATGTGTTTTTAAATCATATTAAAATATATTACCTTTATTCACTTCGATATGCTAATGGTTTATCACAGGAGAAGACACTTATAATATATTTATAATCATAAAGAGTTGTTTTATTCTATAATTGAAATATCAAGATCTATATGTATATTAATACTTTTTTTAGATTCTATTCCATCTGTTTAGAAGTTAAGCTTTCAATTATGTTATAATATTACTTTGTTTAAATGTTAATCAACATTTTTTATGTGTGTTTTAAACCATATTAAAATTTATTATTTATTCAATTCCATATATGCTATTGGTTTGTTACAGGAAAAGACACTTATAATGTATAACTATAATGCATAGCAGTAAGGTGTTTTAATTATATTTTGTACACCGGAAAGGAATTATTCAATATTATTTATGGAAAAGATGCAATTAATTACATATACACATGTATAAAAACAATAAAACATGGTATGTATTACATTTTTTAATTCTTTCATTCAACTAAGCTTTATTTGTGTTTTTAATTCATGTTAATTACTATTATCATTCTTTATTCTTTATTCTTTAACTATCAAATATTCGAACATTAGTAGGTTTACTTATTTACCAAAATTGCTAAAATACATTAATTGATTTATTTTTTTCAACTGTAGGAATCTTATAGTGTTTGTTGATATCCTTTGTTTACTGCAAATGAACAATTCAATGCGATTCACTTTAATGATAATATATTAAAAACACAAACGGATATAAAAAGAAGAACATGGTGTGTATTATATTTTTTAACTTATTCCTTCAACTATACAATATATTGAATTTTTACTATATTGAACCTTACGCTTGGATAAAATTAAATTAAAAAATTTAAATCATGAAAACAAGAAAGCCCAGTAAGTTTTAATTTTTTTGTAAATCATAAATAAGCTTTTGTATGTTTTCATCATACTTTTTTTATCAGAATAGAATGGAATTCATTGTCATTGGTGCCAACGATAAAAACAAAATAAAGTAAACAATATTACATTTTTTGATGCTCTTATTCCACCATGCTATAAATGTATTTTTAAAATATATTAAACTATATTCTGTGTACTTTGCTCATAGTGGGTTGCTGAGTAATGGATTGAGAAATGCCCGAACATGAGTGTAGTAGTATTGTACCCAAGAGCTTGGTTATTAATACACTTCTCTTCTCCTAATATAATATTAAAATATTATTAAAATAATAGTTAGCATATTAAATATATCGGAATGCACGCAAAAGATAAGATTAAATGATTTAAATAAAATATTATATGACGAATCTTCAGATTATAATTTATTCAAAATAGATACGATAAATAAAAATGATCCGTCAACGCGAATAGAACGAATAAAAAATTTAATTAGGAGCGAACATATGAATAACGAAGAAAAACAATCTATATTTGAATTATGTGAACAATATTCTGACGTATTTCATTTAGAGGGGGATAAATTAACTTTTACCAACGCCACTAAACATGAAATAAAATTAAAAGAAAACCAACCGCCTATATATAAACGACCGTATAGATTACCTCATTCACAACAAGAAGAAATAGCTTCACAAATTCGTAAAATGGAATATGATGATATTATAGAACAATCTACGAGTCCTTGGAATGCACCATTATTATTAGTAGCTAAAAAACCAGATGCTAGTGGGAAACAGAAATTTAGAATTGTTGTAGATTTTAGAGCATTAAATGAAGTAACATTAAATGAATTTCATCCGCTTCCGAACATAACCGAAATATTAGATCAACTAGGGCAATGTCAATTATTTAGTGTTGTCGATTTGGCATCAGGATTTTATCAAATACCATTAGAGAAATCATCACGTGAATTAACGGCCTTTTCTACTAATCAAGGTCATTGGCATTTTAAACGTATGGCAATGGGTATGAGAACTTCACCCGCGACTTTTCAAAGATTAATGAACAACGTATTAGCAGGCATAATAGGAATAAAATGTTTAGTATATTTAGATGATATAATTGTATACGGTAAAAATTTACGCGATCATAATAATAAATTAAAAGAAGTATTCGAAAGATTAAAAGAACATAATTTAAAAATACAACCGGATAAATGCGAATTTTTAACACGCGAATGTGTATATTTAGGACATGTAATATCTGAACATGGAATAAAACCAGACGAAAAGAAAGTAAAAGCTGTTCTAAATTTTCCAAAACCAACTAACGTAAAACAGATAAAATCATTTTTAGGATTATCGGGTTATTATAGAAAATTTATCGAATCATATAGTGCTAAGGCAAAACCAATTACAAATCTTTTGAAAAAAGATGTTAAATTCGAATGGACAGAAGAATGTCAAAAATCTTTTGATTCATTAAAACAAGCATTATGTTCTGAACCAATTTTAAAATATCCAGATTTTACAAAACCATTTATTTTAACAACTGATGCAAGTAATAAAGCATTAGGGGCAATATTATCGCAAGGGGAAATAGGAAAAGATTTACCTATAGCTTATGCTTCACGAACTTTGAATAAAAGTGAAAACAATTATAGTACAACAGAGTTAGAATGCTTAGCCATTATTTTCGGTGTAAAACAATTTAGACCATATTTATACGGTAGAAAATTCATAATATTAAGTGATCATAGACCACTGACGTGGTTATTTAATTTGAAAAATCCGTTATCAAAATTAGCCCGATGGCGCATACAATTAGAGGAATATGATTATGAGATTAGATATAAACCGGGAGTACAAAATTCAAATGTAGACGCTTTGAGTAGAATGTATAATATAACTGAGATAAGAAATGATAATTATTCTAATTTTCTTGAAAAAATGGAAACACAATTAATTTAAAATAAAAATGTAAAAGAAACGGTAGGAAATTTATTAGACGTACCCATTGAATATCATTTAGTATCGGAATCCGCTAAACAATATAATTTCACGGAAGGAATAAATAAAATATTAAAACATAGATTTGGAAATAATCAAATGCTACCACCGAGTAAAGTAATAGGTGATATAAAATATTATAAAGTAGACAATCGATATATAATGTTTTTAATAACTAAAAATAAAGATAAACAATTATCAACGTATGAAAATATGTACGTAACGTTAATGAACTTGAAACAATTTTGCGAAGAAAATAATATCAATAAATTAGCAATGAATAAACTAGGTCAATCAAATAACTTAGAATGGGAAAAAATTAGGTCAATAATACGATATTAATTTCGGAAAACTGATATAGAAATATTAATATGTACGGAGATAGAATATACTGAAGAAGAGAAATTAGACATTTTAAAACAATTTCATGACTCAAGATTGGGAGGACATTTAGGAATAAATAAAACTATTAAAAAGGTACAAAAACAATTTAAATGGAAAGGTATGAAAACAGATTTAAAAACGTATATAAAAAATTGTACATCGTGCCAGAAAAATAAAATTAATAATAAAAAGATACAACAACCCATGGCTATTACATCAACTAGTTCGAAACCATTTGAAAAAATATTTTTGGATATTGTAGGACCACTAACAACCACCTTATCGGAGAATACATATATTTTAACAATGCAGGACGATTTAACTAAATATTCATTAGGAGTCCCTATACCAGATCATCAAGCTAACACTGTGGCAGAGGCTTTCGTAGTACATTTCGTATGTATACACGGAATACCTGAAACAATACTAACAGATCAAGGTACCGAGTTTCTTAGTAAAACTTTTAGTGAAGTATGTAAATTGTTAAAAATAAATAAAGTAAATACTAGTCCTTTTCATCCGCAAACGAATGGAAGTTTAGAAAGATCACACCGAACTTTAGCCGAATATTTACGACATTATGTAGACAAAAATCTTAGCAATTGGGATCATTTATTACCATACGCATTTTTTGTATATAACTCAACTGAACATTCATCTACAATTTTCAACCATATGCATTAGTATACGGTAGGACGTTAGAAATACCAGTTAAATTAAAATCTGAAACCCATACCGATTCGGAAGAGACATCATCCCCAACAACAAAGAGAATAAAACTGAGCAGCCTCCCTAGCTCAAGCAGCAGCAGCGCATCCAATATGGGCATTGAAGAACAAAACGAACCTGGAGTGATCATAAACGTATCTGGACAGCCTCTTCCCTCAAAACCAAGAGCGGCGTTGAGAATCATCATATTGGAGGGAGATCCTTTCATTGACAGGACTCAGAACAGGATATGTCAAGAAATTGGGATACCAAATGGGATACCAAATGGGACCTCTATGACCGGCAGATAAGGAGATTTCTGGAAGTGAAAGTAAGCATGGACCCCAAAGGCAGCAGGGATAGATACGAATCCAAGAAAAGTCAAAACCCTGACCACGCAAGTCTGGTTATAGTCAACCCAGAGTCCTGCCGAATTGAATTCATAGACCACCCAGGGGATCTTCAAGGCCGGCAAAAAGTTGAAGACTTCTTTATCAGGCGAAAAAGGGCACTCTCAAACCTTTTTTTTTTTTTTTTTTTTTTTGTGTTAAATCACGGCGCGGAAGAGGGGGGTACTACACCCATGGTTGGGTCGTCCTTCCCCCTCATCATCCGTATCGTTTATTGTTTATTGAAGATAAACATTACATTTTTCAAGGTATTATATAAAAGCTGTGCACATACAAAAAAAAAAGGAGAGAGAGCCCTATCCCTCTAAATTTTCGACTTCGGCGTACAAGACATTAACTCAGTAGTTTTGGTTTCTTCTTTGCCTGATCCGTTCCTCTTCTTCTCTTTTTCAAAATTTTTTCCAGTTAGGTTATCGTATCCTGGTGCTTTATTAGGGTTCATTCTCCAGAGTGCAATTTTCACTTCTTCTTTAGTGACATTACGCTCAAGTGTATAGTTCGTTCTTTCTATCACTATTCGGGAATCTTCTCCGTCGATTGTGGGTATTAATGTGTCTGTTATCTCTTTTAATGTTTCTCCGACGGTAGTGGTAAAGTTTCCGTCGGTTTTTCTCACCGAAGTTGGTACATGTTGTGTAATGGTACCCTTTTTGATCCATTTGAAGGTTTTCCCCCAAATGTCTTTATTTCCTTCGGTTGTAAATTCTTTCCATGATTTGAACTTCTCTTTTCGTAATTGACTAGTGTACTGGTTTCTGGCAAGATTATATGCTTGTCTATATTCTTCTGGATTATTACTGTTACATTTTTTGATGTACAGTCTTTGTTTTTTCCTCATATATCTTCTTTTTTCGTCCAATTCGGGTGTCCACCATTGAGGTTTAATCTTTAAATTTCTTTTAGTTTTTGGTATGGAGTTGTCGGCCGATACGATCAGATTTTTTGTTAGTTGTTTGATCATATTGTTTATATCTCCTGTGATTTCATTTTTATTAGTCTCTTTCTGAAGGGTTTTTATGAATATATCCCATTTTGCTTTTTTAACATTATATCTTTTTTGTCTCTGGTTTGTATTATTGTTTGCATTAGTGTTTGATTCTATGTGCAATGTAAAACTTATAATGTTATGGTCGCTTGTGGTTTGTTGTTCTATTACTTTCCATTCTTTTATACGATCTGTCAACAAGTTGGTTAATGTTATATCGATCCAAGTGTTTCCTCTGGGTCCTAAGTAAGTAGGATTGTGTGGAATTTGGTTCTCTATTTTTAAATTTTCTCTTGTTATAAAATCTTCCACAAAAATTCCTCTGTGATCGGTGTTTTTGCTTCCCCACATTGTAGAGAACGCATTTACATCTGCACATATTATGATTGATTTGTCGAGACCTATTTTTTCTATGATGTTTGTTAATTCCGTGGTAAATCGAATAGTGGGTTCTCTGAATTGGAAGTACACTGATATAAGTACGACGTTTGTTCCATTTATTCCGATATTGGCAATCGCGAAATGTTTATTCATGTATTGTTGTAATGCTACTATTTCTAATTTTGGGTTTAACACCACGATAGCTGTCCATGTAGTAATGCTTTCTCTACCCTTTATGTATTGTCCCTTGTGACATATAACTCTGAATGGATTAATTTCCAATCCCACGAGTTTATGATTTCTAGTGTAGGGTTCTTGTATTAGTATTATGTCTATTTTGTTAATGGTACTATAATGCAGGAGTTCGTCATTTACTATTTGACTCCTCGCTGCGTTTATTTGTATTATTTTTAAATTATTCATGATGAATTTGTACCATAACTTGTCTTTCTGCACCTTTGTATAATTGCTCTCATGCGTGAGGGGCAATCAAGCTGATTCGATGGCTCATTTTTACCACAGTTCACACATTTTGGATTTAAACTACAGTTTTTCCAGTCGTGGTTCTTTTCCTGTGTCGAACATATCATGCATGTCTGTATGTTAGTCGGGCAGTATTTTGCAATATGTCCATACCTTTGACATATGAAACACCTGGTAACTTGGTCATAGGGTAGGATTCTACAATACGACATACCGATGTAGAATCGTCCGTTGACAAGTTTTTTGTATATGCTCGGGTGGACTTCCAGTAACCAGGATACTTTTCTGGAAGATATTTGTCCCTGGGGCGATCTTTTATTGATTGCATTATATTTCTCTTTGTCAGTATCTCTAAGTTCGGAGTTGAGGTTAATGAGATCCTCCACAACTTCTACTCCGGTTAACTCACTATCAACATTGTATACCAATAACTTTGGTTTCAATGTTTTTTGTTCAACTACCTCGAGATTACTTTTGAGCAAAGCTTCTCTTGTATTTCGATCGGCAGGTTTAATGTAAATGTCTCCTGTTCTTTTAATAGTATTTGTCATTACTATATTTGGTCTCGGATTATTTTTTAGTATCTCTGAATAAGCTTGTTTCTTTAGTTCCAGAGATGTCTTACTCCCTGTGTTCTTGACAATATATCCTAGTTCCGGTGTTTCATTTTTTGCTTTTTCAATAAGCTTTTTAGAACGTTGTTTTTTGTTAGTTTTTCTTGTAACTAAAACAAAACCATCTTCTTTATTATTATTCTCTGGTTCAACTCTACTTGGCGGTCTAGGTCTAGATCCCAAGCGGGATTTGATCGTCCGAGGTTCTGTATTTTTCACTTGTTTGGTTCTGTTAAGTTTCTCTATGGTATTCTTAAGATCCCTTGCTTCATCGCGTGAATTAGAGATGATGGATTCAATTTTATTAGAAATCAATGTTTCCATATTTTTCTCCATTTGGTCGAATTTCATTTTTAGTATCTCTAAATCATCCGTTTCCTTTCTTATATTCTTCTGTTTTAGGTTTTCTAGATAAATTATTGATTCTCCAAGTTTTGCCATTGTAGTGTTATCAACTCCATGTTTATAAGTAATCTGATTGTGAAGGTCTTGCAGATTAGTTATAACTGTACAAATATTTATCATAGTATCATTTGTCTCTTTAACGCATTTTGTGCATTTTTCGCAGCAATTTGATTTTAAAACTTCTCTTTGTTTTTGTTTTTGTTTTTCTCTTTCTCTTTCTGCTTCTCTTTCTTTTTCTTTTTCTTTTTCTTTTCGTTTTTCCAATTGTTGTTTTCTTATAGCGTTCTCAAGTGCCCGCTCCATTTCATTACCGGATTCACTATCCGACTCCGATTGTTGAGTAGGTACGGGTTCTTTGTTTTTCTTAATTGTTGTTGTCTTTCTAGGCTTTGTCACTTTTGACGTACCCTGTTTATCTCTTTCATCCATTTTCAATAGTTGCTTGTTGTGCTATAATGTTAAAATCCTCCAAACCCCATATACCAACCCTATCTGGACGGATTTAAGTTAATTTGTGGTTTCGGACTTTAAAATATTTCTTTATTGATTATGTTGTCGTCGTTAACAACCGAATTGTCGGGACTTAGAATTATTTCGGAATTAATCGAATACTTGTTGATTGCCTGTTAGCAACACGAAATATCTACGCGATTGTTATTTTTCGGACTTAGAAAAATTTTCGAAAAGATAATTATGACTTGTTGATTTCTAGTTAGCAACTTAGACCAACAACAGAAATATTAAAATTCGGACTTAGAAAAATTATCGAGACTAATAACCGGCTAGCAACGCGGGTTGCTAACGAGTTTGTTGATTCTCGACAAAAAACGAATTTTTTGTTTAAAAAGTCAAATTTCGGATGTTTAAACCGCCCTCGAGGGTGCGTATTTAAGCCCACGGAGTTGAAACTAGTCTCAAACGGTAGGGGACAACCCTGGCTACCCTCCCTGTAAATTACGAGAGTAAAGGACCGTCCAGAGAGGAGTGATCCCCCTGTGAGTACCCGTAACTACGGAAAAATAAATCTCTGACCTGATGTATCCCTTATGTCGCCGTAACTTCTCAACCCTTGGTCCGATTTTCTTGGGATCTGTACAGGTGCACACGATTTCTCAAGACGAATCCTCCGGTATCTTCGGCGTAAAAAACTCTTCACTTTTTCCCGACAACCTGGAGTGATCATAAACGTATCTGGACAGCCTCTTCCCTCAAAACCAAGAGCGGCGTTGAGAATCATCATATTGGAGGGAGATCCTTTCATTGACAGGACTCAGAACAGGATATGTCAAGAAATTGGGATACCTTCATGGGATACCAAATGGGACCTCTATGACCGGCAGCTAAGGAGATTTCTGGAAGTGAAAGTAAGCATGGACCCCAAAGGCAGCAGGGATAGATACGAATCCAAGAAAAGTCAAAACCCTGACCACGCAAGTCTGGTTATAGTCAACCCAGAGTCCTGCCGAATTGAATTCATAGACCACCCAGGGGATCTTCAAGGCCGGCAAAAAGTTGAAGACTTCTTTATCAGGCGAAAAAGGGCACTCTCAAACCTAGGGCTAATGGAGAGCACGCTCTCAGATTACGAGGATGTGATAGCTAACATTTTTTGCAATGAGAGAACTGAATCTATGGTGAGACTTTGGACTGAGGGTTTTTGGTCACAAAGAAAAAGGCCCATAACATTATTCAAAAATTAATATGTCGTCATCATTGAAAATATTTGTATTGTACTAAAATGTTTGTAAAATTAAGAAGGTTAAGTTAATTAATAGTTATTTTTATAGTTTATTTAATTTTATTATTTTTAATTAATTATATTATATTAATGTAGTACCGTAGGGATAAAGTAATGCTAATCTAAATAGTTAAAGGGATGAATGTTGGTACTAAACTTAATTAATAACAAATATTTTCTACACTATCTTCTACAGTTGAAAAAACACCTTATTTATCCCTGTTAATTTTGAAGTATAATGAAAATGCATGATTAATTATCCTAATTTGATGAACCAAGACAAAAATATAAATGTCCCCAAACCTGAGGTTCCCATATTCGAAGAAGAATAAGTAATTTATAATTTTAAATGTTATTTTGAGGTATTCATTTTTAGCTTAATTATTATATGTACTTTATTCTTTGTGAGTTATGGCATTATTTATTTGATTTCTAAGTGAATTTTACATTTACACTAATACTCTGCTTATGCAATCCGTTAAGTAAATACTGATATTTGTTTAGTTTTTTGAATAAATATAGTCAATTACTCGCAAAAAAATACAATACTATATTAATTAAGCTAAAAATATCGAATGTGTGCAAGAAAAACAGTTTAATAAAGGAAA
The DNA here is from genome assembly GCA_034509805.1 of Sipha maydis. Classification (NCBI taxonomy): domain Eukaryota; kingdom Metazoa; phylum Arthropoda; class Insecta; order Hemiptera; family Aphididae; genus Sipha; species Sipha maydis. The sequence continues at coordinate 218,004 of JASXSY010000355.1, read as the reverse complement.
TTAATAAAGAAATTTTATTTATTATTTTGTGTTAGCTCTGTCTTTTTACTATTTAAATCATAGAGAACTGATTTATATTGCTGTATAAAATAATAACCCATAATTAGTTTTATATTATAATGTTAAATTAAAATATTTGTAGTATTGAATTAGATATTTATTTATTATATTATTTTATAGTTGTGTAATGTAAATATTGTATTAATTATAAACATTAATTTTAATTTTTAATTAATTTAAAAATAAAATTATTCAATATAAATATTAATGTAAGATCAAAAAATAAAATTCTAATTATTAAATATCTGTCGTAAAACATCCATTTCTGTTATGGATTCTTGGAATGCAAATTTGAAAAATTCCAACTCCGAAACTTTATCGCCTTGGTTTTTTTTATTGTACTCGATATACAATGTGCCAACACCTTCAAGTACATCAATTTTTGAAAAGTCCATTTTAATATTTTAAAAATTAAAGTTCAAGTCACAAGGAGGTAAAATTGTTAAACTAACAACAATGAATATAATCTGAATTAAATCATTGCACATCATTACATCAAAGGTAAAAAATGTTGTTAATGTGCTATTTTTAAAAATATAATGTATACTATTCACCTTTAAGCATTTGAGTAAGTATGATAAGTTTATCTGACATTTAGCAGCTCTCTATGGTAAGCTACAGTTATTGTCACCTATGCTTTGCGGTGTTCTTTTGATCATTAATTTTTATATATGATTATTTATTTGAATCATGCCCATTGTTTATAAAAAAAATGAGTATGCCGATATGTTGGCAGTTTTTTTATGAAGTAGGGAAGAGAACATTCAAAGCATCCCGTTTGTACTTACAACGATACCCTCAGAGGAGACAACCAGCAAGAGCTACTTATGTGAATATAGACAAATGTTTACGCGAGAAAGGTAATATTAAGCATTTATTAATTAAATGCTCGATGATAAAAAAATTGTGTAATTAAATGTTAATTTATTAATTGTTAATTAATAAAATCTGTTATGGATTCTATCATATGCAGATACGAAAAATGTTTAGAAAACAATGGAGGGCATTTTGAAAACTTGTAAAATTTAGTTAATGTTGTTTTGTTATTGTATAATAAATTAAATACTTTATATTACATATGCGGTTGTATTAATTATACCTAATGACTGTTGTTTGTTGAGTATTGAATATTTTAGATTATTTGATTACAGTATCATATCAATATTATACATAATACCTATCACGGTATCAATACACCTTGTATAAGTCTTATAATCATTGATACCATTGTATACCATTCGATATCTTGTTCATACATTTTTTTTCATAGAAAACTCAATATAGTAAATACTTGGGTCGCATTCAGATAATCTATTCGAAATAATATGAAATCATGCAAACTTCAAAAAATCGAAAATAAATGGAAGAACATTTTACATTTTTTTTTTTTGCAAACATGTTTTAAAAATCATATCAATAAAATGGCTATTTCGATTTTTTTAAATATCAAATGGGAAAATTTTTAATTTTTCAACTTGACATAGAAAATATTAAAAAAAAAACGAAAAATATTTTGAATATAGCGCAGATGATAATTGACAATTCAAAAAAAAAAAAAAAGTTGAAAATGTTCAATAGAACAAAAGTTATTGCAATTGTCAGTTCATCGTGAAACACCCTGTATATCTTTTTAAAAAAACTTGTGGAGTAATATAATTTGGTGTGATTTATTATCATATTAGTTTTTTAAAAAATGTGTGAACATAAAATTTGGACAAAAAAAGTGTGAACGAAATAATTTTATGAGGAAAAAAAAATATGAAAATGTGTGAACATAAAATTTGGACAAAAAAAAGTGTGAACGAAATAATTTTATGAAAAAAAAAATGGCTGCAGAAGCCCCCTTTTAATACTATTTACATTTAACCATTTTTCAGCATATACAACAAAATAACACTTTGTTCTTTTGGTTATATAAAGCTGTCCCATTATTTGATAGTAGTATATGCTTTCTTTTTTTAGTTGTACTACCTGAGTTGACGGATCAATAAAACAATGTTGAAGCTAAAAATAGATATACGTTCATTGTTATGTTATTTTATACTATGATTACTCGTTTATTGTACAATATTATATTCTTACAAGTTTTTGTGTACAGCTCCAACTGCGCTAAAAGTATCTCTAGCCATAAACAGTCATTTTATTTCTACTAAAGCAGAAATAGTATCTTCTATCAACCCATCTTAACAAAATAAAAATATATGGTTAATTATACTTATTAACATAATAAAAATATAATTTTAAGTTCAGTACTCATATAACAAATAAACGTATTCAAAATTATGTTATAGTATTTTCTCTATTTTACTTATAACAGACTTGATTTTATGTAATACTTTATGTTTGCGCGTGATGATTAATATGTCATATCATTATTATTATTATTATTATTATTGAGCGCGACGACGGTTCTCCTTATCTGCTTTTCCTGTCCGTTTCCCATCGTATTTGTGAATTTTAATTATTAATGTGTTATAATCATAGACATATTAACTATGGACCGCGCATTCCACCCCGCCCGCCTTTGTTTGATTCAGTCATCATAGTGTGAGAGAGACAGCAATACATCTTGGAAAAATCATGGAATAACATATTACGCAAATTTATATTCTATGATATATTATCTTTATTATTATGATTACGATATTATTTGATTTAACTGATATTTGATGTTTGATTTTCATATTTCAAATATTTCAATTTCATTGTGTATACAATTTACTGCATTTTGTTGTTAAACTGTTATATTTCGTTAGCGTATTTAGTAATACGTACATTTTTTAATTAAAAACCGTAGTTGCAACCATAATATGGTTAACAGTTGTTGCATAAAGACCTGCCCAACTATTGCTGGTCAAGGGTTAAAACTACACAGGTAAAAACTAATAAGTCATTTTTTTTAAAATTATATGTCTTATAATATTATTATTTATTGTTGGCTAGGATCCCTAAAGATCTTGGACTTCAATCAAAATGGTTGAAGTTTATTCAGTCAATTGACCAATTTTTTGAATTGAAGCCTTCACACGTAGTTTGTGAAAGTCACTTTTGTGAAAATGATTATTCAATACCAATTACTAGTATGAATAATCAAAAAAAACTAAAGAAGGATGCAGTTCCTAGTATTATTAGCATAATGTGTATAAGTAAGATCAAGTATAGAATTATAATAATTATTTATTAATATCAGGGTCGGACTGGCGTCAAAAGGCCCAGTCTACAATCTGATCAAGGGGCCCTTAGGTTATACTAAAAAATTTTTGGACCTAAGCAAATGTAATCACTAAGTAATTTTGAATTACTTATAAGTCGTTTATCTAAAGCTATTTGCACAAATATCAAGTAGATATATAATTAAAAGTTTCAATTTTAAACCTATCAGTTAATTAAATATTTGGTTTGGGCCAGTCCAACCCTGATTAATATATTATAAACTAATACAGTCACTATTGATATAGGTTCTCGGCGCTCATTAAGTTTTGAAAGTACTATCGATAAAATGCATGATGAAATGGATGAAGAAGTGGTGCCATTACCTTCAGAAATATTAGTTGAAGAAATTAGTTTGGACACATTGAGTAAAGATGAATTGGTTGATGAAAAATCACTAACCACGCCTCCTTCAATATTTACCCATTTTTCTCAAAGGTATTTTCACTGTACAGCTATATAAAACCTAAGGTCCACATTTTTAACTATTCATAGGTACTTAAAAAAAAAAAAATAAATAATTATTCTTATACATTATAGGAAACGGAAAGTGTATGTTGGAGACTTTGAATCCCCTAGTGATATAGAAACTCCTAACAGCCGCTTGAAGTATTGGCATGCTTCACAGTCTGTTATTTTAGAGCAAAAAAAGAAACTTAAAAAATTGACCAATGACAATAAAAACCTCCGAAACAAACTAAAAAACTTATCCAGCCTTGTTGAACACTTGAATGAAGAAAAAAAACTTATTTCAGAAAACTGTTACACTGTTTTAAAGGTAAAAAACTAAAAAACAACAGTTGTTCAACTTATACTTTGTTAAACAGTATTTCTTAGCAAAGCGAGGAATGTATTGGTTTTACAATAACGTATATTGTTATTTTTAATTTTTTTTTTTTTGATGAATGTATTGGTTTTACAATGATATAAATATACATAAAATATAATTTTTTGTTGGCAATGATTTATGTTGTTGATCATTTTTATAGGAAAGTATACCACCTCTTCAAACTGAAATCATTATGAAACAGTTAAATATGTCAACAGGAAATAGTATATCACCAGAATTAAGGACATTTGGGTTAACTTTACACTTTTATTCTCCAGCTGCATACAGCTATGTTAGAGAGATTTTTAATAAAACTTTACCTCATCCAAGTACTATCAGAAAATGGTATTCAACTATTGATGGAACACCTGGGTTTAGTGTTGAATGTTTGAATGCTGTAAAACTTAAGGTTGAAGAAATGGGGAAAAAAAATAAAAAACTTTTTTGTGGTTTGATTATGGATGAGATGTCTATTAGGGAAGATATACATTATAATGGTGACCGCCTTCAAGGGTACATTAATTTTGGACAAGACATAGTAGATTCTGATAGCTTGCCATTGGCTAGAGAAGCCTTAGTATTTTTATTGGTGGCATTGAATTCCAATTGGAAAACTCCAGTAGGATACTTTCTAATGAATGGTACAACTGCAGCAGAAAAATCCAATTTAGTCACTACATGTCTTCAAAACTTGAATGAAACTGGTGTTATTGTCAAATCGTTAACATTTGATGGGGCTGCTTCAAATATATCTATGGTGAAAATATTAGGTGCCAATTTACCAACCAAACCTTCATTTAAACATCCAAATACCCAAGAAGACGTACACATATTTTTAGATGCTGCTCATATGTTAAAATTGGTTAGGAACACCCTTGGTGATTGGGGAATACTATACGACCAAAATGGGAAATCAATTGAATGGGATTTTTTCAAAAAATTAGTAGATTTGCAAGAAAAGGGTGGATTACATTTGGCAACTAAACTTAGACGACGACATATTTGGTACTTTAAAGAAAAGATGAAAGTTAGTTTAGCAGCACAAACATTCAGTTCCAGTGTTGCAGATGCTTTAACTTTGTGCAAAAATGAACGTTTTGAAGGTTTTCAAAATAGTGATTCGACAATAGAATTTTGTAAGAAAATTAATGATATTTTTGATTTTCTGAATACACGTAATTTTTTAGAGAAGTTACAATGTAAACGACCATTGTATGCAAATCTTGAAGACCAAATACATAAATTTGTTGAAGATTCAATATTGTATTTAGAAAGCTTAAAAGGGCAAAATAATATTCCAATTTTAGAATCTCAAAGAAAAACCGGCTTAATTGGATTAATTACATGTTTAATTAGTGTAAAACAATTATTTTTAGATGTAGTAAAGTCTGGACAGTTAGATTTCATTTTAACTTACAAATTATCTCAGGATCATATTGAAATGCTCTTTTCTGCAATAAAGTCCAGAGGAGGGTTTAATAATAATCCTTCAGCTGCACAGTTTGAATCCGCATACAAAAGGCTACTTATACACACAAATTTGACTATCTCAAATAGAGCAAATTGTTCACCACAAGATGCAACTAATATTTTAAGTGTCACTAGTACAAAAAAAAAACCAAAAGAAAATTTTTTAGATATTTTATGTGTAGAAGAAATGCCAAACTTAATAGGTGATGAAAATCTGCAAGAAATACCTCAATATCAAACCTTTGCTATTGAGCATATATCTGGTTTTATAGTGAAAAAAATATTATGTGTATTAAAATGTAATGTATGTGCAGCAGAATTAATAGATACAAATAGCAGACACAAATTAATTGATATCAAAAATCGTGGTGGCTTAACTAAGCCATCAATTGACGTTGTTAATTTATGTGAAATAGCAGAAAAAAATTTTATTTTATGGATAACACAGGCCATTAAAAATCAAAAAAATAATAATGTTATTCAATATTTAATATTTAATTATAAAATGTATGTCTAGTATAAATATTAAACTATACTTTGTAAATTTAAACAAGCACATTTATTCCCAATCGCCAATTAATAACCATTTATTACAAATAATTAAATTAATATTAAAATATTATAATACTATAAGATTACATCACTTTAACAAAGAATTGGTTGGATCAAAAATGAGGATTCGATCAAAATTAACAAAAATCATAACTTTCAAAAATCAATAAGGATCTCCAAACTTTCAAAATTTTCTGTAATATGTATTTTGTAATTTTGTAAATCATAATTAATTTAATATTTTAAATTTTAATGTAATATTTTTAGTATTTTAGTAAAATGTTAATAAAAAGTGATAAGAAAAGTAATCATATTAAATATCATTTAGAAAAATAAAATTGTTTCGTTTATTTTTCCATGTACTTCCAACTTATATTTCTATCTCTTTTGCTTGATGTTCACCTTAGACTTCTCTCTCTATGCGCGGTCCATAGTTAATATGTCTATGGTTATAATGATTATTATTGTATTATTCATTAAGTTATTTTTCTAATGTCTTTGTAATTATTATCTCTTTTTTTTTTTTTTCTCATTAGCGGCCAACGCTTTTTCATTAATTATTATAATTTACGTATATTATTATTATTATTCTGTCGCTTTATCGTTCGTCGTACGCCATTAAGGCAACACGTAATTTTTTACTTGGACACATACCTTTTGTACATCTGTGTGTAATATTAACACAAGAAATTTATTCGCTTTTCTTTTCGTTACCATTTGTTTATCATCGTTGTTCCGTTATTACAACGGACGGCGGATTATAGTTATTGTAATAATTAAAGGTGTATCAATAAATATTATTGTTACACGTAAAATCCGTTTCGTAAACTATTCTTTTTATCACCTGCAATCCACGCCCGGGTCTATCACTTATAGTATCTGCTCAAATCACCAGCGGCGGGTTTTGGTAATTATTTATCATTATTATTATTTTAAATATTGGTGTTGCCGTTTCCATCACGGGACGGTGAAGACACGTGAGTTGGGAATTTGTTCAACATTGGGATCAAACAGCGTAAGTCCGCCAGCACACGGCGAGGTGTGTGTGAGGCCGCCACGGTCATCTAGTTACCAGATCCACAAGTTACCAGTCATCATCGTTACCTGCCGTAGTTTTAAGTTGTGATTTGTTTGTTTAGTTTTTAAGTATTGTCCGATTTTGTGTGAGCTCTGTGGTCATTGCACCATACCGATCCGACCACAGAGACCTCCCCCCCTTTTTTTTTCTAACTAGATTCACTTTCCTCTTTCCCTTGTTAGTATTAAGTCATTGGTTTCCGTCCTACACGTCGTCGTCGCACGTCGTCGCCGTTACCAACGTCGTGTGTGTGTCGTGTACATAAAATAGCATAGTGCCCCTTAATACGGCGCTCACGCGGTTGGGTGGTGATGTGATTGCCTATCTTGACAAAAACCAAGGCATTTAGAATATATAACTCTCTTTTATTGAATCTCATTGTGAGTGGTCCCTCGTACTTCATTCTTTCGCATTCACTTTATTTGGTTTGTTATGAATAAAATATACAAATAACATAAAAGATATATTAGTATATATTATCTGGGCTAGCTGCTAAATATCCTATTTCCTTATCTACAAATAAACCACATTCATATACTTTTTAGATAGAAAAAGTTCAGCTTTTTTTCTTGCAACATCTTCCATGGCATTTCCATACTGTACAGTTTTGGACTGAATATCTGACCCATAAAGTATATCGTTACCCTAACAGCAACAACAAATTAGGTCAATAATACGATATATATTTCGGAAAACTGATATAGAAATATTAATATGTACGGAGATAGAATATACTGAAGAAGAGAAGTTAGATATTTTAAAACAATTTCATGACTCAAGATTGGGAGGACATTTAGGAATAAATATAACTATTAAAAAGGTACAAAAACAATTTAAATGGAAAGGTATGAAAACAGATTTAAAAAATTGTACATAGTGTCAGAAATATAAAATTAATAATAAAAAGATAAAACAACCCATGGCTATTACATCAACTAGTTCGAAACCATTTGAAAAAATATTTTTGGATATTGTAGGACCACTAACAACCACTTTATCGGGGAATACATATATTTTAACAATGCAGGACGATTTAACTAAATATTCATTAGGAGTCCCTATATCAGATCATCAAGCTAATACTGTGGCAGAGGCTTTCGTAGTATATTTCGTATGTATACACGGAATACCTGAAACAATATTAACAGATCAAGGTACTGAGTTTCTTAGTAAAACTTTTAGTGAAGTATGTAAATTGTTAAAAATAAATAAAGTAAATACTAGTCCTTTTCATCCGCAAACGAATGGAAGTTTAGAAAGATCACACCGAACTTTAGCCGAATATTTACGACATTATGTAGACAAAAATCTTAGCAATTGGGATCATTTATTACCATACGCATTTTTTGTATATAACTCAACTGAACATTCATCTACTAATTTTCAACCATATGCATTAGTATACGGTAGGACGTTAGAAATACCAGTTAAATTAAAATCTAAACCAGAACCGAGATATAATTACGATAATTATTTGTATGATTTAAAACAAAATTTACAATAGTCACATAAAATTGCGAGGGATAAATTAATAAAAAGTAAAATAAAATCTAAAGAAGGGTATGATAAAAATTAAAATGCAATTGAGATACATGTAAAAGATTTAGTATTATTAAAAGATAATGCAAGTAAAAATAAGTTAAATTCATTATGGACAGAACCATTTGAAGTAATAGAGATATTAGGAGAAGAAAATATAGTAATACAAAGAGGAAGAAGGGGAGTAACAGTACATAAAAATAATGTAAAAAAGTATTATAATGATAACATATAAATAAATAATTAATAAATAAATAAATAAAAATAAAAATAAAAAAAAAATAAAAATTGAATAAATATAAGTATTAATTATTGCAGGTAGAAACTATTACGAAGAAATTCCAAACAAAACATAAAAATATATATATATATATAAAATGAATGAGGATATGTTAAAGAGAGCTGAAGCAATAGCTGAAACAAGAGCTAAAGAATACCTAAGACATTTAAGTATATTTCTAAAAGGTGTGAATCACATAGAGATAGGTACACATGAAATAGGAAATAACGTCAAATTAGTATGTTTTGAGGAGCACATGATACAAGCAAATAGTCTCATGAAGAGGCCATATACCATATCAGAAATAAGAAGCTTTTCAGCTCCTATAATGGAATTTGTAGAAGATGTAGTAGAGGCAAATATTCAAAATCTAATATGTAATGAACTAGGTGAAGCATTAGACGAGTTAATTGAGGATGGAGTATTGTAGTAAAATAAAAAAAAAAATAAAATAAAATAAAAAATAAAATGAACATATATCTAAATAATTATTGGAAGTAAGAAAAGAGGAAGTATATCCACATTTAACTCGTAGTCACATGATAAGATGATTAAACAATAATAATTAAAAAAAATATTTTAACGTTAAAATTGAGTAAATCATATTGAACACCATTACATGGGAGTAATACATATAAATGTAGAGGGTCCTGGTAAATTACAATTTGATTTCAACAATTATAAACAATAGAATATTTAATAGTTAGTCTCAATTAATCAAAATTTTAGTAGACTGTAATTAAAAGAATAATTCAATGATAATAATATTATATTATATTGTAAAATTGTAAAGGGGAAATAAACACTAATATTAGAATTTAAGACTATTTTATTGTAAAATTATGCAAATATGCAACATAAAAAATTGTAATTACTAACCAGATATAAAAATATCATTATAAAAAAAAAAAAAAAATGTAATATTAATCTAATTATATATATTCGGAGTGTTAAAGCAATAATTGATAAAGTAATATGTATTAATGTAAACATATATACTATTGTATATAAAAAAAAAAAAAAAAAAATGTAAGAAAGTTTTATCTAAAGAATATTTTGTAAAAGATTTCTGTCTTGCAGACCGAAACCTTTCTTTTAGTGGGGAGGTGTTATGGGCCTCCATACATCATATAACATATTATGACCACATGTATATTTAGAATACTGAGTATAATGATATAAACTTTATATTAATCATAATTATGTGACTGTCACACCTAAAAATAAGTATTGTAAACTAATAAAGTATATTAGAACTATAAATGTAGATTCAGCAACAAACCGTGTGCAGAATTTCCACGAATAAGGTATCATCGTATAAAGTCATATACCTATTCCTGGAAATTATCAAATTAGCAAGGGCAACGAGTCCACAGTATCATAAAAAGGAATTAACCAGATAACCAGGTGCGGCATTTCTACAAAGCCAGCATCGCGTAATGTCACTCACCGATTCCTGGAAATCACCAAACAACCGGGTGCAGCTTTCCAATGACGTCAATCGAGCCATATAAAAGAGGGTCCGAATCAACCACAAATCAGATGAATTCTAGTCACGGAACTGCAAGCAACTTCACGTCACTCTGTTTTATGAATTGTTATAACACTTTGAATTATTTAAATAAACGTATTAAAGTTAAAGTCTCACATTTTATTAAATTAAAATTCATCATCGACTGCACAAGTTGAAATCTAGCCGGTGGCACGTAACAGTATCAACTGTTATCATTTTCATTATATATCAAAGGAGAGTATTATATTTTAGTTATTACGTCTTTGGTAATTCTAACTTGGCTGTCTCTCTCGCACATTTCTTTGCTTCAACCGAATACACTGCAAAGATATGATATGCGCGGTCCATTCTTTTAATGTCTATGCTCCATACCAATCGATATCTAAATGGACCACGTCATCCCGCGTCACTACACCACACACCTATTAGATAATAGTTATAAATTCACATTTATATTGTAAAGATTACTTATAGGCAGGTCTAGTAAGTTCATGCCCTAAAAATGCTTAAATAAGCATGCATTTATGTATTTTATATATAAAATAATGCTTATAAAAAAAAAAAAATGATTAACAATTTTTAAAATTACATGAATTACATATAACCATTGTATCTAATCGTGATGTGTATTCAAAATACTAATGAACTGAATGAAGCAATTACTACAATATAGCTGTTTAATTTCTATAACTTTATGTTGCAGCTGAATTCTCAAACATTTTATTTAAAGAAAAATTATAAACGAAAGTGGTTTTTTTTTCGTCAAATGCTGATTCATTCATAGTATTTTCATAAAAATATGCACATTGATATAATAATATGAATAGGAATATAAAAAATATGTACGAGTATCATACGCCTAGTAAAATATAAAAATGCCAAATAGGCAAAAAACCTCTATCATACAAAATAAGACATCACATATTTAACCGTGCTACCTTGAAATGGATTTCTGTCATCTAGCATTAATTACAACTTAGCAAGATTGATATGCAAATGCATGAACTTATGAGCCTTGCTCGTTAAGCTTTATGTCAAGATTAGATATTTAAATATACCTTTGTTACCAATTTAAATAGGTTTAGATTCTGAACGGAGTGATGGAATCTATTGGTTTTACAATGTGTATTTTTTTTTTATTTTATTTCATTTTTATTTTTTTTTTCGTGTCTGACGACACCTTTTTTGGCAGTAAAAATGCTTTGATTTGCTTAAACAGCAACTTTTCTGAAAGGAATGTGAATGTAGATAGTACTTTGGCAACTCAAAAATCCAACTTTTTCAATACTTTTTACAAAAATTGAAGAAATTACGAAAAAACGGGAAATTTTACGCAAAATCACGTTTTTACAAATTACATTTTTTTTTAAATGCTCCAACTCAAAAACCAAAAGTCGCAACAACTTGAAATATTCACCAAATCTTTATGTTGGCGTTCTACATGCATGGTTAAGTTTTCAAAGTATTTTGACTTATTTATAGACAATTTAAATTTTCGATTTTTGTAAAATTTTTGTTTTTAAACATCTATAAAATTTAATTGGTTGACCGAAAACTCTTGAAAATTTAACACAAGGTGTATAATAAGTTGAACTTATCGTAACTAAAAAATATCGGTTGTTTAATAATCAGCAAAGAACTCTGATTATTATTCGTTCACAGTTTGGGTAAATTTCTATTGGCGCTTCAGACTCGTATCGTTGGCGCATTTCGAAATAGCACGATAAACGATATTGCCGCAATAAAACTCGCAACCAAATTTACTTATTGACAAGACGAATTCAGGAACAACAATCAGGCAACGGTGTTTAGAATAGAACTAACAAGTTGTCGACAATTTGATGGCTCCAAATCAGAGAAAAACAAAAAAAAAAAATCACTGGGCGTGTGGGACCACTAACGGTCGGCTACGAACGATTTTACACACGAACCGGTCAGCGACACAGACAGAAGACAGCCGTCATAAAAACGCTGTTCAATTGTGCGCAGCGACGAACTTTGCATTACGTAAACGACGTATACACGGCTGAATGACTTTTGCGGAACCGACAACGTGGTTCACGAGAAAAATGGCGGCCGGCTGTGAGCACGTCACGTCGAAGAACGGCACAAGGTGTCACGTCGCTGCTCGCAGTAACGATCGTAGGGCGATACTATTCCGTCACCATCATTGCCGGGAGCACAGAAAAAAGTTACGAAATCGAAAACTTAAGGCGACGAGAGAAGCACAATAGCACCCACAAACGCAACACCAAACAATGGCCGCCGGTGAGACGCGCTGAACGGGCGTTGTGTACACACCGCAACTTTTGCTGCGCCTTTGACGCGCGTCACGTAACGTTTCGCGGGCTCGAAAATGATAACATGTACTGATACAAAATGTAAAATATCTTTATGATAAAGTAAAATAAAGTCGTCTTATTTGATTTTATTTATAAAACGTAAAAAGTCCATGCACCTTTTAACGATAAGTCATTCCTGGGCTGGGGCGGCTTTAGTTCTTTGCTTGGGGGGGGGGAATATTTTTTTGTATGTATATATTTACGCTATAATAAAATTAGACAGAAAGTGTTTATATAATATATATAGTTAAGGATTTGTGTATTAAGTTATTATTTAGAATAAAAATTATCAGTGTATTGACTATGTATATAATACATAAAAAAATATACACAAATATTAATATAATTTAGTGTTTTAGATCAAAATGTTATCGCATTGTTAAGTGGTACCCAATAATAACAGATACCTATCGTAATGATGGTGTTTTCGGGATGGAATATAACGACTTTAAATCATTTAACACTTTGTAAAACTTTTAAATAAAATTAAGTAAATGGCTTATACAGACATAGGTACAGTTAATTATTATAAAATATTCGCGATAACAATATCCAAGACGAAACTCAGAAGGGCTTGTACTGATAGCTAGACACGTCTGCCGTTGGTGGTGAAACGGAACATTTATATACTCAGTTTGATGTTGTTTTCGCCACCTGGTTGCCCTTAGCCTTTGATCGTCAAATTCGACGAAATGATGACGTTGTTCATGGTCAAAGGATGTGTATTGCATTGATTATGACCTGCGCGTGGCATAGCTTTACATTACAATTATGTGTGCGATAGTTATTTACATAATTTAGAAGTATTAAATATAAATGTGCATTTTTATCCTCGTACGATTCGGGAATATGCATATTATTATTTGTTAGTAATATACGCATATTACAGCATAATAATTAATATAATACAAGTTGTACACTTATACATGACTAAATCAATGAAAATGTTAACAAAATAAAGAGTAATATGTCTTGGGGGCATGACCCCTTTGCCCCCCCCTCCTTAAAAGCAGCCCATGTTCGTGGGAACAAGTCTAGTTTAGCGGCAACTCGAATTTTTCGATTTTTTTTTCGGAAACCTGTGTATTTTAACGAGTATTAAACGATGATGTAAAAATAAATTTGCGGAAACCATTAGTTTTGAAGTTAAAGACTTACGAAGTTCACGATTTTCGGTTTTTCACCTATATGCATAATACTATTTTTTTGTTTTCTTAGTCTAGAAACTTTAATGAGCATTTAAAAAAAACCGATATAATTTGTCAGTCTAGAATATTATACATTATATTATATTTTACATGTAATTTTATGTCAATATTCGCTGTTCAAACGCTTATAAAAAAAAAATCGTGCCTATAGATTTTAATAATTTTTGAATGACATTAAGAACTACTTCTGTGGAATCTTCTATTAAATTGTAATTATTTTTTACGAGCCAAATTTTTTTTATTACCGATTATTAAAAAAAAAAATATAAAAAAATCGAATATTTTAAATGCCTATAAGTGGCTTAAAAATCAATATAATATTTTGAAAAAAATGTGACATAAAGAAAATACCAATCTTAACAGCTGGTAGAAATTTCAAATATCTGCGACTTATACTTTTTGAATTATACAAAATATTTAAAATCGTTTGAGAATACATCGCTATTTTATGCAATTTCGTAAATATTTAAATTTCAAACAGTCATAAAATTTTTTCCTCTAATTCCGGTAGAAATTTTTTTAAAGATTTTTGAAGAGTAGCTTGTAGATAACCTCGTGTTAAAATTTTGAACCTTAAGTATGAACAGAATAAATTTTATGAATTTTTATCTACAAAATAACTTGCAAATTATCGTGATTTTTACACATTTTATACAAATTTGAGCATTAAGGGATTATAAAAAAAATTTGAGTTAACCGATCACCGATTTTTTTTAGTTACGATAAGTTTAACTTATTATAAACCTAGTATTAAATTTTCAAGAGTTTTCGCTCAACCAATTAAATTTCGTTTAATCCGGATTTTCGATAATCCGGAGAGAGTCCGGATTAACGGGACTCTACTGTATATGCATATTACAGCATAATAATTAATATAATACAAGTTGTACACTTATACATGACTAAATCAATGAAAATGTTTAACAAAATAAAGAGTAATATGTCTTGGGGGCATGACCCCTATGCCCCCCCCTCATTAAAAGCAGCCCATGTTCGTGGGAACAAGTCTAGTTTAGCGGCCACTCGATTTTTTTTTCAGAAACCTGTGTATTTTAACGAGTATTAAACGATGATGTAAAAATAAATTTGCGGAAACCATTAGTTTTGAAGTTAAAGACTTACGAAGTTCACGATTTTCGGTTTTTCACCTATATGCATAATACTATTTTTTTGTTTTCTTAGTCTAATAACTTCAGAGCTCTACTCATGAGCTTAAATTACTTATAAACTTTCAACTGAATAGGTACTTAAATATTTTAGTCTAATATTTTATTGTAAAAAATGAATTATATTAATGATGATTTTATTTTTATATCATTATAGTATGTATGTATAGTTAAAATTATCGAAAGATAACAATTATAATGGGGTAATATCATTCTATGAGTACATATTTTTAAGGATCTTTTTAACAACGGCGATCAATTTTGACGTCATATTATTTTCCAAACAATTGAAATTCTACTTTTACAATACAACAGTGACATAAATAAATTTATTTAACTAATGTTGAACTATATATTTTTCAGTGGAAGTACCTAAAATAATTGATAAAAAACACCAAAGAAATATATTGTATAAAGTTACGGTTCCCAAATTTATGAATGAATTATTGAAGTAAGTATCCAGTTTAATTCTATGTACATATGAAAATTGTCAAGAAGAAACCAGTAAAGAGATTAAAAAATAAAACAAAATATATACCCTTGTCCACGGCCAGTAATGTAATTACACAAATTTAACACCATCCATTAAATTGACCCAGTTGTACCATATATTTTTTTTTGAGTAGGCAGTAAATGAAATAGCAAATGCAATACAAGAATTATACAACGATGGTCATGTATTAGTTAATATTGACATGGTTAATACAGTTTTACATAAAAATAAATGTTATGCTAATGTACAAGGCCATATTGAAACTAACAGTTTTCAAATTCAATCAAATCTCCTTCAAGAACAAAAATCAAATCAATTCAATTCTAAATTAACAACTCAAGTTTTAAATGTCATTAAATCTGAAAAACTAGAAAAAAATTATATTAACAATAAAAAAATAATAATAGACAAGTGTACAAAAAACGCACATGTATTAAAAAAAAAAAACAAACTATGTGTATTGAGGTATAAAAAAACAATTCAAAACATTATAATGTCAAAGCAAATGAGGGCGACAATCAACTACGAAGAAATTAAGTGAGTAAAAAATATAAACACAAAATAAAACAAAATTGTACATTTCAATTCAATGTATTTGCAGGACTTCAAAATATGGCTTTACCAATAATAAAATTAACTACCCCCCAATCAACGTGGAAATGTCAAACGCCTGGCATCAGAAATTCATCAATCCATCATCGGAATTATTCAAAATAAGATTAATTCATGATGTTGATGAGGAGAAGATACATAGCCATATAAATAGAATTCTTCAATTTCCTTTTAGTTCTTCTGTGGTTGATGTCCATTTGTAAGTCCTAATGTTTTTCTTCATACGGTTCTAAAATAATATAATGTACATTCATATAAAAAACCTCATATTTCTGTATTATTAGGAATGATGAAACAGGAATTCGTTTAATAACACATATTATTAATCAATACCAGATTGTATGCAAATTGAATTTATTAAACAAATTCAATGAAAGATTAAAGAGAAATTTAAATAACGTATACACCCAACATGGTGAATATGTCTATGATACAATTTATTATGAATTCCAAAAATTTTTATACAAAGTTGACAAAAATATATACACTTATGAATACCATGATCTGCAGTGAGTGTTATTATTATAACATGTTTGAATAAAATTATATTACATTTAATAAACTGTTCTTTGTTATACAGATTTGAGACCCAAGATACTATGATGGTTGATGTGGGCAATCACTTGGTTAAATTTTATATGAAGCCCATAATGTGTCATAAATATTCATACATGGAAACAGTTGTAATTGGATTGATACTAAAAAACCAATTCCTAAATGTAAAAATATAAATATATTATAAATACATATAACAAATATTTGTACATACCTAATATATTATTTTTTCAGACCAAACAACTGTACGCCAATTTAAAACATTTTTCCACATACTTTTCTTTAAACTATAATAATGATCTAAATTTAAAATCCCTTAAAAATACTATAATAACACTAAGAGAAAAAAATATAATTAATTCAATACAAAAACACAATAAATCTGGATTTCACCACGGTATAAACACATCAAACCCCGAAATTATTGAATTAAAAACAACCTTTTTAATACAAAATATTCTCAACATGAATGAAACAAAATTGCAAAGAATAAAAAATAATCTCATAAATAAAAGTCCACTTAACATAGAAAAAATTAAAAAAAAAATAAATTACATACAATATATCCTTAACCAATTTACATTACAAAATTTTCAAATCCCTGCTTCCGATCTGCCAAATTTTTATAACGAAATTATCATCTCCTACAAATCACAAATAAATTCCTTAACTAAACATTTAAAAAACAGCAGCTTTCCAAAAAATTTAAAAATTTATTCAACCCAATTAATGACACCCCCAACAACACCGGCAAATCGATTGACAAGGCAAATAACAGTAATAGAAGATACGCCAGTGCGTATGGAACAAACTGTTAAAACCTTTTATAAAAGGTACCTATATGGCTATATACTTCAGTTAATGTGAAATAATTGTTTTTTTTTTTTTTTAATGTGGACTTACTTTAATTTTTTTTTTTCATTTCAGATCAATAAGAACTGACGTATTAAGCAATTTAAAATTGTTTTCCACTTAGACACCATCATCATCATAATCATCATCAATGACCAAACGACATAATGTTTCCAATTTTTCAACCACCTTAAAAAATAAAATGTTATAGATGTTCAACAGTTAACCACTATCTAAAGAATATATTTACTTTATTTATACTTATCTTTTACTTTAGTTTACTTTCGAGTTTTCAATATGCTACTGCCATGCTATGTTATTAGCTGAGATACGTTATGTTGATACAAGGTTTGTTTTTTTATAGAACAAAATATTTTATACACGCCCATGTTTTTATGCCTACCATGGAAATTTCATCAATTATCAAAAGTTTTAAATTGGCAAACTGACAACGTAGTGTATTTTAAATATCTGAACTTAACTTTGGTAACAATCCAGCAAATTGATTCAATGGCAGTTTGAATGCGGAATGAAGTGTTAATCCTTTTATTCCATATGCAGCTTTACCTGTTGGTGCTGTCAATAATACGGGAGGAAGTGACAGATCATCTATATCTGATCTAAGATTTGCTATCCGAATTACAGATTGTGCTAATGCTCGTATAAGCATTGACTTTCCAGCTCCCGCTGGTCCAGTGATAAATGTCTTCATCGCAGGATGACCTTTTCCCCACAATTGACTTCTTATGACATAAGTTGTATGATATAAGAGTTGGCGTTGACCGTCGTTTAGACATCCGATTAAGTCTTTAAACTGTTCATTGTCTATGAGATGCACTATTATCTTACCACCATCTTTAGGTGAATCTACATCTGATGTATGTGTATTTTCAACATAATCTCCAACATCGTTTATTAGTACATCGTCTGGTACCCAATCTTCATCGTCTACAAGCTGATTGTTGTTACGGCCTTGTTCTTCTTCGATTTGGATTTCATTATCGTCTAATTGGGTTTCTTCTACTTTATTAAACTGATGATACAACTTTTTTATTTTATCAATGTTTGTTTCATACACTTGTTTACAGTTAATATCTAACAGATCGGTTTTTTCATCGCGCCATGGTAAAAATAACATAATATTTTCTCTGTAAAAGTCTTGTTCATTTTTATCCACATTAAACCTAACATATCGTATGATTTTTCTGGTTTTACGTTTATGTATATACTTGTTTGTTTTTCCAATTAGAGTGGAGTCAATAGCATAAGTGGCATCAGATTCATTATCAGTGTCCGAATCAGAAGTGTTGTAAGCCGGTTTTTTTTACCGCGAACTTCATAATTGGAGCTAAATTCTGCTAGAGTTACATCTTCTAGACTATGTGGTCTACGTGAATAGTATTCAGTGAGCCCGTCAAAAAAAATGTCATCAGATTTCGGATCCATTTCTCCTCTTACTGCCATTGGTTTCAGCATTCGAGTTCTTTTATCAGGATGGCTAGTGTTTATAAATATATACCCAGTTGAAGTATTGCATTGCTTCATACCTAAGCAAGTGTACACTACTTCCTGTGTAGAAATTTCCTGACTCCCTGAAAAAGTTGAGGCTATCTTTTTCAGTTGTTCTTTGACCGATAAATCAGTAGAAGACTTAAGATTTTCGACAATGTCTCGCATTAGTTTTGATATTCCACGTTGGCTTTTTCCAATATACTCGATTACATACATACAACACAAGAATAAACGTCCAATATGAACTGTATATCCATGTTAGATTGCCATAACGGAAATAATTTTTCATTGAATCCAGAAATCATTCGATGTTTTATTGTACGCTTTAGAAAAACTGTTGGCCGTCTGATAACAGTTCGAATAATGGATTTATATTCATTAACATCTTTAATTGACAATTTTTGTAAAATGTCTTCTAATGATGGTTCTAAAGAAGAATCACTGTCTTTGAAGTCCCTGAGGTATTGCAGAAGTTTTTCATATAGTAGAGTACGAATTTTTCTTGTGATCGGATTACTTATATCTTCCGTTAGTGGGGTCAATATACAGGTTTCATTCATTGGTGGATATGGTATATTGAAACTGACACGGTACGCGATGGCAACCAGTACACCGTACAGGTACCGTCGCGACTTAATCTACACTTTGTCAACCACCACCACGGGATACGACAGCGCGATACAGTCAACTCTCCCCACCTTGTCGAAAGACACAGGGCGGGACGGGAAGACAGGTCGGGTTGACGAGTACTGGTCGTCGGATATTTCCGAAAACGATAACGGCCTGTTTTTCCGACACCGCGGAACGATTAACAACCGCCGATCGCTGTTTTGTTAATTCTTTTTGGTGCACGAAAATTATAATTATTTGTTCTTCGTTCGTGTTTTGTAAAACATTTTACTACAATAAAGAAAAACACAACAATTTAATCGGTGTTAAACCAAATTTATTTCTAACTCGACATTGTGCGCCGTTCCCTAACCGCCGCCACCGTGTCAAATTGGCTCCCCGCAGAGGAATCTTGGGAAATATCAAGACAGCGGAAAGGTAAGGGTTTTTATTTTCACGCTGACACATACCTCGGTAAAATTGCCTATATTAAATTAGTATTAAGACTTTTAGCCAGGAGTATGTTTGCCGGTTAGCTGGGATTCCAGTGAACATTACGTAATAAAAAAAATTTATTTTTAGAACGTAAGGGGAATTCCACGCAACTGTGCATAATCGTGATACGGATTGGGAAGTAGTTATATAACAACCGCCACCCTCCGCTACACCCACCTTTTCTTATCGATAAGTTACGACGAGAACAACGCAGCGCGCAGGCCAAAACCAGTATCGCCGTCGTTGTTATTATCGGATACTCCGCACCGTCAAACAATAGCCGCCACCACGGGTCGCTGTCGTTAGACGCGTAGCGCACCAAAAATTATTATCGCCGCCGCGCGCCGTTATTTTTAACCGCCGCCGCCGCGTATCGCCGAAACAACTGGTTTCGTTACCGTCGCCGATGGCGTGACCAAATTACGATAAATTTGGACCGTATCGGTAACCAAATAATCAGCTCAGCTGGTTATCATTTTTACGCGAGTGTAAACAAAAACAATACTCCCGTAAAAACATCGCGCAAATTTCTCGTTTTCAATCGAATATTTTTTTTTTTTACTCAGCCGACGTACCGTATAACAAGCACAGGCAACCGTTTACGCGACAGTTCAACGCCCACATTTGAAATTTTTATTAATTAAAAATACATTATGTCGGGAAAAACGTTGGAACAGTTGACGGCAGCGGAGCTACGTTGCGAGTGTACGGCCCGCGGATTAAGTATATCCGGTTCTAAGTCGGATGTTATTATTAGGCTAGAGGATAATATTCGGGAGAACGGACAGGATCCCACGAGCATACGGTTCTGTCCAGTGCAGCCGTCAATCACCATATTGACGGACGGTACGGGAGAACAGCCGTATGCTACCTCGTCACGTATAGACGCGGAAGCTACCTGGGTAAACAGGCAGCTATCCGAGAGTAATACTGCCAGCCCTAGTGTAAGGCAGTCGCTCCCGGGTGGCAGACCAGTACACAGCGGGCTCCAGCCGTCTGTACAACAGGGGGAACCTGTTAAAAAAATAAGCGCCGATATTTTTAGGACCGCAGCAGACCAGTTGAGTATGTTAAAACATACGGTGCCAGAATCGAATGATACATCGTCGTTCGAGGCACGTTTGTCGGCACTTGAAGCGAGCATGACGCGTTTCTTTGCAGAAGCGCGTAGTGTAACTGCACAACAGCCACACACTCATACGGTCTCGCGTTCCCCTGTACACCCGCCACCCGCACGCGTAGATACTCGTCCACACGAGAACTACCAGTCGGGTAGGTCTTACGCGTATAATGAGGGCGGTGCGCAACCGAGCACCAGCCATATCCCCGCAGCGAACGACCGACCGTTTTTCGCATGCGACACACGCGTAGACAATTCGGGTAACTACACACCATACGATGCACAACATCAGGAAAGATCGGTATTAATTCCGTACGACGATTTGCGCACAGCAAGGTCCTCATTACCCGAGTTTTCAGGAACAAGGGCCGAAGACCCCGTCAGGTTTATGAATAATACCGAGTCGATCTTGGTGCAGGCACGTATACACCCATCCGGTTGGTGTAGGGCGGTCGAGCCGCAGTTAAAAGGAATGGCGGGTAAATGGTATACATCTATCAAAATACTTGACCTATCCTGGGAAGAATTTAGGGTGGAATTTTTAGAAAATTTTAACAACTCCGAAATTCAATCCCAATTGCGCGCCGACATTGTGTCAATACGTCAAACGCCCGAACAATCGTTAACGGATTTCGTGCTGATTAAAAATCAGTTAGCGCGCCGCGTAAATACTGGCCTATCCGAACCGGAATTGGTAGGTATTATCGCCGGATTAACGCGCGACACGTTCCGTACGCACATTCGTTTACATCGGCCATTAACGTTCAGCGAGCTTCGACGCATTGCAGGCGTTTTGGACCCAGTAACGACTGGCACAATTCCAGCCACTAAACAGTGGGTCCCCAAACCGAAGGTCGCGCCGAGCACCCCACAGCGGGCCCCCCCGGTCAAAAAGAAAGTTTTTGATAATGCGACTGAACGTCCAAAACCGGGACCGTGCAAATTCTGTGGGGAACTCCATTGGCACAACAAGTGTCCACATAGGCCGACCTCATCGGGAAACGGAGGGGGAGTCGACGGGGTCTAGTCCCCCCCCTCGACTCATCACCACCCCTCCAGACATCTTCACTAAATCTCGGTAGTAATCACGGAAATAAATTACGCGGTACACACGCACGTAGTTCGGCAACTCGACACATCGAACAGCCAACTATGAAAATTTTTTCCGTCGCAGAACAAATCGACACCCGTTCACAGATCCAGAACCTACACCACCCCATAACCGAACATACTCACCTCACGGGTGACACGTGTGTTCAACAACCGGCTCATGGGGGAGCCACAGGTGTAGGGACGAAGGCAACAGAGGTACGGGTGTGCACCTACACAGGTGACGGGGGCGTTAGCACACACACTGCGCACAACCCCGCAGTAGGTCAGTCTGCGCGCATTAAGCAAACGATGAGCACAGAGGCAACCGATAGGAACAGTATGGTTATGGCGGTAAACACCGTAGACCAGACAGTTTCCGTCGCGGTTCAGAACCAGTTGTCCCGCTCTACCGATTGCAATACGACTAATAATAGTAAACGAACACGCCCGGAAAAAATTCCGACCCCTGCGGTCGAACTCGAATTTCCATCAGGCTTCGTAACAGCTCTATTAGATTCGCAAGCGCAAAGATCTTACGTAAATCCGACGATAGCCCGTAAATACGGCAAATCAACCCCTCACGGACTATCGAACATCGTCCGGATGGCGGACGGTCACACTGCGACCACCAGTGGTACCTCCACATTCGAAGCTAAGATAGGAGCACTCGACATCACATTCGAAGCAACTATCTTAGATAACTTGTATTGCGACGCGTTACTCGGACACGACTTTCTTGTCAACAATGAAGTCTCTTGGGATTACGCCGCGTGTACAATTCACATGGGTAGGCAAATTCGTACGTCGACATGTTGGAAAGGGAAAGCACAACCACCCACCACTAGTCCCGACCTAACACAATTAGAATTTGGGGACGATTCCGAAACTCGCGAGAAACTCATCAATGTATTAAATAAATACGCGGTAGTTTTCAGTGAAAAAGTAGGGCGTACCAAATTAATTGAACACGAGATTTTGCTTAAAGACCCATCACCTATCGCGCTTAAACCATACCCATATCCGCAACAGAAACAAACTGCTATCGATGATATGGTACGCGATATGGAACTCCAGGGGCTCGTTGAACCTAGCACCTCACCGTGGGCCGCACCAGTAGTATTGGCAAAGAAGAAGGATGGTTCCTTCCGACTCTGTGTCGACTACAGGCGGCTCAACGACGTAACCGAATCCGACGCGTATCCTATGCCAGATTTAAATAAAATGATTAGGCAAATGCGGGGCGCAAAAATTTTCAGTGTTTTTGATTTGCGAAGTGGTTACTGGCAAGTACCACTGCACGAAAATTCACGAAAATACACGGCTTTCCGGACGCGTAGGGGTCTTTTTCAATTCCGAGTCCTTCCTTTCGGTCTGAAAAATAGTCCAATGACTTTCGTGAGACTCATGAACGAGGTCATGAGGGGGTACCAAGATGAATTCGTACAAGTTTACCTAGACGATATAGTAGTATTTTCAAGGAACGAGTACGAACATCAAACCCACTTAGACAAAGTTTTAAAGCGTCTCAAGAGGTTTGGACTTACGTGCAACACAAAAAAATGTAAAATCGGTTTACGCGAAATTTCATTTTTAGGGCACATTGTAGACGCGGAAGGAATTCAAAAACAACCGGAAAAATTGGTCTGCATCGACAATTTTCCGGTTCCACGTAAGGTAAAGCATGTACGAAAATTTTTAGGAGTGTGCAACTGGTACAACCAGTTCGTAGACAATTACGCGGATACCATAGCACCCCTCACAAATTTATTGAAACAGGGGGTACGGTGGAAATGGACAGATGTAGAACAACGCGCGTTCGAATCAATAAAAAACGCGCTAGTCACATCACCAAAATTGTCGCCACCCGATTATAGCAAACCGTTTTGTCTACAAACCGACGCAAGCGAGATAGGCGCGGGTGCAGTTCTTTTCCAAAGGGCTGACAGACCTGAGGAAAGACGCATCGTGTCATACGCAAGCAAAAAGTTTAATTCGACACAAACAAGGTACGCCGCGGTTGAACGCGAGTGTCTAGCAGTAATCTGGGCGACCGACAAATTTCGCCCCTACCTAGAGACCCGACGTTTCGAACTCCTTACCGACAACTCAGCACTGACGTGGTTACATAGGGCCAAGGACAAAAATTCTAAATTAACACGTTGGTCATTACAACTAGCTAATTTAGATTTTAGTACGGTACATGTCCCGGGAATACATAACGAAGCACCAGATTTGTTATCCCGTGATCCGGCACCGGGCACAGCCGTAGATGAGGAACGACTCGAGGAAAAATTGGTCGGAGCACCAACATCTCCAACGACCAACGTTGATCCCGAGTCCGACCACATTTTCTCTATGTTCAATAACCACGACAGCGATGACACCCCCCTCACCGCAAATACGCTCGAAAGGTGGCAGTCCGAAGACGCCACGATACGCGACGTAATTGCCGGTTTCAAATTAGATGGGCCAGCGCGTAACACGAGGAACACCAAAACGGGAACCGACGCATACGTCTTTTCCGACAGGCTCTTACGTGTAAACGTCGTCCCTAACGCCCTCATCGTGATACCGAAGTCCAAAACGCAACACGTGATTTGGAGGTGTCACGATCACGTCTTATCCAACCATCCAGGTTGGAAAGAGACGTATCGGGCGGTTCGACAACGGTACTATTGGAAAGGTCAAAAAAACGATGTCAGGTTATATGTCGTTGCGTGCCACGTGTGCGCGTGCACGAAACCACTTAACTCGCGTCCAAATGACCCAATGCAACCAAGAACCCCCCGACGACCATGGGAAGTTATCAGTGTTGATTTAATGGGCCCATACCCACGTTCCGGTAAGGGAAAATCGTATATACTGGTAGCAACCGACTGTTTTAGTAGGTGGACCGAGGCTTACCCCTTAGGAACAGCTACATCTAAAACAATAATCGAAACGTTAGAACGCGAGTTCTTTTCACGTTTCGGGTACCCACGAGTGTGCCTCAGCGATAACGGTCCCCAGTTTGTGTCAAACGAAATGAAAAATGCGTTAGAACGCTGGGGAGTGGAGGGTTGGACGACTCCGATTTACCATCCGAGGGCCAATCCTGTCGAACGCCGAAATCAAGACCTAAAAAAGGGCTTACGCGCACAACTCGTCGATGGCAACCATAAATCTTGGGACGCCAAACTACCCGCAATTCTATTTTCGATACGAAACAGGTGTAACGAACAGACATGCTACCCACTCGCGGTTCTAGTTCTCGGCAGGGAGTGCATGAGACCCGGAGACTGGGCGCTGTCAAAATCATCGCCATTCCACATCGAAAAATCAAAAGAAGAAAGGGTAGAGCGGGAAAAGCATATTTTAGGCAAAAAGGTGGTGGTAAAACCGAGCGCGAAAACCGGCACACCGGTAAAGTTCAGCAAGGGCGACGTAGTCTACTACAAAGCACACCACCTATCAAAGGCACACAAAGATTTTCACGCCGGTTTTTCACCAAAATGGTGGGGGCCGGTGACGCTAGCGGAGCAGGTCGGAAAAGGAGTTTTCCTTACTGACCAGCAACCACCGCGGAAAATACATGTGTCATGCCTAAAACGCGCACCCGCATAAAAAAAAAAAAAAAGGGGAAAAAGAAAAAAAAAACTATTTTTTTTTTTCAGGTACCATGAGTGACCGGGACAACGCCAGCAAATGGCAGAGGGTGGCTGACCTCATCGCCGAACTTGGGTTGGTATCCGGACAACCGGAACCAATCCGAACCGCCGCCCAAGTCGATAGGATGTCGACCCGACAGTTGCTCCAGGATCCGGCGAGGGCACGGATCTATTACCGGGGCTGGGCAGACAGAACAGCCGACATCCAGCGGTCGCTGAGGAACCAGCCACCCAACAAACCAACGCCGTCACCTTCACGGAAGCCGGCCGGGAACAAGGCGCCGGTCCAAAAACCGATTCCCCCCCCGCGAGCAAAACAACGGGGGGAACGCAGTTCCGTGACGTCCAGGGAGCCGGCACCGGTACCCGGACCGTCACGGACAGCACCCACTCCGGTAGTGAGGGTAAGGACGGAGGCACAGCAGGCACGGTTGAAACGTAAGTTTCAACAGCTGAAGGAAAAGAGGAAAGCTAGGGAGTGTAATGTCAGCCAACAGTCACGGCTGGCAAAGCTCCCGAAACCCTACTTCGATCTGGAGGCCGCCAGCGGACCTCCGCCCGAACCCACACCATCAGTGGCGATGGAGGTGGACCAACCTGCGCCCAAGGGTACCGAACCCGAGGAGCAGGCACCGGCCACCAGCCAGGATCGGCCATGTCCAGGTTCGGAGGATTCCCTCGAGGACATCTGGCTGGCCGCTCCGGGTCCATCGTTGGAGGGCCCGCCGGAGGTAGTGTTCGACAACAAGTCGTTCTTTACCCCGGTCGGGTCTCCCAACCGACCTTAACAGCCACGCGGAAAGCAAGTATACCGCTAACAATAGTTAGAGGTAGCACAAGCTGACCTTACCATGGCGGATCGCTGACGCCGGGACATTACCCCGTGTGGTGGTTTGGCGGGGGAGTATGACACGGTACGCGATAGCAACCAGTACACCGTACAGGTACCATCGCGACCTAATCTACACTTTGTCAACCACCACCACGGGATACGACAGCGCGATACAGTCAACTCTCCCCACCTTGTCGAAAGACACAGGGCGGGACGGGAAGACAGGTCGGGTTGACGAGTACTGGTCGTCGGATATTTCCGAAAACGATAACGGCCTGTTTTTCCGACACCGCGGAACGATTAACAACCGCCGATCGCTGTTTTGTTAATTCTTTTTGGTGCACGAAAATTATAATTATTTGTTCTTCGTACGTGTTTTGTAAAACATTTTACTACAATAAAGAAAAACACAACAATTAAATCGGTGTTACACCAAATTTATTTCTAACTCGACATTGTGCGCCGTTCCCTAACCGCCGCCACCGTGTCAAAACGATACTTTTTCATTTGTTTGTCTTTGTCAGTTCTGTAACAAGTGTGTGTATGACTATGACTATTTTTATGTAAATACTCATGGGCTGGACTGCCATCGTCTACCATTCACGTAAAGTATTTGTTGATTAGTGTTACACATGCACCAAAAGTTTCCGGTTTGGCTGGTTCGAAAACAGGTGCATTGTCTAACCACAATAGCATGTGTACATGTGGACTACCTCTATGTTGATATTCGACACGATAAAATAAATGTTTGACACTGTGTTCTTTGAAAATAACATTTTTGGACTTGATCAATTTAAAAAGTGCTCTAAACCTATGATCAAAATAAGTAGCACAAACAACTGGGTCTTGTCGAATTAAATCTGATTTTTGTGCATAAGTTAGAACAGTATCATCAGACAATGTTTTCGAATAACGCAGTTTATACAAAATCTTTAACAAATCAGTCCAAGTTGATTCACTAGGGCTAAATGTTAAGAATAATGTTGGTTGACCTTCTTGACGCACCATTGCAAAAACATTTTTCCTCATCGCTGCAAAATATGAAGGTGAATTTTGTACGTTGTGTAACATTCGGTATCCTTGATCGTTATCTATCATTTTGTTTAAAACAGCTGGATTTGTTACGTCATTCGCAGTTGTGTTTCCTTTTTTGTTTTTTCGTAAAACAATTTGCACATTGCTTGCGATTAGTTTTTGAACTAAAACTTTGCATTTAAAAAACAGGTTAGATGAGTCCGATGCAAATCTTCGATCTACATTCAGCAGTTCAGACCTTACTACTTTTGAGTAATTTTTTAAAGGTGATTTATTTGTGCGTGGGTGCCCACCAAATAAATCAGGAAAAGCTTTTTCCTCTGCATGGTCATCAATAAGAATAGATAATGGTTTCATGCCTTCCCCTGGTGCAAAAGAAACAAAATCACAGTTTTCAATCATCGTGTCCATTGATCCAGGATTGATTGGTTCAATATTTGTGTCTTCATCGTCTGTTCCTTCACTTTCGTGATCTGAGCAGTTTTCAAAACTTTTTGTTGTTTCTGACACATGTGCCAGCCAATCTTTGTCTATTTAAGCATCTTTATACAGAGGTTTTTTAATCAAATCATTCAATGCTGATACTACTAATGATGGTCTAACATTTTGATAGAGATAATGTTGTTTAAAACATGATTTTCTTTTTAATTTTACCTTCATCATCTCAACTGCAGCTAAATTTTCGGCACGCCTTGGCAAAATAGATGTAGTCTCAGTCAGATCTATTGGAATGTTGATAACGTTACCTTTGATTTTTAGCTGACCATCACTGCGAAGACATTTGAATATTTTCATAAACGGCAATCTAAGGGAAACCATTTGCTTTTCTATTTGATTTAATTGCGTAACTGAAGATGGAACACTGATTACTCATAACCATTTCCTATGTATAAAGGAGGAACTTTGGATTTTTTTATATGCGGATGACAACTTGTACATATCGTCACAGTACTCTTGGTATCACTAGGAATTGACATCCCCAATCGATTGAAGATATCAGAGTTGCATTTATTTACACTGGATGGGAAACGTAATCTATGACACGAAAAACATTTTTCTGATAAACCTTGAGACCTTTTCAAAATATATTCAGAAATCAAAACATCTTCCCTCTGCCTGGTTTCATTTAATTTTTGACGTTCTCGTTTTCTATAAGCTATTGAATTTGGCATTTTCTTTTTAGTGGATATATTTTGATGTAGACTACTATCTGATGGTAATCTTCGCTTTCTCATGTTATGAACATTTTGAAATTGATATGTTTTTTGAAAACGGGATTTTTCATTTGTTTTAATCTGTTCCTCACACTGGCCACCTTGTTGGAATTTTTTACAACTGGATCTTGTAGACGTTTCAACATGCTCTTACGACTGACGATCCGGTTAGCTTTTTTAATTTCTGGATCTTGCAGACGTTTCAACATGCTCTTACGACTGGCGATCCGGTTAGCTTTTTTAATTTCTGGATCTTGCAGACGTTTCAACATGCTCTTACGACTGGCGATCCGGTTAGATTTTTTAATTTCTGGATCTTGCAGTCGTTTCAACATGCTCTTACGACTGGCGATCCGGTTAGCTTTTTTAATTCCCGGATCTTGCAGTCGTTTCAACATGCTCTTACGGCTGGCGATCCGGTTAGCTTTTTTGATTTCCGGATCTTGTAGACGTTTCAACATGCTTTTACGACTGGCGATCCGGTTAGCTTGTCTTAAAACTGGGTCTTGCAATTGTTTTTTTGTACTTTTCAAATTAAGCAATTTTCTTTGATTAGTAACAACGATATCTTGGGACTCACGATATAATTGTTTTCTCAATTTATCATTTTCAAGTTCATGTGCATGAAAAGTTTCGTTTTGACGGGATCGTTTCTTTTCTTCTTTGTTTTTGAGAGCACGTTTTGATATTTGTCCCATTAAAAAAAAAAAAAAAAATACAATAAAAATTGAAAAAAAAAAAATTAAACCTAATCTATTTACAAACAGATAAAACAGTGGGGGAAAAAAATAATAATAATAATAAAAAAAAAACTATTTCTGACAACCTAAAAAAACAAACATAGATAGTTAAAATATGTACAAAAAAAAAAAAAAAACATGATAAAAAATTTAAATACCTTAACTAAACACAGCAAATCTCCAATTTGAAATTTCGCAAGATTTCTGACGTTCTAAAACAAAATTGTTCAACGTAATCAAAATCCATATGATAAAAACAATTAAATTTAATAGCATTGATTATACTTATTACACATATATTATATTATTTATAATCAATGGTAATAGTCATTAATGCATTATCAATGAGACATAGTGACATAGACCCTTAACGTTTAATTACACATGTAGTCTGTTTTTTAGGAAGTGGTTGTAGTATTACACAGTGTCATAATTTAAATAAAAATGCATTCACAAGTTAGCCTTAACATAATGTTACCTCCTGGTTTGATAAACATTTTTCAGAAACCATATAACAAAGTATACAGAAATTATATACATACAGAGTTAAACAAGATTATAATTTTTTTAAATATATAATTATATTTAAAACACTGTGTAATAACTTCAATAGAGATAATATAATAATAATTATAATAATAATAATAATTAATAATATTTCAATAGAGAAACAATTGTCAAAAAACAAGATTATAATTTTTTTAAATATATAATTACACTTATAAAGATAATATAATAGTATTAAATAATAATAATAATAATAATAATAATAATTAATAATACTTCAATAGAGTAATATATCATAATATATATAGGTATATATATTGTATACAATATATTTATTTTCCGTAGGTACATCCGTGTTAAAACCATTATTCGAGTCAAATAATAATATATAATTTAATTATAATGAGATGTACATAGTGTTTGAAAATTTCATGAAATTTAAAAAAATTAAATATGTATGAAATATTTCAGGATTTTAACAAACTTTGTTTTTTTTTTTAAATAAGTTTGTAAATACATTTGTAAATATAAAGTTATCATAATTTACTTTTATAAATTTATACTACTGAAACCAATCACTAATTACCCGTTACCTACTCATTAGTAATGGTTTTTTTTGGTATTATACATTTAAAATAGTATTCAAAATTTTTAAATTGATAAAAAAGCATACAAAATTGTTTAAATGATACTATATGTCTATATTAAGTATACCAAATGCCTTCATTAGTGTACCATACACTTCTATACAATTAAATACTTATTATAGATTTATATATACAAACATAAATGTGGTATGCAGATACATGGCCAAGTTTTTAATAGGAATACTAGTGATTACTAGTAGATAACTACTGAATATAGTTTAGTTTAGTAGATTTACCTAAAAGGAATTGATAAATTAATTTATTTATAAATAAAAACCATAAACATAATATAATTGTTATCATAATATTATTTTATGAATTTATCATATTCATTAGTTCATCTATTTCAGTACTATCTATATCAATGTCTGAGTTCTATTCTTCTTCATTTTCCAAGTTAACACTTATAACCAATGTTTCACGTTTTTGTGAAATATTTCACCATGTAGTGAAATATTTCATACTCCAAACACTAGATGTACATATCAACCAAAAACACGTTGCGAACAAATTATAATTATAATTTGAGTTTTGTGCAATATCATCAACAGTTAAATACTTAAATACCAATGCAATGGGGTTTTTACAATTACGTTATGCAAGGGCGGATACAAGGGTGGAAGGGCAATGGGGGCAATTGCCCCCCCCCTCTTATTGTTTAGGGCCACTGTATCCGCCCTTGACGTTAGGTTCACTAATATGGGCAAATATGAACTAACATAGTTACTATGAAAAAGAAGAAGGTGGGCCGGATATTTATTAAATACCTAAATAATAAGTAATATATATCGTTCAGAATCTAAGTACGACTCTAGGGCATGATAAACTCCCGGATCACATCCCGTAAATATGCTACTGCACCTATGTACACCTACTAACATTATAATAAACTTAAGCAGTTATTCACCGGAAAAACAATGTGTTTGATAGGTATACGAAAGTAAAACCAACAACCTCTCACATCGACAGCTACAAACACCCTAAATCGGAATTAAAAATAAAATATGTACCTAATCGACGAGTTGATTCCAATAGCTATAGATAGGGACGAATATATATAGAAAAAAATGGTTGCATCCAAAAACCGTACACTTTTGATTTTGATCCTAAAAAGGTCGATAGCCAATAAACCGCACAGCTTATCGGTCATTGTATAACAAATTACCATACATTTATAGTGGGTTAAAACCGCACACTATTTTTAGTGAAAATAGTGAAAAAATAAGATATTTACTATTCAATTATCAATTATTTATTTTAGTCACTCGTATTAGTCGGTCTCGATTTGGTTAGTATACTTACGTCTATAATTTAGTGTTAAAACGTTAATATCTTAAATTTTTATAATGAATTTTAAAATTATTGAAAGTAACAAAGGGGTAAGTGCTTATTACTTGACGATTTTAAATACCGAAAATTTTGAGTCAATTTTAGTGGAAATGTGATTTGGTGGTGTTATATTAAAAATTGTACATTTACGGTTACAACATGCAGTCAATTGAAGAATATACTAAAAATAAATAACACAATTTTTAGTTTTACATTTTTTTTTAATTAATATTTTAAATTATTTAATAAATACATTTTAAAGTTCACATTAATTAATATTATAGGTATAAAATTTTTAAATATATACATTTTTTTTTATGAACTATGAGATTATAAATATGAATTATTGATTTAAATTATGAATTACAAATTACGAATTATACATTACATATGCGTTTTTTGTTTATCAACCTTTTTGGGGTCAAAATCATAACTGTGCGGTTTTTGGATACGACAATTTTTAAAATTGTGCGGTTTTAACCTATTAAATGTGTTCGGTTTTAACCTACCAAAAGTGTGCGGTTTTGTCCTGTATTTTATCAAAAGTGTGCGGGTTTTGGAGTCAACGAAAAAAATGTATTTTTGATATTTTGTTGCGCGTGTCGGCAATTACTTAAGTCTTAAGATAACGGTTGCAATTTGAAAAGTCCAAAATGATATTTATTACAATGCATATTTATGAATTAGACCTATATCGAACAGCATATCGGTAGAAACGTGTAGCATTATATCGCGAGTGAAGGCAATAAATTACGATAATGATAAAATAAGATATATAAAAGAATCTTAAAAACAAATAGCTAAATATTAGTAGCATCACATATACATATAACTTGTCATTTTGGACATTAGTGGGTTTAACACAGATGATATGTTAATTCTAATTTATTAATTTGCTTTATTAAACATAAGAAATAGGTATTGATTATCACTAATAGTTTGGTCATAATGAACAGTATCTTAAGGTCTTAATAGATACCTAAATATTTAATTGACTTATTATTAATGATTAAATTAATAACAATTTATGTTATTTTAAGTATAAAATTAACTACATTTGTTTGGATTTTGCTAAAAAAAAATATGGAGGGTAACGCCCACAGACAAAGACTTTTTAGGAAACAAAAAATAATATCTTGCAAGAAATATGTAAATACGATACCAATTATCTTTGCATTTTAAATAAACCTTATTGAAGGAGTGGCCTATTGCTATAGTTGCAGTTTTTCCCAACCTTTTTGCTATGACGACTCACAAATATTTTTTCTATTATATTTTCTATTATAGGTAATCATTTTTGA
Organism: Sipha maydis; assembly: GCA_034509805.1. NCBI lineage: Eukaryota > Metazoa > Arthropoda > Insecta > Hemiptera > Aphididae > Sipha > Sipha maydis. The sequence goes on along the minus strand of JASXSY010000355.1, from coordinate 184,165 downwards.
TACACATCAAAAAAATCAAGTATCCCATAATATATAGTAAAATTAAAAATCATTTTATTATTTAATATAACAGCATACTGGATAACGAATACTTAATTCTGTTACATATAGAGATTAGTTTTAGTTATAAATAAATATTCTTCAAAATAAAAATAACATCAAATATTAAATAAAACATATAACCTCAGAATTTTTTAATCAATTTTGAGTTAAAACTATTTATTTTCGATGTTATAATGTTTACTTGTAAATATTGTAATTATCGAACAGCGACCCATCAAAAATATATTGCGACCCAATTTAGAGTCGTGACCCATAGGTTGGGAAACACTCGGCTACAGGAACCGGCATGTAACAGCGTTCAAAAAGCAAAGAAAATTTAATTGTGAGTGAAAAATAGTGGACTGGACAACAGGGTATTGAAACTAAAATTAAAAATTTCCAAAACAAAAATTTTCGCCAACAACAATTTAATTTGATCACTTCGCATTTTTGTGTTACTACAGGAATTATTAATTTTAGTTTGTGTTCCTATACAGCGTACAGACGAACAACTTTTACAAATTATCTAAATTAAAATTTAACCAAAACTCTGTAATAGGTATAACGAAAATCAAAGAGTATTTTGTTACTATCATACGCTGCGCGTGTCGGCAATAATTTTACGATTGTAATCATATACTAGAACAGGGGTCGGCAACCCGCGGCCCGCACAAAGGTGGTTAGTTTTTCTGTTTTATTTTTGTTTAATAAAATTTTTCATAAAATTTTCAATATTATTCAATTATTTTTTCTTTATAAATAAAATCTAATCTAATTGTTAATATTTTATGTTTAATTTTATTTAGTTATATAGCCAGTTTAATCTATAACATTGTTATTATTATCTAATCGGAGTCGAAGATATTGATGATATTGCAGTGGGATTTAATTAAACCTAAATTTCTCAATATTATTGAACAATTGCAAAATTAATTTTCAACAAGATTTGATGATTTTTATAAGTACGATAAAGAAAAAAAATTATTCCATAATCCTTTTCATGTGGACATAAATAATGTCAAGAATGATTTACAAATGGAAGTCATTGAACTTCAAAATGACGAGGTTCTAAAAATTTCTTTTCGGGAAGCAATTAGTTTGCCTAAATTTTATAGTTGTCTTCCAATATCTAAATTCTCTGGAATCAGTAAGTAAGTAAAATATTGACATAACTTTATTTAAAAATGTTTTTAATGTTAACTGGATGCTTAATGTTGACACACAATTAGGATTAATTTAAATGCATATAGTTATGTTAGATATGTTAAATACGTTTTGTAAGATAACAATAGCATGCTAGTTGCAACTTCTTTCGAGAACAAATTTATATCAGACTTAAGTTTCAGGATTACAATTGAATATATATTATTATTAGTGGTCTCTATTGCACGTGTATTTAAGAACACGTTCCGTACGTGTTTTTTAGAAACGGTGCTAAAGTGCGTGTTATTAAAACACACGTGTACTCGTGTATTAAAAGTCCGTACGTTATGATCAGTGGTGGATACAAGGATGGGTAACAGAGGCACGTGCCCCATAGTTGTTTACACAAAGTAAACTCAAATTTAATTTAATTTTCAAATAGGAAACTATTTTTTTTAACAATAAATGAATAAATATTAATTTGAGTTTTATTTATACCAGGGGTGGCCAAATCACGGCTCGCGGTCTGATTTACACAAATCAAAATATTTTAATTTTTTTGGAACACATTTATAAAAAAAATGTTTTTATTGTATTTATTTAAGGCTATAGTATTATAGTGTATAGATTAAATCAAAAAAAAAAAAAAAAAAAAAAAGATTAATATGAATAATAAATTAAAAAAATAAACATTAAGCTAATTTTTTTTGCGTGATATTTTTTTCGTGTCTACTTTTTTAGTAAACTTCTTAAGATTTGGTTGAATTGATGTAGGAGCAGTTCTTAGTAATTCTGTAAGATTATCATTAGTCAAATTTGAACGATATTTTGTTATAGAAGTACACATTAGACAATTTGGCTCTTGATATAATTTTATTAATACATGTGGCTCGCGTACATAGTCATGTTGGCCACCCCTGATTTATACGATTTTACTATAATATTTTACAGTAAAAACACTATAAAAATTAAATTAAAGTTTAAAATATGAACTCTAGATTGTCGTACTGGGTTAACCTATCTAAAGAAACGTCAATCATCAGCCGATAACAAACGACATACTCGTAAGAAATAAAATTAACTCAGTACGCGAAAATTATATATCATTCGTCAGAATATCACGGCCATATTATTAATTTAAAAATTCATAATAGGACGCATTGAGAAAAATATTTGAATATCATTATAATTATATTTCTAAATGAAATTGGAAAATACAAATGCTTTTAATAATTTCTGTAGATAATTGTATTTGAAACTCATCATAAACATTTACATATATATATATATATCATATATTTAAATATATTTCATTATGTTATAGAACATAATTACTATAATTAGTATTTTGTAAACTTAATTCATTTTACTAATTTTAATCCAAAAATATTATTCAAAAACATATATCTGTATTCTGTGTAATCTTGTCACTGATTGTCTCTTGCCCAACTTAATTAAGTCACAATAGGTAGGTCACAGTGTTCAGCATAATATTTATTATCTTATCCAGATACCTAATTATTGTATTCATTAATAACACAATAACATTTTGGGCTGTGAATATTGAATGCTTTATAATTGCTTAAAATTATCAATTCCATTATTAAATATTGAAAACTGTTATTTATGTGTTATATAGATGACAACTATAAATCATAACCATTATTATGGGGTGGCATACCCCAAAACCAAAAAAGGTAAGCATTCCAAAGTAATTAATAACTTTCAATTGGTTAATTTATTATTTCATTTTCTTATTTAGACAAAACCGAAGATAAACCTAAAAAACCTAGTATGTATATTGAATACCTAATGTTAATGTTATGTAATTAATTTAAAATACCTATCCAATTTATTTAAATTTTTTGAAGAATGCAGTACATGTAAAAAAAAACATTATGGTCGATGCCGATTGAAAAGAAAAAATTTAAAAATAAAAACACAAAAAAAAAGTTAGTATATATTGGATATTTAATTTTTAATGACTTAAGCAATAATGTATTTTGTTGTTTTACCAGGATGCAATATTTGCCATAAAAGGCATTTGACGCCATGTAAATGGGCATCAAAAAAACCGGTAATTAATTTAATTCAATATAACATAATATTAATTTCAATATTTTTGGCATTATAATTTTAAAATTATTATTTAACTAACAATTTTATTCTTTAATACAAAAACAATCTTTAAAAATGACCAGTAACTTAATTTCTAATTATTCCCTAATCTTTCCCAAATGATTTCTATCAATGTATTTTAGAACTAATTTCATATATAATAAGCTTTATTATGTTTGGAAATTTTAATTCTAAACTTTCAATATTTACAATTTTTATATTCCAGAATACTGCACAAACAGATATACAGAAACGTAAAGTTTTTTTTTTTTTCAATCACCTTGCCCATCTCCCTCAAAAAAAAAAAAACCCCTGAAATATGGCACAAATCTGTATAAAAAACAAATAAATAATGTAACTAGAACCCTCAAACACAAATGCACTGGAAAACAAGTTTGATGTATAGGTATACACTGTTACTAAAATTATAGTAAATATAAAATACTATTAAATTCTGTTATAGGACACAGAACAACCAGAACAACCAGAACAAATGCAGGTGGATAAAACCTAATTACATGAATTTAATTATAAAATAAAAAAATTAAAAATTAAATTATAATTATTTTTTGTTTTTTTCTACATCCTTCATCCAACTTGGTTTATTAAAATATAAAACATTGTACCTATAGAATAAACAAAATGTTACAGTACCTGGTCTTATGATACGTTGACTACCTAGTTGCTTGTGAATGAGTTTTGCTGGTTGCAGTAGGCATGGATAATGTGTACATCTATAAATAAGTAGGTATATAATTTTTAAATCTTCCTCCTCAGGGTTGTAGGACCTCTTAATTAAATTGAACTATGATAAATAAGTAAATAGTATTAAAAAGTAATAGATAAATGTGTCACAAATTATGACCATTTTAAAGTACTCACCAAAATAGTACAACAATGTTAGTAATTGTAGTCATTGTATGGTCGCTAAATTTCTAGACATAGCAAAGTTGACCATAATCAAATCGGTTACAGTTATAATGTTTGAGGTATTGGTCCAAAAATATTTCATTCCGACAAATCGGTTTAAAAACAAATAATCTCTGTTCAGAATCTAAAATATTAATCACATGATTACAACTAATATTTAATTCTTACAAAGAAATCATTATTAAAGCAATTACATGACAAATGTAAACTCACCTTGACGAAACAAGAACCAAATCGTTGTATTGTCTTTTGAATGCAACAGTTACGTTGATAAATTAAACTAATCACTTGGTTATTTGATTGAACCATATTAACAAAACAATTGTTAACGTTGAAATTGTTTAAACAAAAACAGAAGTTCTAACTCATCACTCAATAACAATTTGAAAATAATTATAATTATGTACCTACTACAGTGCCATTATTATTATTGTCATTAGGGGGTGGACACTTTTGGACGGACAGCCGAATCAGTCACTGTGGGTATTAGAGATGTTAAGTTCGTGAACGAATAGTTCATTTGAACTATTCACTTTGATGAACTATTCTGAACTGTTTCAGTACCTGTAACTTAACAGTTCACAGTTCGAAAAAAATTGGTAGCATTGTATAATTGTATAGTTCGCGAACTTCTTTAAAAATTCTCTGTAGTTCGTTGTTCGAAATTCTGTAAATGGTAAACAGCTGTTTACAATTAGATAACAAATAAATATATTGTTAAAATGTTACACGGTTCTTTACAGTTAAACAATAAAATAAACTCATACCATATAACGATATTAGATCAGATTTCTGATTTACCTTATGACTAAAGTAACTGGTAAATATATCCACCATGGATTAGGTAACACAGAATAGATTGAACGTATATGTTTTCTATTTTTTGGATATGGAGTAACACCTTTAATTTGGTCTTCTTCTAATAAAAGTGTTAGAAGAATGTTATTATTAATAAAAATATAACATTGTAAAATGACTAAATAAAATAATAAAATTAATAATAAAAAATACGTGCGTACTCGGACAAGTTTGAAAATAAACTAATAACGCTGATTGAAAAGCAGTTCGGTCGCTGCGATATGTCGCGTCTTGGAAACTACTCTATACTAGAGATGAATCGTTCATGAACGAACTAGTTCACTGAACGATTATAGTAACTGAACGAACGACCAAACGAATTGAACTAGTTCATCAATGTGGTGTGTCGTTCATGAACTATTAGTTCACTCGTTCACTGAACGATTGAACTGAATTGTGAACTCGGCAAACAGTTCACTTTGAACCACAAATTAAGATATATCTTAATTCATGCTTTGAACAATAATGTAATTACGAAATAAATATTCATTGAATAATGGTGAACTGTATACTGAAGGTAGTTTAGTACATGTCTAAATATAAATAAATATAATTTACTTCGACTAGTTCAATTAAGTGAACGATGAACGAATGAACAGTTCACCTAAATGAACTGCACTTGCCATACATACTCTATACGAAATGGGTCGTGGACATAGTCCGCGACAGGTCACGCCTTGGAAACCGTACCTTAGTACGTAATAGTGATAAAACGAATAGTTCATTGCCTAACATTATCAGTGATCAATAAAATTAGTGAACTTAAGAATAGTTCATTTGAACTATTCACTTGAATGAACTGTGAACTAATGAACTATACTTTCCATCTCTAGTGGGTATACAGAAGTGCCCATGATAAAATAAATTTATATATATATTATATATTTATTTTATCATGGAAGTGCCATTTTTGTAGAAAAGTTTTTTTGTTTGTACTTGTATTGACACCGATAAGTTTCTCGGTTTTAGGTTATCACGATAAGCGATAACAACACGTGGTTTAATGGTAGTTAGTCAGGTTGCTGTTATTGACTGTATAAATAGTACCGTATTTTTTTATTCATGAACTGGTACCACTGTTGACCCATAATGATTGACTCAAGATATTTTCGTGCAATGCTGTACATTAAGGGCTTATAAAAAAAATTGAGTTAACCGATCACCGATATTTTTTAGTTACGATAAGTTTAACTTATTATAAGTACTATACTACTAGAACTATCAATGTGACCTTTGACGTATCATTTATATTTATATTACGTGGAGACTAAAAGCCAATAAAAATAATAATAAGACACAAAAGAGTTAAGATAACTCAAAATATGAAAAATATTCAGTGTACTTTTTTTATAAAATTATCTATAAAATATATCTACCATTTTTAATCCAGAATTATCTGCTGTATTACATATTTGATAACCTGAAAAAATAATTGATTCAATAAATTAAATATTAATAAATAATAAAAAATACATTTTAAACTTGAAATTGGGAAGTTTCAGAATTTCACAACTTACTTTCTTCACAAGAATCAGAATCTGAAGAAAGGTGTTGTGATATGATCTTTAAACTTTTATAACTATTATTTTTTCCAGTGTCAGCTTCAGAATTTATTTTAATTTTCTGATGCCATGCTTTGTTGAAATTTGCTGAAATTAGATTTTAACAATTTAACAATAATATACCAAATATTATATTGCCTGTATTATATAGTCGGATATTTACAATATTCTTTGCCATTATCAGCTAACCGAATATAATATATAGGCCACTCTAAAGACGGTTCAATGGCAGTTTTTATTGTTTCGCTAGTTACAATTATGGGTGATGGAGGCCATTTACAACTAATCACAACCCGATCATTAATAAAAAATTTTATCAGCCAATTTGTGGGAACTGCGCTGAATTCGTTGATTTCAGGGAAATTACCTACAACCCACTTTTTTGATACATGGCCCTATAATATAAGAATATTAGTATAGTACTTTTATTAATATGGGAAAATTGAACATGTCCTAGGGACATGGAATAGATTCTACTACTTATTGAATATTAATTTGGCTTAAATGACTTAGTTAAATAAAATAAATTACCATTATAATGGTAACTAACTCATAAATATATGTAGGACGTAGGTACATAGTACATACACCAAAGTATACATATACAATTTTTATTGAAAGATAAATCTGTGAATGACTATCTACACATTTTTATACATAAGTAGTTATAGATTAATCGAACTAAATTAGTAGGTAAGTAGGTACTTACACCTTGTTTGAAAGATGAAGATGACATCATTTTCAACGGAGACGAACAAACAAGATTAAGTCTGGACAGTGACTATGGAGAATTATAGGGAACAATCGTGAATCGTGATAATAACAAAATTAAAAATACGTATTGTTAGAATGGATATTTCCCTTGGAAAGTTCCCAGTGTTGCCTTGCAAGAAAACAATTTTTATTTTCCGATAATGAAGTTTAAAAAAATTAATTTTGAAATATATAATTAATAATATTACCAACAAACTAACTATTACATTTTTTCTATATCATTTAGATACAGGACACACAGTGGGCGAATTATTTCATTACTGAGTGTCCAACTAGTCTTAACTGGGTGTCCATTTGGACAGTTGTTGATCAAAAACCATTTGATTATTATTTAAATATAATAAATCAAAAGCAAAGACGGTCACACATGACGATTGATTGTCCGAAATGTTTTAAGAATTTCATATACGAAAATTCTTTTTTATATCATTTAAATAATGATCAATTCAAAAATAAACCATTAAACATCAGAAAATGGAATAAAGGTTTCCGTTTTTATTATCTAACTATATTTTCTATAAATTTTTAACAATTTGTTTTATTAATTTTCTGTTGACATATAATAGCATTAAACTACAAAAATAGGTAAAACGATGTATGAAATTAATGAAAATTTTTTTGACATTTTATATTTTTTTATTACAGCTTTTTTTGGCTTTTTATAATAGTTGTTTAAAAATGACACATCTTGGATAACCTCTAAATTGAATGTCCAAAATGCGATAAATGTTTTGTTTTTGTGTGCGAATATTGTTTTATGCATATTGTTTTGTTGTTCGAGTTGTTTTCTTTTTGTGATTGTTTTTTTATTCGTCAATAAAAAGTTACAATTAAATATTTGTAACAATTTCAAATAAAAAAAAGTGTTTAAATCAATCGATTTAATTCGACGTTGTGCGCCGTTCTTAACCGTCGCCAACTACCGTGACAAATTAGCTCCCCGCAGAGGAATCTGAAAAACTGTTTAGTATCAATGATTGAGGCATATGTATTTTCCCCAGTTTGTGATAAAAACACTATGACGAATCCTATACATTCTTCCTAGGTGTTTTTTTTTTTAAAACTGGGGAAAGTACATGTGCCTTGATCATTGATACTATACAGTTTGAGAGTGGGAATCTATAGATTATAGGTCGCTGATTCGTAATATTTTTTCAAATTTTTGCGGAAATAAATATCAAAGGAGACTAATAACTCTTGGAGTAATCAGGTACCGTGAGTGGGCAGTGGGAAATTATTTCCCACCTCGGAGGTTTTATTTCAATAAATAACTCATTACTAGAGTGCGCTAGAGTAAAACTATCCAAATTACGGCGTTTGTGATTTACCGCTGGGCTGCACTGTAATCTTACGGCAAAACGGATATGTCCAAGTTCAAAAATACCGCTGGAATGCATACTTTTAGCATAACTTATAACCTTTACGTTCATAATATATTTTATTGTTAATAAAGGAGGGAAAATGTTATAGTCACATTTTATGATCGTTGGTGTGACATTTTTGTTTTTATTTTGTTATTTATTAATTTGTTAATAAATTTATTAATTTAATAATTAATTAATTTTAATTAATTTAATTAATTTATTAATTTGTTATTTATTTTGTTGTATTTTGTCCCCAGCTATTTCTTAAAAGTAAAAAAGGAGTTGTCGTTGTCGTTACAATGTGTAACTTTTAAACTTAGTTACTTTCTCGAAATGGCTAAATTTTTTTTTACATTTTTAGTGTTATTAAGGTGCACCAAACTTGTATCGCTGATGATTTTTACAAAGGGGGTAATTTTGGGGAAATGGGGCAATTGGTACGTTCTGAATCGTATCCACGCATTCATTAGGACCCATGTCTCTTCTATGCATGCTTTTAACTGTACAGCATTTATAATTTTATTGTGATTTCAGATAAAGCTGAAAAGTTTGATATAATTAAGTACATGAATAAAAATCACAGTATTTTTAAAAATATTAATTTTTTGTTTAAATGCAATTATTGTGATAAATTATTCATTTATCATGAAACCAAAATGTTCCATATAAATAAAATTCATAAAATGAAAATTTTAAAAAATAACAAAAAAGGTTTTCGATATGAGGTGTGTTTTATTTTAATATTTTTTTTATTTTATTATAATTTGTAACACTTTACTTTTTATTTAAATCTACAGTTACCCAGTGTAAAAACATTTCACGTTATTGCTGCTGGCATTAGTACATTTTAAAGGCTATAGAAGATAATTTAGTAACTCCATCTACATGTGCTATAGATATCAGTTCTAAAATAAACATTCTACAAGCAATACAATTTGTCGCTGACAGCTGGAGAAAAGTGTCGTCTGTTACGATTCAGCATTGTTTTGCACATTGTGGTTTCAGACTACTGATTGATCTACCTATTCCTCCTATTGTTTCTATTGAAAATGACGTAGCGCAATGCGTAGGAAATGGAGAGTTATTTATAAAAATTGATGATGGTGTGCAGTGCTTCAAAGAAAATGAAAATTACGATCATATTCTCGATGAAATTGCTGAAAGTCTGCAAAATGAAGAAAGCGATGACGATGGCTATGACGTTCAGCCCGTAAAAATTACAACAAGAGAAGCAGAAAAGTGCATTGATCAGCTGAGACTATATTTTATGCAAAATGAAAATGGAAATGCACCAACAACTTCGCTAGACGTTTGTGCAGATTTTATCAAAAAACAAAATTTTGATAAATTAAATCAAAGAACAATGAACGATTTTCTGCAGCCTAACAAAATATAAATACAATAAGTATGTTAATCAATTAATGTATCATAAATATCTATATGTAATAAAATAATAATCTAATTAATTTACGATATAATAATACTAAATAGTATATATGTATAATGTATAACTGCTAATAATAATAATAATACATATGTAATTTTTAAATAAAGTATGAATTAAGTGTGTATGTATGTGTATTTTTTAAATAAAATTATTATGTACATATTTATATATGCACTTTAATAGTTTCGGTTTATTAGTTATTCGGTTAATCGGGACAGTCGGATAATGGGGACAAATAGGTCACCGCCCGACGTGTCCCAATTAAGCGGATTCTACTGTATATTGTAATTTCGAAATGTCTAATGTCTCATTTGTTCCAATATATTTTCATAATTTAACCTATGATAGTCATTTTATTGTTCGTGAACTCGGGTGTGATGAAAAAAATATTGATGTAATTCCAAATTCAAGTGAAAAATATATATCATTTAGTAAATCAATTTCATCAAATTTTAGCATTAAATTTGTGGACACTTACCGGTTTTTATCAGATTCTTTAGCTTCGTTAGCCAAAAATCTAGCTGAAGACCCCACAAAATTTAGAGAGACATTAAAAATATTTTCCTCGAATAATTTAGATTTAGTCATACGTAAAGGGGTTTTTCCTTATGAATATGTTGATGATTGGAATAAACTAAATGAAACTGCTTTACCTCCAAAAAATAAATGTTATAATTCATTAAAAGATAAGCAAATTAGCGATAAAAATTATACTCATGCTCAAAATGTTTGGAAAGCTTTTGACTTAAAAACATTAGGTGACTATAGGGATTTATACTTGGCAACCGATGTAAGTATTTTAACTGATGTGTTTGAAAATTTTCGTGATATTTGTTTAAGAACGCTTAAATTAGATGCATCGCATTATTTAACAATCCCCGGTCTAGGTATGGATTGTATGCTTAAACATACAAAAATTGAGTTAGAACGTTTAAAAGATTATGATATGCAACTAATGTTAGCGCGTGGTATTCGAGGAGGAATTTGTCAGTCTGTAAAAAGATATGTTAAGGCAAATATACCTAATGTCCAAGGTCTTAATTACAATAGTACTAAACCTAATACTTGGATAACTTACCTAGACTGTGTGAATCTTTATGGAAAATCTATGCTTAGTGAATTACCTTACCAAAATTTCGAGTGGTATAATGATTTAACATTAGACGTAACTAAAATCAAAAATGATGCTGAGTATGGATATATATTGGAAGTGGATACTGACTATTCTAAATATTTACATACATTTCATAATGATTTTCCATTTTTACCTGAAAATTCTTATCCCCCTAACTCAAAAGTTCAAAAATTATTAACAACGCTAACTCCTAAGATTAATTATGTTGTACATTATAAAAATTTAAAACAGGCAATTGCTAACGGTATAAATGTAATCAAAGTTCATAAAATTATTCGTTTTAAACAATCCACATGGCTAGCACCATACATTGAATTATGTACGGCTATGAGGGTTAGATCTAAAAATGAGTTTGAACGATAGTTTTGGAAATTAATGGTTAATAGTGTTTTTGGAAAGTGTATGGAAAATGTAAGAAAGCGTGTATCAATAAAATTAATTTCTAGTGAAAAAATAGCACATAAATATATGATTAAGCCTAATTTTAAAGATAGAACAATATATTTCTAAAAACTTAATGGCAGTTAATTTGCGTAATGAAAAAATAAAATTTGATAAACCTCTTTACGTGGGGTTTACTATTTTAGATATTTCAAAAACTTTCATGTATGATTTCCATTATAATATTATGAAGAAAAAATATGAACATAATTTAAATATTGTTTATTCAGATACAGATTCTATAGTTTATGAAATAAACACAAATAATTTTTTTGACGATCTAAAAAATGAGTTATTACCACACTTCGATACTTCTAATTTTCCTAAAAATCATTTTTGTTTCAATGAAAGTCGAAAAAACCAGCCTGGATTTTTTAAAGATGAATTAAAAGGTGAAATTTTGTTAGAATTCATAGCTCTACGTCCTAAATTATACTCTTATCGAGTTGCTAATAAAGAAATAAATAAAGCAAAAGGTGTTAAAAATATATAATTAAAAAACATTTAAAATTCGATGAATACTTAAATGTTTTAAATGCTCACATTGATAATAAAGCAAAAGGAAAATCTGTTTATCGTGATATGAATTTAATTCAATCGCATAACCATTACGTGTATTCAAAAACTATAAATAAAAAGGTTCTAAACGGTGACGATGATAAGAGATATATAATGAGAGATGGAATTAATACATTAGCGTATGGTCATTATAAATTAAGCTCCTAATACATTCAATAAATTATGATTAATATACTCGTAGTATTAATAAAATAAAAAATAAAATTATCATTTTAATAGATTGCTTTAATCAATATAATTATAAAAAAATTAAATTCTTTAATTATGTTATTTAAATCATTTTTATTAGATAAGTAGTTCATTTAATTTACATGTATAATTGTCGAACTTAAAATAATAATAAATTATTATTTTTAACTATTTATATATAATTAATCATTAAATTATTTTGTTCAATTATTATTGATTATTAATAATAATGTTTATATTTATATTTTTGTATATATTTTTTAATGAAAATGTATATTTTTTTTTTTTATAATAGTTTCTATTTATTGATGATTTACAAGTCTACTTTTTTTAATATATACGAAAAATAAATATTAATATTTAAATACGTCACATATAGTGCGTATAAGTACTGTGTATTTATTTATGTGAATTATTATTATTTTTTTTTTTTAGTTCAGTATGTCTTCAAGTAACGAAATTATTACTATACCCACTATTTTGGATGATATTGATTTTACAAACCATCAACATGCTATTAGTAATTTATTAAAATCTTTATCACCATTTCGTGGAACTGAAATTAATGTTAGTCAAGTTGTGGAGTTTTATCCTCATATAGTAGTTGATTCAGAACTAAACAGAATGAAAGACCCATGCGGAAATTTATTTTGCGTGCGACTGTCAATACAGAATGATCAAACAACTGAATCTACTGGTTGGTGTTCATATCACTGCTACAAAACTCATTCTTATGGTTCCAATAATCGTGGTTATAAGTCATCATATACTGTACATAGATTTGAATCAAGTATAAGCTATCGAAATTGGTTTAAAAAAGAACATTGCTACAATTGCAAACGGTATTTAGCAAGAGGAGTGTACTTATTTGAACCAAAAGATATTTTTCGTATTAATGAAAACTGTGTACAAAGCGTAGAGGAACATTTTCCTATAGCTGATCGGTATAGGGTTTATTGGTCTAAATGTTTTTTAGAGCGTGTTGCACATTTTTAAAATGAAATTATAAATATATTTTATTTGATATTTTATTTGTATACCTATTTATCATCAATGTTTATAATTAAAAATTATACACGTTGTGTGAATTATATTAAACACAAATGTTTAGTAAAATACTACTACGAAATGTGTAGTAGAACATACTGAAATAAAACTAACATGTACGTAAAAAATAAAAATTAACATGAAATCTAGTCTGTGAGAGTTGGATAGTAATGATATTTTTTTTTATATTTAAGTTTATATAGTAACCCTAATCTTTTATTTATTATAATCCTATCATATTTCGATTTTTACTACACGCCTTAACCCACTAGACTACATGTTCACGAAATATTACATCAAGTATTTACACATATAATTTGTTTAGTATAATTTAATATTTTATTTTATTATTACATCTTATACATGAATTACAATGTATTAACCGACAACATCATACGATTTTTCTGATTTACAATTACAAACATGATTATTTTTAACATTCTCTATAAACTGATTTCCTTTATATAATAATACAAATATACAATTTGGGTTCGACTTAGAATGTTCAAACCATGTATCACCACTTCCTTGCATCCAGTTTTTTATAATCAAACCACAAAAGAAGCATTGTACCATATCTTGTGTTCCTGTATACTTAAAACCGCATTCAGCAAGCGAATATTTATCTTTCAATAAAGTTGATGGACATGATTCGTATGTTTTAAGTCTTGATAAAAAACTAGAATATTCTGGGTATACTGGATATGGATTATTTCGTACTACATATAGTAGTGATGGAAAATCTTTAGAATATTTTAATATATTCATGTTTATAGTAAAATTATTTTATAGAAATAATATTTTAAATATAAAAAAAATAATTGTGACTAAGCTCGAAATAAAAAACAACTTCACCGGACAATGATTCGTACGCAACTGATAATATACAATGAAATTACGTATAAGGTTGATTTATTTTTTTATTAGCACTCTACAATCGACTACTATACAATATGCCGGCTGACGATTGTGAACTTTGAGACATTATGATTCATACAAAATATACATACGACAATAGAATTGTCTAAGGATTTTATCAATTGATTTTTTATTAATATTAATTTTATTTGTATGTAAATTTTATTGAACACTAAGATCTAATGATCTAATCATAGAAATGTGTAATGTAACGTAAATAATATTATGTTACACAAAACAGTGTATTTACACTAAAGGTTTTTTTATTCAACACATTTAATTTATAACATACACAGTTTAACATTTATATAAGTTTTTTTACTTCTCTGTTAAGAGGTACATATTCTATAATACGATCATGAATTAAAAGACAATAAGCACTGACACCATCTAGATTTTCCATAGATTCAATTTGTATAGTAACGTCAACGGTTGAAGCTGTACCTGTATCATCTTGTTTTGAAGTATCTATTACAGCAATAGGTGCTCGTATTTCGAAATCAGCTGGACTCAATACCGGCTTACTATCATCTTTTCCATAATATGATTCTTGAAATGATGTATACATATTATATAACACAGCATAATTTTTTTTAGTAAAATCTAAATTTAAATTATCATACGGATAAATAACAGAATTCAAAATAACTTTTATGTTAGTTAATTTACAATGATCAAAAATACTTGGATCTTTAATTATATTGTTTTTTCGATTTTTTTGCAAACCTATTACAACAAATCGTGGTTTTTCTAATTTTGATGCAGTTTTTAAATTCCAAACTATATTTTTAGAGTTACCGAGTGCAGGATATTCATAGGTTTCATACGATCTGAACGGAATAAATAAACTTCTTCCTTTCTCTACAATTTTCAATAATTTTAGTCGTTCAGAATCATCTACACTTATGTGTGGAATTTTCCATATTACTTTATTGAGAGTGACAGTACCTGTAGTTGTAGTTGCGTTTTCATTCTTACTGAGTAAAGAAGTTAAATCAGTATTACTTCTTGTTAAAATTAATTCTATTCGAGAATTTATTAATATTTTCTTAAAATCTTCAAAAAAACCTAACCAATACTTTAAAGGTATACAAAAGCTAAATTCTCCTGCTTCATTAACAATACCTTTATTGTTTAAATCCCAACCAGCATTCTGATAGCAATGATAATTGTTTAACGTACAGGTTAAATATCCTTTTAATGAACTAGTTATTCCTAAGACCCGAGTTCCATCAACTTCTACACCATTAATTTCTAATCTAACCTGATCAAAAAGAAACGATAAACCGTTATTGGATAATTTCACCGCTGTTGGATCTGCTATTTTTCCCTCAATAAAAAGGAAACTTTCATGTAGATAAGGATAAACATCAGTTTGCTGAACCCCAATTCGTATTTCATCATTATTTTTAAACGAGTTAGTATATGGAATATATGAATGATATTCAACTTTAATAATTTTCGAGTTTGTAATATAATTTGTTTCAATATCTAAAATATCGCTATCAGGCATTTTTTATTTTAATTGAAATCCTAACTGTTTTAATATTATTTTGTTTTTATGAGTTAATTTTATATTTTCAGCTTTTTTTTTAGTTACTTTTGGTCGTAACTCTGTTGAATGACTAATCGGTTTAATCGATTGTAACTCCTTTATATTCTTAAATAATAACCCCATATTTTAAGATTTACAACGTCTTATATGTAATACAACTGTAATTTTTTCATTAAAGTTATGAATAGGATTATTTTCTCGATCGACTAAATTAATATTTATTGTATTAAGAACTTCAGTATTAAGTTTATAATATATTAAATTAGCTGGCGACTCAACTATTTTAGCACCTGTCCTTTCACGAGGAAAAAACTCGTATATCGAATGAGATTGTGAACCATTATCGAATGAACCATTTGCTACATTACACAAGACTTTTATAGAATTAACGGCGTTTATATCAATATTTTTCGATGATCTAAAATTTGATAGACCTTCTTTCCCATATATTTTTTTTTTAAATCCTAACAGACTTGCTAGACTGTTTTCAATTGTAAAATCTATTGGGTAATTATAATTAATTACACATTTCATACGAGTGATATCAGTATTCATGGTAAAATCTATAGGGTCGTTATACTTTTTGTCGTGTCCATCTATATTATTTATACGTTCATTATCTTCATGTATTTGGTTGCAAATATATTGAGTAATATCTTCAATCTCGTAACAACCGAAAGGAAGTTTAATATCTAAATTTCGTTGCTGTATGATAATACGAAAATTGTTATTTGTTTCATTCACATTTGGAAACATATTATATGTATGCAAACATAACAGTGCGATTTCAGAGTTTTCGGGTACATTTATTGCTGGAAAATAAGTTGATGATAAAGATGTTATTTTACCTGACATACTTACAGTAATCATTTCATCCATTTTATTGTTTTAGGATTTGATAGGTCTAATATGTAATATAACCGTTATTTCACCGTTAGAAATAATAGGATTGTTTTTATCATCAACTAATTCAATTTTTATTTTTTTAAAAATTGCTGTCTTAAGTTTAAAATATATTAAATTAATGGGTGATTCAATTATTTTAGCTCCTGTCTTTTCACGAGGGAAAAACTCATATATTGAATGTGATAGTTGACCATTATCGAATGAGCCTTTAACTATATTACACATTACTTTTATAGAATTAACATTTTCTGTTTTATAAATAATTTGATCTGATTGATGATATGTATGATCTGCTTGAAAATATTGGTATTTTATTTTCTGAAATCCTATTGCACTTGCTAAACTGTTTTCAATTGTAAAATCTATAGAACAATCACAATTAAGTCTACACTTCAAAGGAGTACTTCCAATTTGTAAATTAAATCTTATTAGTATACTATATGCAGCATGATACTGTTTAAGTATTTCTTGTATATATTTATTATATCTTTAATGCTGTAAAACCCAGGAGGAATTTTAATATTCAAATGTTTATCTTTTCCATCTTCATCATTTTCAATTTTTATTGTGTTGTTAGTTTCATCTATAAAAATTGCATACTCCTTTACAGATGCGTTTAAACTAACAAGAGCAATTTCAGAACCTCCATTTACATTAATTACCGGAGAATAAGTTGATGTTAGTGTGGAATTATTGTTCGATATTCTTAATATAATTGATTCATCCATTGTAAAAATTTAATACACAGATGTCCACAAATAAATGTATTATATTTTTGATAATTTGTATAATTATACAAAATATTCTTACCATTAAAATAATTTTGAAGTTCAATCGGAGGTGCAAGATCACCAAACGGGTCAAAATAAATAATTTTATCTCTAAATCGGTAATAACTAACCCAGTGAGTACCACTGCCTGAAGATGAATCCAAGTTTATTATGGCACATTCAATATTATACGGTTTTTTTGGTAAGTTATCTCGTGAAAAGACACCGCGAAAATGATTGATTTTCAACTTTTTAACGTAATTTATAATATCTTCATTGGTGAGAGGTCTGTTCGGTAACATTAGTTTTTTGACATTTTTTTTTTTGACTTTTAATCCTTTACCAATGGGATTATTTAAATACAAGCCATTACCTTTTTTACGATTTTTTACTACATTATATAAACTTGATGCACCAGAAGCTATACTTCCTAATGCTGACAACCCTGCAAATATTGATGCAAGTGGTAATGCACCTCCCAACTGATTTGGAGTTAAAATTATTCTCTTACCATTTTTCCCCTTTTTTTTATTTTTTTTTTCGCTGCTAATAATATTTTTTTATTTTTGCAACCCATACCGATTTTTCTCTTGGCTTTCATAGCATTTACCACTGCATATGCAACAAGTTTTTCTTTTTTAGAACTATCACTAGCTTTAACTCTTTCCCAAGCCTGTTCTTCTAATAACTTATCAGCTTTATGTCCAATATCTAAATTATTACTGTTTTCATAAGCAATATCGTGTGTTCGACACGCAGAATCTAATGGATTGACTCCTTTGTCTCCACGGACTAATCTCTTTTTTAATTTAGTACCAGGTCCACAAAACTGATACCCTGGTACATGAGCTTCGAATGGAAGCTTATTTATAAGAGTATTTAAGAAGCCTTTACCAGATTTTAACTTATGAGTTGAACGCATTATATATAACTGGCTTTATATTTTAAAACTCTTTAGTATTAATAATAAAAAAAAAAAATGAAATTAATAGAACAAAAAGATAAATTAAGCATTGATAATGCTGATGTACAAATTATTAAAAAGCCATCAAGACACGGTCCATTATTACCAGATAGTATTCGTGGAATAATGGTCGGACCTTCAGGATCAGGAAAAACAAATGTTATGTTTAATCTTATAACTAATAGAAATGGATTAAAATTCGAAAATATTTATTTATACTCTAAAACACCTGAGCAAGAAAAATATTTACTATTAAAAAATATAATAAATAGTATTAAAGGTGTTAATTTTTATATATTTACAAATGCAGATAAAGTTATAAAACCTAGTTTAGTTAAAAAAAATTCAATTTTTATATTTGACGACGTTATTTGTGACAATCAGACACCTATTCATGACTATTTTAGTATGGGACGTCATTCTGGTGCTAATTCGATTTTTTACTTGGCACTAACATATTCGAAAATACCGAAACAGTTAGTGAGAGACAACACAAATTTTTTAGTAGTATTCAAGCAAGATGATAAGAATTTGCATCATATATTCTATGATCATTGTTCTGCAGATATGGATTTTACAGAGTTTCGAAAAATTTGTCATTTATGTTGGAACCTTAACAATTACGGATTTATGGTTATTGATAAAACTCGTGAAATGCATCAAGGAAAGTATAGATTTGGTTTTCATACGTTTATAGAAATGAAATAATTTCATATATAAATGTCAGTGTATTTTTATTTTAGTCATTTGAATGATCAAATAAAAAAAAATATTTGATATTAAATATTAGTTAATTAATTAAAATGTACGAGAAAAAAGTTTTACTGAACAATTTAACATTATGTAAAAATAACATAAAACGTAAAGTTTTAGATATGAAAAGAGGTGTTATAGACTCTGACAATTACTTTCGTGAAACCTTTAAACCGATAATTGATCCATTAAACATGATCATAGAAAATGAAAATAATATTAATGTACAAAAAAATATTGTTAATGATGAATATAACAATGAAAATAAAGAAGATAATACATTATCTGATTTCGCTCACTTTTTAAAGGCTTCACCTCAAAGTAGAACTTATGATAAAGCTTTTGGTCTACATTATGATAAAAAAGATGGTAAGCTTAAAATAGCAAATGTTCCTGTAACTATAATTAACGATAATTTACAAGTATTAGATAAATACTATCCGTGGACCATAGGCCTTTGGTCTTTATTATGTGAAGAAGTCCCGAGTCATCAGAAATCAAGCGACTATGAGGCATATTATGAAATTTTTAAATCTACGAAAGTTCACCTTAAAGCTGATGGTAAACCTAAAACCAATAGTTACTATAAATGGCTTCATATTGTTAAACCTTTATACGAACACATGAAAAAAGAATCTGATAAAACGAACGAAACAAAAAAACGAAGTAAATCTTTAAACGATCCTACACTTCAAAATAAGAAATTTAAATATTCGCAGTCTGACGATAAACTGAACGTTAGTAAATCTCTTGACGACTTATCACTTGAAAATAATTCATTCAAGTTTCCGCAGTCCACGGAAAATATACACAACAGCACAACAATAGGTACAAATTTATTCAATTTTGATGAAACATTACAACCTGACCAAATAGGTTCAAGACTATATAAAGATGTAATTCCTAATACACAGATAATTTATTATGATGATCCAAATGAATTAGTTACACGATTAAATCTTTTAATATCGTCTCAGAATGCTGGTAATACAGGTGTTCGTAATGAAATTATATCTATACTAGAAGAATTGCGAGAGAGGAAACTTATAGTATAACATATTAAATTTTATTAAATAATAATAATTTTCATTCGCAATATTCTACAATCTAATATTAAAAATTAATTATACTATAAATAAGTTATTATGACTACATTAGAAAATATAGCAGAAGAACTTCATAAACCAGCGAGAAAAAAATTTCCTAGAAGAAAAATAATTTCTTTATTCAAAGACGATCTTTGGCAAGCTGATTTATTGGATATGCAATCAAATTCCAAGTATAATGATGGAAATAAATATATTCTAATCGTAATAGATACATATACCAAGTATTTATGGGTGCAGGCGTTAAAAAATAAATCTGCAAAACAAGTTACACATGGCATGTTAAATATATTAAAAACAAATCATCCTAAATTTTTACAAACAGATAACGGTACAGAGTTTTACAATAAACAATTTCAAAATCTTATGAGTAAATATAATATTAAACATTATTCAACATACAGTGGTATAAAAGCAGCTATAGCTGAACGTGTTATACGTACAATTAAAAATAGAATTTATAAAAAGTTTACAGCAACAGGTTCATACAGGGCCGGCGTTAGGGGTGGGCCACCTGGGCCTACGCCCCGGGCGCTCGTTGAAAGGAGGGCGCCTCAATGATATAATATTAAAAATGAAAAAATTATTACAATTTAACTATAATTCTATCCATTCTATGGATTATTATGGTACCTATACAATAATTTGATCACAAATGGTTATTTGTCCTTGACCGCTATTTATTTAGAATTTAGTTATTAATAGCATCAGATAACGGCTGAAGGGACAAGATTGGTTGCGATTATCATTATAGTTTATTTCTGGAATTACAGTGATATAATATCATTTTATCAAAATATCTCTATTTTTTTTATTTAAACTTTGTGGATACAATTAGTTTCAACAATTACAATTAGAAATACAAATACAAAAATACAATTACGGTTACTATTACTATAAAAATAGTACAATACAAATTTAAATTAAAAATCCTGAATGGTTAAAGAAAGACAATATATTTATTATGAGGTTTTTTTTTTTTGGTTTGAAAGTATACTTATATAATCAAAAGGTATGTTGGAGGTGTTCAAAATAGACAAAAGGTGGTCACGATGTGTAGATAAGCTGGGACAGGTGAATAGAAGATGGTTAATATCACAGACCATTGGGTCATTGTGTAGTGTGCAGAAAGGGGAATCGTTCAGTGATAATTTAAAGGAATGAGAAGGAAGTTGTGTATGTCCAAACCGGAGGCGGGAGAACGATGTTATGCATTTTCGCGAAAGATCGAGGTTATGAAACCATGGTAGTGTTAGTATGGTTGGAGATATGTTTCTGTATCAGGTGGCGAAGTGAGGAGGAAGTGAACCCCAGTGTCTAAGCCAAAGATTAGATGTACAGGACCTAAGGATGGGGATAAAATCAGACCATGGAATTTTCGTACTTGAAGGGCATCTGAGAGAAGCAAAGGATTTAGCTAATTTGTCAGCGAATTCGTTTCCCGCAATTCCAGTGTGACCTGGTACCCATGTAAATTGAATGTCCGAGCCAGATTCTGTAAGGGAAAATAAAATATGTCCGATAGTAATTATGAGAGGAGAGAGATGAGATTTGAAAATGTTAGAGGAGAGGGCTTGAAGACAGGACAGAGAGTCAGTGGCGATGAGATATTTATTTGGAGGTAAGGATGAGATTGTGCAGAGTGCTTCAATTATAGCAAAGCATTCAGCTGTGAAAGAGGAAGCCGTGGGAGGTAGATTGTTAGAGAAGGAAATGTGAAACTCCGGGGTATAAAAAGAATATCCAGCTGATAGGGGGGAGACAGAGCCGTCCGTGAAAATAAGGATGAAGAGCGGGAAGGTGTTATGGATGAAATCGAGAAAAATATTGTTCACATAATTGGGTGGTGCGGAAATTATAAAGATTCGCGAGTGATTTAGAAAATTATTATTTAGGTGAGTGATAAGGGAGAAAAGTAAGGATTGGAAATTAGTTTCATAAAGTGGAAGTTAGTTAGTTTGAATAATATAATTACGCGTGGCTGCAAGTGAATGCGCTATTAAGGCGAGAACCGGAAGAGTCTTCTGGGCATATCGCCAAGAGTAGTAAACCTCAAGGAAAGCATTAAATATATAGGGTTCTTTGTTTGCTAATTGTTTTAGTAAGAATTTACCGGCAAGCCATTTGGTTCTTATATGGAGTGGTTGGCAAGATGTTTCGACTTCAATAGCAGAAGGAGTGGATCTTAAGGCACCAATAATGGACCTAAAACATGAGACATAATACATATAAACATACATTCAGTAAAGGATATACACCAAATTGGACGACAGAAATTTTTACAATTTCAAAAATGTTACAAACAGATCCGGTAACTTATCAACTAAAAGATTCATCAGATAATATAATTAGTGGTTGTTTTTACGAACAAGAAATTAAACTAACTAATTTTCCAGATACCTTTCTCATTGAACGTATTATAAAAAGAAAAAAAAATAGTATGCTTGTTAAATGGTTTGGTTTAAATTCAAATTATAATTCTTGGATACAATCCACAGATATTTTAAAATAAAAATTATGTATTATTATAGTTCTAATTTGAAATTATATTTTATTTACAATATTTACTTTTTTATATTATTTTTACACAATTATATTTTCAATAAAAAAATTAAATCTACATAAAATAACCAGTTTCGTTTATTTTTTTAGTTTATAGTGACCATAAGCTAAAGTATTAATACCGTCAACTGTAATAACCCGTTTATTATCAGCTGCATTTAAAACGAGTTTATTTACAGTTTTAGAGCGAACGACATGTCTATTTGATTGAATAAAATTCATGTTTCGATAAGCTTGGTTTTTAGTGACATATTGTTGATTTTTGTAAGCATTTAAAATATTTATATAATTATCAAATTTTATATGTTTCTTAATAACATATTTCTTAACACCTTTCGCTTTTTTCACTTCGTCATCAATCAGGCAACGGTGTTTAGAATAGAACGAACAAATTGTCGACAATTTGATGGTGCCAAATGAGAAGAAAAAAAAAAAAAAAACACTGGACGTGTGGGACCACTAACGGTCGGCTACGAACGATTTTACACACGAACCGGTCAGTGACACAGACAGAAGACAGCCGTCGTAGAAACGCTGTTCAATTGTGCGCAGCGACGAACTTTGCATTACGTAAACGACGTATACGGCTGAATGACTGTCGCGGAACCGACAACGTGGTTCACGAGAAAAATGGCGGCCGGCTGTGAGCACGTCATGTTTGGTATGCACGTCGAAAAACGGCACAAGGTGTCACGTCTCTGCTCGCAGTAACGATCGTAAGGCGATATTATTCCGTCACCATCGTTGCCGGGAGCACAGAAAAATGTGACGAAATCGAAAACTTAAGGCGACGAGAGAAGCACAAAAGCACCGACAAACGCAACACCAAACAATGGCCGCCGGTGAGACGCGTTGAACAGGTGTGTGTACACACCGCAACTTTTACCGCGCCTTTGACGCGCGTCATGTAACGTTTCGCGTTCTCGAAAATGATAACATGTACGCGCCTTTGACGCGCGTCATGTAACGTTTCGCGTTCTCGAAAATGATAACATGTACTGATACAAAATGTAAAATATTGTTGTATCATCACTAAAATGTGGATGGTACCTAACATTTAGGGATGGCAAAAAAAATATCGATATATCGATATATCGATATATCGATATATCGATATTTCTTGAATAAATATCGATATTTTCATATCGATATTTTAGTTTCGATATTTTTTTGATATCGATAATTATTGACTGGTATCGATAATTTTTCATCCATGAATTTTTTCCATGAACCCATAATTTAATTGTCTCTGTATAACGTATTTTTCTGTGGAAGTGTTGTTAGTAGAGTACTAGAGTAGTCTGTCGTCTGTAAACTGTGAATTGTGAGATTGTGATTTGTGACTGTACGTCTGTACCGTAGGCCGTAGCCCGTTATACTGTTTACCACGGTATATATATAAATATCTTATATATTATATACCGTGCTATTTACTAACTAGAAAGTAGTCCTTATTTTCTTAATAAACATTACTACATTAGAGTATTAGACTCAAGAGTGTTCATTCTTGTAGTTGTGTTTTGTTTTTGTGTACTTAAATCCGTCTTGGTGAAATTGGTGGTGCTCTATTGATTATATTTGGTAAGTACCTATATATTGTTATTATATTATTATTAGTTAATTTCGCCTTAATATTAAGGCGATATATTTTTTTAATATTAGTTAATACAATATTTACTTATATATCGAAACTCAAGTCATAACAATTTATATAACCATATATTTATGTAATCATTTATATTAATGAAAAATCAATTATAATTTAAGATTTTAGTTTTAAATCATGGGCCATGGCTCCCAGTAAACTTTGGCGATCGTTTACCAAAATTGATCAAATTTCGGCATCATGTAATACATGTAAACAAGTCATAAAAACTTCTGGTAATACATCCAACCTTAAAGCGCATTTGGATAAACATTTAAAAATAGCAGAAGCTGGGTTTGATGCCCCAAAAAGTAACAAACCTGAACAACAAAACATTTCTAAATTTGTTTCCAACAGTGGAGCCAATAAAAATACTTGCAGAAAAGATGTTTCAAATGATCCAGATGACCCATGTGTAAATAAAAAATACTTATACTTTGTTTATAAATATTATAATGTTAATTGATTTGTGAATTGTGCTTACAGTATGTTTTTCAAGATGATAGTAGCGCAACTGATGTAAGTTCAATTGCAAGCTCGTCAAAAACAAAAGTGTCTATTCCAAAGAGTTCTCCTCATCAGAGACAACAAAATATAAATGAAGTGTTCAAGCAAATTTCATCAATGTCTGGTAAAGTTAATTTTGAATCACTAACATTAAAATTGGTTTAAATACTAACTATACAACTATAAATACAACAGAGTGGATAATAATAATAATATTTTTTTTATAAAGTTTTTGTCTATTTTTTATTGAGATAAGAAGACTATTAGTTATCCATATTTTAATATTATTGTTTTTTTTCAAATAAGCATCAATGTCCATTAAAAAACTATTAATAATTAATTTTGGTGATTTATAATAGATTTTTTTTTTTTAGTCGGTGGAACACAACATAAATGCATAACAGATGCAATTGCATATTTCTTATGCAAAGATAATAAAGCATTCTCAACCATCGAAGGAAAAGGCTTCAGAAATATGGTCAGCAAATTAAATCCTTTGTATAAAGTCCCTTGCAGGAATGCTATTAAAACATATATTGACGATAAGTACAAAGTTGTTGAATCTAAATTTCGGTTGGATTTAAAAACCATTTCAAATTTTTCTCTGACCACTGACATTTGGACGGACAGTCAACAGATGAAAAGTTTTTTAGGAATTACCATCCATTATCTACAAAGCCTGTCAATGAAATCTGGTATGTATTCTTAGAAAAAGTAATTTGTAATAAAAATTGTCATTATATGTTTTTTTTAACAGGAATTATTGGTATCATAGAGTTAAATGAATCGCATACAGCCAACTACATCAGCCAAGAAATGTTAAAATGCTTGAGTGAATGGGATATTCCTAAAGAAAAAATAATGGCTGTTGTATCTGATAATGGTGCAAACATCACAAAAGCGGTGAAAGATTCATTTGGTACTTATAAGTATGTGCCTTGTTTCGCACATACAATTAACTTAGTAGTTGAAAAGTCAATATCTAATACCACATCATTAATTGATTTATTATCAAATGTAAGAGAGATTGTGAAGCACTTTAAACGAAGCATATTCCTTAGTGATGAACTTAGAAAAAAACAGATTAATCAAGGTATATTAATTTATTATAGAAAATGTATGTTCTAAAAAAAATATATTGAAAATTAACCTCACAAGGTTTATGTTTTTTTTTGTTCATTCAGGCATTAAAGATGGTGCAGTTAAGAAACTGATTCTCGATGTAAGCACCCGATGGAACAGTATATTTTACATGCTTCAAAGATTTGTCGAGCTCTCTAAAATTATTTCGGAAATAATGCTGACACGTCCAAACGGACCAGAAATGATATCAGCTAGACAGCTGCAAGAAATACATGATGTAATTGTGGTTTTGCGTCCACTAGAAATGGTCACAACAGAGATGTCAGCAGAAAATTATGTCACAATTAGTAAGATTTTACCCATTGTTAGCTGTTTGAATAATGGTATAAGTTCACAACTACCGAAGAGCGATTTAGGGGGAAGTTTAAAAAATGCTGTCATTGCCCAATTGAATAGGCGATTTGGTAATATTGAAATATTTAACCTTTGCCCCGTGGCCACATTGTTGGATCCACGTTTCAAAAATCTACATTTCAAGGACCCGGTCGCCTGTGCTAATGCCATAAAACAACTCAAGGAAATGGTTTCCAACAACCGCATGGTATTATCGTCTTCTTCTTCAGAGGAAGACACCAGTGAAAGTGCTAAAGTATTTAACCTGTGGGAATACCACCAAGGACTAGCCCATAAACGCTCTAGTTCAAGGGCGTCCAGCAGCAGGAAAACTAATAGTAATTCACCATCGGATCAACTTATTATGAATTATCTGTCAGCACCAGTCAGTCCTTTAAAGCAAAATCCTTTAGAAATTTGGGAAGATATGAAATCGGTTTATCCATTAATTTACATGGAAGCTCAAAAAGTATTTTGTGTTGTTGCGACGTCTGTTCCTTCCGAAAGGCTATTCTCCAAAGCTGGAGCTACTCTTTCCAAAGAAAGAAACAGGTAATTCATTTGTTTTGATTGAATATATTATAAATTTATATATTTTGTATTATACTAATTATTAATTTGTTATTAGATTATTGGGCAAAAGACTTTTTAAGCTGTTGTTCCTGGGGTCTATTGATGACTGTTATTGGCTTGACAATGTATAACTTTTTATTATCTAAGTTATTTTAGTTATTATAATAAATCATTAAAAATTTTCATGTTATTATGTTATATATTAAAGTTATTAAGTTATTATTTTAATGTACATGTTATATTTTAAAATAAATGATAAAGTTACATTGAACTTAATAAATCATTCTAACTATATATTTGTATTATTATTAATTATATTTAGGCTGAATCCATATTTTTTCTGCGAGGCCAGTTTTCTAATGTCTTCTTACCTTTTTTACTTATAATTTATGCTACTAGTATAATTTATTCGGTAAAAATTACATAAACACATAATGAGAAACAAAAAAATAATAAATATTATTATGCATTTGCATTTTTTCTTAAATAATTTTACTGAATGGATGTTTTTTGTGGGCATTATATTATATTATACTATGTTAAGATGTTAAGTAAAAACATTTAAAATTTGGTAATTTATTCAATAAAATTGAGTAAAAAAAAAATTAAGGCGTATGTATCCTTCTTCCCTGTTCATTGAACGTAGATATGATTTCCGTTGTGATTGATGTAGCCTCATAGACTACAACACTATCCAGTGTATAAACATGACCCGATATCGAGTGACAGGGAATACTATGTACTGATAGTAATAAGTATGGAAAGCCTTTATATAGTTATCATTTGAACTTTACCGTCACAAGTGAATAGTCACTAGAGTAGGTCAAAACACGCGATCTAGTAATTAAAAAAAACTCAAAATTCAAAATCCAAAAAACGCGATATATCGATATTTTCTGATCCGATATATCGGTGTATCGATATTTCGATTTTCGATATATCGGTTATCGATATATCGAGGTCTGGAAAATTTTTGCCATCCCTACTAACATTTAATTTGGTTGGTCAGCAAACTCACACACACACATACCACCTTCAGGAAATGCTGACCAGATAGATGGTAATAGAATAAAACGTCGCCGGAAGGACGTGATGGGGGTTCTACTGCCATCGATTCGGAGGACGGAACGCTGCCCGATTCACGAGTGAAGTCATCGGTCAATCTTTTATTTTTGTACTAATTATATTTTTGTTTTTCTTTAATTAAAAGGTTTTGATCATAATTGTAAAAGGTGTTTATGTATAGTAATTTATCTATTTTAAGTATTTTGTGTGAGTATATAAAAAAGTTGTTACACTTACAAAAAGGGTATTAAAACTATATTGTATTTCAAACCTCAATCCTAGATCTTATTCTTTGTCAGTTGTTTCGAGTGTAAAATAACTTTAGAGCCGTAAGGGAAAGTAAGCCTTTTAAAGAACCTGTTTTCAACTATCCTATTAAGCAGTGCTAGATCGTCTTCTTTGTCACTTAATAAGGTACTTAGTCGTCCGGGCCAATTATTAGGTTTTTCTTTACGTGCTTGTTTGACGGTTAGAGTGTCCAACAACCGACAAATACTTTGTTTTTGTGTTGTTATACGTCAAGCCTTTGCATGGCGTATACGACAAAGTGGCGTTTAACGTAGACTCGTAACTTTCAAACAAAGTTCCGAGAAAATATTTTTTTTTGTGTGTTTTAGCACAGCCAGTGTGTATAATTTTTTTTTGTGTACTGCCGTAGTACAAGTTGTGTTAATTTTTTTAAGTACTTATAATATTGTACTAATAGTGTTTATTTTTTTTTTTACGTGTGAAATACTAAATTTGTGAACTGTCATTTTACTCTTACCTAGTAACCTCAAAAAGGTTTGTAAAAAAAAAATAAGTATTGGATTATAATACTTATTCAGAATATATATTTTTTTTACTTTTATATATTTAATACAATTTGATAAAATATTTTTTTTTATATATATAAGTTAGTTTTTAATTTAGAATTAAAATTCGTTAATATTAATCCATTGACATAAGTTAGATTTAAATTACAATTAATATAAATTTTAAATTTCACCATTTAATATTTGCGACTGATATTAATTATACACTATTAACAAAAATTGTCAACTTATCTAATACCTTAAGGAGCGATCAAAAATATTCTAATTCGGAAATTTCAACTAAAATGAACATAGCAACAGACATTTACATTTTAAAAAAGGCCCGAGTTAGACAAAAAATCGGATAATCTTGCTCGGATGCATAATATAAATAGTAAGAATCACATAAAATTTATTAAAAACTTGTATAAAAATTATAATATTAATTATGAAACATAGATAAGTGAACTAGAAATAAAAAATCTTTACTCGCAATTTAATTTAATACCATTAACAGAATTCCAAAAAATTCTTACTCGACAATAATAACACACAGACTAAATTCACATGCGACTATGAAGAATCAATATGCGACATTTTTTTTCCTTAGAATCTCATATTGCAATAGGACATTGCGTCAGCAAATGTTTAAACATGTCAAAAAGAATAGCCTTAGAATTAAAAAAAAAAAAAAAATTTATAATAAAGATAAATTAATTAGTCAAAAGAAAAATATTACAAAAGTAGCTCATTTAAATTTAGATAATTAATGAATTTTATACTTAATTACAAAGGACAAATATTATGATAAACCCACCTACTTAAACATATTTAATACTTTAGTAAATACTAGACAATTTTGTATAGAACACAAAATCCGTACATTAGTATTACCAAAAATATGTAGGTATTGGCAGAAAAATTTTAGCAATATAATACATCATATAATGCCTCTGGCGTGGTTTAACAAACGTATACATTTTTGAATGAAAAAAAAACATATATATATATATATATATAATGTTAATCGAACCTTGTAAAAACAAATAATTGAAGGTATTTAGAGTATAAGATTTAGTTACAAAATTAGAAAAAAGCACAAATAATTACAATGTATAAATAAATATTTGATACATTTTAACTTAGATATAATCAAAACATAATTATTGTATTTGTAAGAACAAAAATATGTTACAAAAAAAAATGTATTAATTTAGAGTAAGCAAACCGATTATGTTGAGCGCCGAGGGGTTTTCGACTTGTTACTCAATTTGGCCATGAGTCCCAAATTTGGGTCTCAACAATATACAAAAGTAAATTTACGAGTACCAAATTTGGGTCTCACACTATCGGTATATTTAACAAGTGATTGCCAGATATGGGACTGTTTTATCAGTATTTTTTCATCGGATTCGAATTCTACAGTGTGACCACTTCATTTTGGTACTTGTAGCAACGGAATATGTTATTTATTTTTTTTTTTTATGAATTGTTTTCTATAGTAATTTGTTTTACATATATTTTGTTTTTAAGTTATATTTAATTACTGATTTTTCGTGTTCAAAATTAATTTATGTTATATTAAATAATATAGAGATAACTTAAATCGTGTTTGTTGTCATTATCAATGATAATGTGACAATGATAAGAAATTGTAACCGAAAATTTTGTAATTTAGTATTTACCTATCCTAGCTACTACTTATTAGATTTTTTTTTTTGTTTTATAATTTTAATTTTTATTGCATAATAATAATGAATCCCTACGAAATTAACGAAATGTTGGATTCTGATTTTGATTATGATGATACGAATAAAGATCCAGATTATGAAGTGGATTCAGAATCAGATAATATCGAAGAAAATGGTAATGTTATTTAAATAAATATAATATCATTATGTCATCTATGAAAAATATTTATTGATCAAGAATTAAATAATATATTACAGATGATGCATTGTCAGAGGTACATTTACTGGATAAAGATGTAAATATGAATGATTATATTATTATAATAATATAATTATATTATAATTTAAATAATAAATAAATACTAAGTAAATAATAACACTATAAAATTAATTTATAAATGTTACTATATTGTTATATTACAATATGTTATTAACAGTTTTTTAAAGACTAAAGAGTGAAATTGATATTAAAATATATATAATTGTTTATTTAAACAAATTATTCAACTAATATGACAGCGAAAATTGCATTTTAACTAGCTTTGTAATGAAATTCTCGATGATAATCTTGCAAATAATTTATGCTTATCGATCAATTACCATGATTTTACAGAAAATATATAATATTGCATCGTTTAAATTGACTTTTATTTTGCTGCATGACAAAAGTTGCTCGACCGCGATTGACCCGTGTAAATCTGCCTTTGCTTTTCCTTTAACTTTCGTAAATTATGATAGGTGCCCCCTCTACGAGGACGCCGCACTCCATGGATAGTGGGATGCCGGCACCTAATTCGGCCAGCGGCGACTGCGCAACACCGCCACTTATGTTGGTGCGTGAAAGCCCACCACCGACCGACAGCGGCGAGAGCCCACCACCACCATCATCACCACCGACATCCAGCACAACGGTGGGGGGGGGAGGAAAATGCTTCGTCATCGGTGTGGCCTACACCGGCTTACATGAGCAAGTAAGAATTAAAAATAAGTTATAAAATAATTGGAAAAATACTAAATAATATTTTTTTATTTTAGTTGGACTGTTACAGAAAATTAATTTTTATTTTATTATTATTATTATTATTTTTTTTTTTATAATTATTATTATTATTACTATAATTATTATTATTATGAAAAATAAAGTGCATAATGTAACAATATTTCGTATTTATTGCTGAAACTATTATATTTTTTTAATTATTGTATAGCGTAGAGTATTTAAATTTGCTTTGATTGTTTTGATTATGGTCAAAACTTTCAGTTTCAATTTTAAATCGTGCATGAAATGACCACAAAACTAGAGTTAAATTATTTCACATTTCAGTGTGATGGGAAGCCGGGTTTCGAGTTTACATGACTGTTATCGTAATATGTATATATTTTGTTATGATAAATATGTGTTCATCACGGTTTATTCTTATTATTAAATGCAAATATATTATTGAAGAAACATTTAATATTCATACTGGTATAATTATACAAAAGTACAACCGCTTACTCACAGAATTGAAATATGATGATTTAAAGTATTCCCATCCTTGAGTATGGTTCCGTCCTCTGGGACCCGTCCACCGCTTCCGCACGTAGCATGATAGAAAGGGTTCAAAAAAAATTCCTCCGTCAAGCTGCTTACAAACTAAAAATAGTCTGTCCACCTCACGATTACACGTCAATCCAACGCCTCTTTTCCTTAGAATGCCTCACCGATCGTCGTCATTCAGCTAACCTGACATTTCTATCCAATCTTCTTTCATCTAAAATTGATAGTCCTGAATTACTATCCCATGTCTCATTTAATGTCCCCTCTCGCTGTACTCGATCATCTGTTCCATTTCATATACCCTTCTCTTCCTCAAACTACTATCTTAACTCACCGATCATCCGTCTTATGCGCATTGCCAACACTGACCCTTCATTCTCTCTCTGATATTGAGTCACGTTTCTATAAACTATTAAAACTATTATTATTATACTATTATATTCATGTATTAAAGGGTTCGTCCCGTATTGTAAAATAAAATAAAATAAAGTATGCATAATCTTGTCAGGCTTTTAGGTCTAAAACGTGAAATAAATACGCTGCTTCCAACCGCCTTAAGGGGGCTGGAGCGTAGCATGTTTTAAGGAGTAATATTTAGGCATTTTATATCACATGAACATTTTGGCTGTGTCAATGTGTGAGTAGTAAATGAACATTAGTGTGTGTTATCCGTTATCGCGTTTATCGTGCCACCGTACATCGACTAAATTACAAATTCCCGGAACTATGTTAATAATCAAACTGAACATTTTATCTTCATAATGAATATAATATCTCTAAAATAAAACCTATTACTTATACCACTGATTTTATAATAGACTATTATAAAATCAATGCTTATACCTTTATACAGGTACGGATCCAGCCTACTTTAACGGGGGGAGGTGACGAATTTAGTGACGAATTCAAATCTGCTTTCAAAATTATTATCAGAACATTATATTGGGCGTAGTGATTGAAGTCGTGAGCTATGTTTTCGAACAAAAATGAATCACGCTCCAGGCCCCTTAAAAATCATCATATATGCAAACACAGTACACACACACGGCATACATTATATTTATTTTTATCTATTTTTTTCTAATTTCTAGAAAATTCATAATTTATGTTGTATAGTATGTATGTATAAAATATTGTTTTAAATTTAACAAGCTGACTGGCAAGGAATTTTCAGTGAAATCATTCTACACGCTATGAGAGTTAAATTTAATACCTACTCAACTATTTTTCCGTCAGCGCCGTCTGAAATATTATGGTTTATCATTATACAGCCTGGGTATTTTAGTTAATAAAAATAGATTTTAGTGCTACACATCAATTTTTATAAAAATATCAATTGATTTAAATGGGATTTTGGTATAAAAATAAGTGAGAGTTAAATTTAATTCTCATAGCCTATTACAGGGGTCAGCAACCTTTTTGGTGTCAAGGGCCAAAAAATAAAAATAAATTTTTTCACGGGCGATAGTTTGAATATACCTTATTTTATTTAAACGAAATATTGTAGTAATTTAAAATTTAATTTATTTAAGTACATCACTGATTGGTACATTAATTATCGAGGTATCTACAAACAAAGTTATAATAATAATTACACGTAATAATAATAAAAAAAAAATACTTAGTAAAATATAGTATAATATTGGAAAAATTAATGTGATTTTTGAGTTTGAATAGCATCAACAAGTGTATTAATAGCAGGTTTTATTTTCGATGTAGAAATTCTCAATACAGCGTTTAAGTGACCATCGGTTAATCACGAAGCATATTTGCTTTTCCGATATTTCATTAGGGAAAAAGTTTGTTCACAAATATAAGTGCTCCCAAATATGGTCAACATTTTTTTAGCAAAATATTTTATTTTGCTAAATTTTGTTTCACAGAGACTCGAATAAAACTGAATTAAATTATTACAATCACGAAAAGCGGTTTTAAGACATTCGTCACTTTGCAACTCAATAATTTCCATTTGTAAACAGCTTTCAACGTCATCAATATCAACTACAAACGGGTTCTGAAATAATTTAATTTTGAAGTCAATTGAATAAAAATCAGAAAATCGTAAAGTGAATTCGTAACTAATGTCAAACATTTAATATCATTATTATCAATATGCATTGCTCTATCCCAATATTTTTTCCCTATGTTTTAGTTTTAAAATGTTATCTTATATGGCATTATAACTAAGTATTAAATATGAAGAGCATATTACTCTATATAATTGCCACCTGGTTTTATATTATAGAAATTATGTCAAAATATTATGCTTTAGGTTCTATATTAAGAAGATAGGTTGTATAATTTATGTTTATATACCTATCAGATTAATAAATTGTAACTTAAAAATAATAAAATAAATGTTTAATATATACTGTATCTAAATAATATTTATAATAGTAACTATTATATGAAACACATAACATTTGTGCACTTTTAAACAAAATAAATGAATAATTTTTATGTATATAAGAAAATGATCAATAAACATACAGATATATGTATATTTAACTAGGATTCGGAACTCTACGGCAGTCGGCAATTAAATTATCTTATTAAATACTAGGTAAATAATAACTATGTAATGATTACGATGAAACCTCTGTGATGTTGACCTATGCATTTGTTATGAATCAACTGTTAAGATTTCTAATTTGTGTTTGAATAATTAAATCGAGTTGAATAAATAAATTATTAATTTATGTAAATAAGTAAACAATAAACAAACCTAATTGTACATAACCTCAAAATGTTCTGTCTGATATGAATGTTAACCTGTTAAAACCTGAACCAAAGTAAAATATAATTATAAGTTATCACAATTTTTGAAATTGTGATAATTGATAAAGCAAATTTCCTGAAGTTTTTTATTTTATATGGTTTATCACAAAAATCTGAATAATCACGAATTCGTTTAAATGAATTTTCTTTCACAAAAGAAGGTTATGGTCGAACCAGCAACGTAAAAATAATTCAGTATATGAACTGTAGAAAATGTTGGGTTTTCTAAAATATTTTTATATAATTTCGGGATGGGTTTAAACACCCAAAACAACCCCTGCGTCCACGACTGGAGATACGTAATAGTCAATAGGTGCCCATACACGAGCGGACTTTTTGACGGATTTGGTCCGCCACGGACCTAATCCGTCAAAAAGTCCGCTCGTGTGTGTGTGGTTTTCTGAGGATTTAGTCCGGCAGATTTGGTCCGACGGATCAAGTCTCTCGCTTCTCCACAGACTAAAGGACCAGGTCCGACGGACCACGGACCTTGATAAGAAATTTTTATTTTATTGATAGTAATAACTTTATTATCACACAATATCATCTGTTTACTTATCAATGGTTCGTTAATGATTTGTATTTTGATATATTTTAATCATTTTCAAATCTTTTTTTTTGGTGTACCTAGTTAATTTTATTTTAGTAATATTTATATACATTTTGCACAAATCATGGAGTGGAGTAAATCTATAACAACAGCATAAATCCAGCAGCAGCTATCATCTTTCTTTTTCTCGGAGGCATATTATGTTTATTCATTATATATTAATAATAATATATAATATAATAATAAATATAATAATATTATAAATATTATAAATATAAATTATATTATTACGTTATATTAATTATATACCTATTTAAAGTTTATTAATATAAAATAACATTTTATTAACACAAATTCAGATGAGTAATAAAATGAAATAAATGAATAAAACTATAAATTAATTTATAAATAAAAAATATAATATTGAATAATATAAACCGCGGCCGTATTGCCGCATGCTCTACGGCAGTACTCACTTTCAAAATTTATATCTCGAAACTGGCCAAAGTGTTCCCTTAGATATTTTAACACCTTTTTAATCATGACCTCCCCTTTCGTTGACATTATTTTCAAAGCCCACGCTCTTCCGGAACATGTTCATAAAAATTTTCAAAAAGTCTCGTTTCGGCAATAGTCCGACCGCGGCCGTATTGCCGCATGCTCTACGGCGGTACTCACTTTCGAAATTTATATCTCGAAACTGGCCAAAGTGTTCTCTTAGATATTTTCACATTATTGCAATGAATAACTTCCCTTTTCAAAGATTCTATTGTATGGAGATATTAAATTATGGTATTAGGAATTTGTACATTTTAAGGTGCTTGGGAGACACTGGGCTTTTTATCTATTGCTGTTGAATTATTGCTAATGTAATGATCGTAAATAAGTAAGAGTGAGTGACAGCAGTTTTATTTATTGATTTTTAACTAATTATCTAACATTTAAACACCTGAGTTTGGACTTAAAAGTGAATATAATCAACAAACTGAGTACCTACAATATTATTTATTTCTTAAGTTTGAATTATTGAA
Source organism: Sipha maydis (assembly GCA_034509805.1). Taxonomy (NCBI): domain Eukaryota; kingdom Metazoa; phylum Arthropoda; class Insecta; order Hemiptera; family Aphididae; genus Sipha; species Sipha maydis. The sequence goes on along the minus strand of JASXSY010000355.1, from coordinate 147,352 downwards.
TTTATTGTTTTAATAATTTAATATTGTGGTTATAATTTTCTGATTTAAAAGTTAATAAATATAATATTAAATAATAGTTATAAGATATAACTTTAGAAACTAGAATAAAATCATATTATATAAGATGACCGTTATTGTATGAAAATTATTAAGTATAAGAAATGTTTAAAAATCAGAATAAAGAAGTATAGGTATATTTGATAACTTAGCTAAGTACCTATAATATACATATTATAGGTAATATACATAATAGGTATATACATAATATATTTTTATGATATTCAGGTGGAATAAAGAATTTTTAATTTGTATGCATTATAAATGATCAGTTAATCTAATTTTACATATTATATTATACCAAATTAGAAGTATTATAATAAATAGGTTTTATCATGTTAACATGTAAATTTACAGATAATTCTTACGAGGTCTGTTCAAAAAGTTCCCGAACTATCGTTTTTAAAAATAGAAAAATTACATTATTGTAAATTTTATTAGATCAAAATAAAATAGAGATAAACAGCTATCTTTTCAATTAAATTCCAAATGTTTATTGCTATCTAACCATTAACTGTGCGCGTTCAAAGTAGACAAGTCGTGTGTATTGTGCGATTTTTAAGATGAGTAATTTTCACGAACAACGTATTAATATTAAATTTTGTGTTAAACTTTGTAAATCTTTTACTGAGACTCACAAAATGATGCAAAATGTTTATGGTGATCAGTATTTAGGACGTACTCAATGTTACGACTGGTTCAAACGCTTTAAAGACGGTCGGGAATCAGTTGATGACGACCCACGTTCAGGACATCCGTCGACATCGACAGACGATGCTCATGTGACAAAAGTCAATGCAATTGTGCGGTCTAATAGACGTTTAACTGTTCGAAAAATTGCGGAAGATTGTAACATATCGGTTGGTTCATGTCATGAAATCCTGGTAGAAAAACTTGGAATGCACCACGTTGCAGTAAAATTTGTCCCTCGGTTGATGTCGCAAGATCAGAAAGACAACCGCGTATCCATCTGTCAAGAATTGTTAGATCGAGCAAACGATGATGACATGTTCATGAGGCAAATTATAACGGGTGATGAGACATGGGTCTATGGCTATGATGTTGAGACAAAAGTCCAATCATCACAGTGGGTTGGTAAATTTTCTCCAAGACCAAAAAAAGCTCGTCAGGTCAGATCAAACGTCAAAGTCATGCTAACAGTTTTTTTCGACAACCTGGGAGTTATTCACCACGAATTTCTACCTGCAGAACAAACTGTTAACCGATGGTATTATCTAGAAGTATTAAAACGTCTTCGAGAAAAAGTGCGAAGGAAAAGGCTTGAAGTGTGAAAGAAAAACTCATGGTTTCTTTATCACGACAATGCTCCGGCGCACACTTCTCTATTAATTCGTGATTTTTGCGTAAAAAATCACATGACCGTGCTTCCTCATCCACCATATTCTCCCGACTTGGCACCAGCAGACTATTTTTTATTTCCAAAACTAAAATATCCGTTAAAAGGACAAAGATTTTCTACCGTAGATGAAATAAAAGAAAATTCGCGAACGGAGTTACGAGCAATTCCAGAAACTGCTTTCCAGGATTGTTTTCAACAATGGAAACGTCGTTGGCAAAAGTGTATAAACCAAGAAGGAGAATACTTCGAGGGTGATAAGTCTCAATAGCTTGTAGGTAAGCACCATAAATAAAAAATTGAAAAATTCGGGAACTTTTTGAACAGACCTCGTATATTGTTATAAATTACAACTTATTACTGTGTGAGGAAAATTATTTGGTTCCCATGCATTAATAATTATGCTATAAAAATGTTTAGGACTGCATTCCCCTAATTTAAGGACCTAGTTACGCCTGAGTCCACAGCACAAATGTTCATATCAGTTATATCAATCTAACAACACACAATTTATTCTGATAACATTAATTTCTATTGTCTTACTTTTGAAATACGAATAAGAAACTGTAATTGTTCAAGGTTTCAAGGGGTAGATTTATTGACTATAATTCACAATTTTTCATGCCTCTAATATTTAATTACTAAATGTTTTTATTATTATATAAATTTCCCTGGTACACCATATTACTCCACACCACAAAAACTAATTAAAATATAATATGCAATATATATTATATATAATTATTAATTTATTTCAATTAAAAATTAACATAATTAATATATAAAAATATCAAACAATTTTAAATTTTTCTTGCTTTGCCCAGAGTACGGTAGTCAATCAGTAACAGTTAGATTGAAAAAGACGTTTAAGATTGACAAGTAGATTTTCTGTCGCAACCCGCAGTCTTGTTTATCATTATCGATATGATCATAAATGTTTAAAAATAGACGATCGCGGCTGACCGACAATGACAATAATGTATTACTTGGAAATAAAATGTAATATACTATCACTATTATTAGCTTAAAATATTTAGTTATATTCGGTATAATAATATTCAAATACTTGTGCCTCTTTTCTCTAATAAAAGACAATTTATTTTTATTTCGACAACTAATACTCTAGATAGATAATACTCTACCCAAGGGTTTTACCAATCTGCCGTCATATATCTTTGAACGCCCAACCCTGTTTTGTTAGTTGGCTGGTTTTACAATTTTTACATTCTACAACCTTTCATATGTCACTCATATTTATGATAATTTGAGAATGTGTTCATGTAACATTTATACATTTACTAATTATTCATGTAACCCCCTGTTAATGGTTATCTTGGGACCTTCATCATACATGTCCGTAACAATTACTACATCATCAAGTAGGCCTTTTCAAAAAATAGCATTAGACATAGCGGGTCCATTAACGATAACTAACTCAGGAAATCAGTATATATTAACAATGCAGGACGATCTAACTAAATGGTCAGTAGTAGTACCTATTGAAAAAACAGATGCTAATATAGTAGCACAAGCTTTTGTTGAAAACTTTATTTTTATTTATGGAATACCAGAGTCTATATAAACAGACAAAGGTACTAACTTTATGAGCAATGTGTTTAAAGAAATATGTAAAATACTAAAAATAACAAAACTTAATACAACAGCATACAATCCAGCTAGTAACGGAGCGTTAGAAAGGTCCCATAGAACATTAAAAGATTATTTAAGAAATTTCGTAGATAAAGATCAACTAAATTGGGATACATTCGTTAAATTTGCAATGCATAGTTACAATACTACACCACATACATCTACAAAATTTACATCACATGAATTAGTATTCGGGGTACAACCACAAATTCCATCTTCATTAATGAAAAATCCAGAACCACAGTATAACTATGATAATTATGCATTTGATATGAAAATAAAATTACAAGAAACACACAAAATCGCGAAAGAAAATTTAATAGGAAATAAAAATAAAAATAAACAATTATATGATAAAAATACAAATTAATTAATATTAAATATCGGAGATAAAGTTTTAATGAAAAATAATCAACAAAAAAATAAATTATCAGTTAAATGGTTAGGGCCATACGAAATAATCAAACAATACGATAAAGGGTGCGTTCCGGCTGGACGATTACGCGCTTAAAGCGCTCATACTCACGCTCACGCTATTGAACCGTTCCACTATAAAAAACAAACGCTTATAACCGCTTTGCTTACGACAAGTGGAACGTGTGTGCCTTCCATGAGCGCTACACTGTTTACTGTTATCAAAAAGTATAATTGATAACAATTCAAATTGTTCATTTCGTTATTCGTAATAAATGTTCAATCGTTTTTCGAAAGTGTTTATGATGGATAATTTTAATGATCGTGAGTTAGTAATTATGGCTATACAACAATGCTGCGACATTATATTTTCCTCTTCGACGGATGACAGTGAAGATGACAGCAATAATTATGTAGCACTGTGTGTTGAAACTAAAACTGCAATACCTAGGTTGCAGAATTATGTAGAGACCACCATACCACAATTCAATGATGGGCAATTCAAATCTCACTTCAGGTTAGATGGTTTTTGATAATTAAATAGTTGATTTGGTGACGCTCAAATGCATGATCAACGCATAATTGTTGTTTTCTTATTGATTTATTTCTCATCACAGTTTTTGTTATTTAATATGGACATTTTACAAGTACTAATTTTGTTTTCTATAACTTGCCTACAATTTTAACACTTACCATAATACCTTCTCAGTAGATTTCAGAGATCAGTACAGTTTCAGTTGGTCAGTTCAGTTAAAAATAAGATATCTGTAACTATACTTCAACTGTTATATAGAACTACTTATATAAAAAGTAGAAATATTATTGTAGGTAAATTTAATACAATGTGCAATATTTAAAAGTTAAAATTTAAAAGACTGACATTTATTATAAATATTTATTGTTTAAACATCTTATGATATATATTAAAATTATAAATACTTGTAAATTGTAAATATCCTTCATTAAATAAAATATTGTATTATTTTCAGGATGCTTCCAACCACCTTTGAATTTGTATTGACCCTAATTGCTCCAAAGTTGAATAGAACAAAGCCGGGTTACAAATCTATTTCACCAAATAAACAATTTTTAATTGCAATTTGGAAAATGGCTACTCCTGACTCTTATAGGTACTTACTTATACATCCATATTATTATTGTTATCTTATTATGCAAAAATATTAATTTATTAAGTTTTTAGATCGATTTGTGAAAAATTTGAAGTGGGACAAGCATCTGCATTACGGTGTATAAGAAGAGTTGTTATTGCTTTGGAAATTTTGGCTCCAGCTTTCATCACTTGGCCAAATGAGGAAAAAGCCAAGTTAATTTCAAATGGATTTTTTTCAAATAGTACCTTTCCAAATGTTCTTGGAGCGATTGATGGGACACATATTAACATTCCTGCGCCACACGACCACCAAGAAGCTTATGTTAATAGAAAAGGTCATCATTCAATTCAATTACAAGTATGTTTATATTTTAATTTTACATTTTTATTTTTATTTAGTGTTAATCGACTGATTTTTTAATAGGCTGTGTGTGACCATCAATGTCGTTTTATTCATTGTTATGCTGGAAATGTTGGATCAGTGCATGACCAAAGGGTATTCAGGTTATCTGAATTGAAAAATTACCTTAATGATGCAACCAAATTTCCCAACAGATCTCATTTGGTTGGTGATTCCGCATATACATTACATGAGCATCTAATAGTACCATACCGTGACAATGGACATTTAACTAGAAAGCAAAAAAATTTTAATTTTTGTCATTCTTCTGCTAGGATGGCAATAGAACGGTCATTTGGTTTTCTAAAAGGGCGGTTTCGTAGCCTTCTAACAACCTTAGATATGAAACGCGTTGATTTAATTCCAAAGTATATCATTGCATGCTGTGTTTTACATAATATATGTTTATTAAAAAATGACGAGTTTCCTGATCCACACGAAACACCATTGGTAGAAGAAAACATACAAGCTTGTGGAGAGTTGTTTGCAATTAATCGTCAAGGAGCAATTAAGAGGGACAATATTTGTGATCAACTAATTATTCGCAATGTATAAAAATATAACAAGTTTAAATATATTAATTAACAATAAACCAAATAAACAAATACAGATAATAATCCTCAGTCTCTTAAGTGTAATAAATTTATACATTTTCTAAAAGTGCTATTTTTTTGTTTCTAAAGAACTTACAAGTCTAGTTAAAAGATTAATAGCTTCCTTCTTCTGATCAATTTTTTCTCTATGTCTCCTTTCTCGGTTTTCTTCCGCAAATTTCCTATTTTCCTCAATTGCTAAAAGAACCTTATCTACATGAGATAAATGATGGTTTGGTTTCTTTTTAGGATTATCACTAGGGCTAACAGTGTCTGAAGAACAAGACATTTCTAATTCAGGTTGGTCTCTTTTTCCTGTTGAAGAAACCGTGGCTATTGGTGTAATGTAAGGTTTTACCCCCAACAAGCTATCCAGCAATTGAAAATATGGCCAAGTTCTGGTGCCATTTCCAGACTTACTATTGTGATCTTTGATCGACTTGTACGTCCTTTTCAAACCTCCAAATTTTGATTGGCATTGAGGACCAGTTACGATGTAGGATTTTTTTACCAACTCATCACATATCAATTGCCAAATCTTCTTTTGAGAAATCCGCCCGGTACAGAAGTTGTCAGCCATTTTCCTGTACTCTTCGATGAGTAGCAATATGGCTTCATGAGGCCATTTAAACAGATTAACATCTGTCTCTGTATGTATAGCTGCCTGTTCTACCAGTTCTACCCGTTCTACCTGTTCTACCAGCTGTTGATTCTTACACTTCTCCAACATTTCAGCTGCAAACACCATATCTGAATACAAAAATAAAATAAAATCACATACAAGCGTCAACATTAAACATGTTTTAAACAAATTAAAAATTTACTCTTATGGTACCTGTACTTAGACGTTGTGCATCATCACTCGTTACATTTACTGTATATGATACCCCATCCACACCATCCATAAGTGTCACAGAAATTGACATTTTAAAAAGTTAAGCAAAAACACTGGATTAAAATAAAAGAATGTTAAACAATTTAATTAAAATGACAAATTGATAATGAACGATATTGGCGATAAACTGATAAGATATCCCAAACGCTTACGCCGCACTACCTATTTTGTAAAAGCGTTTATGAGCGCGGAACGATGACGTAACGCTGAGAACCGATGACGTCACGGTTGTAGCTAAAGCGTATACATACGTCAAGTGGAACACACCAGGAGCGCTCGTGAGCGCTTAAAGCGTACAAAACGTCCAGCCGGAACGCACCCAAAGAAAATGTAACGATAAAGACTAACAAACGAAACATAAGACTACATATAAATCAACTAAAAAAATATTACGAAACTGAATAAATTAACTATTAAATTTCAGATTACTAACAATAACTGGACTGTTCAAACTTACGATTACAGAAATTACAATTGAAAACATAACAACACCATCAGGACTATATTACGAAAATTTTGGAAAACTTAACATAATACAAAAAGAATGGACATTTACAACATTCGTTGATTTTAGTAAATACGACTATCAACAAACAACTATGACAACTTTTGGGGAAATAGTAACTAACTTTTGTAAAACGACTAATGTGAGTTTTGATTGTGAAAAATTTAACAATATAATGAAAAATTTAAACGCAGAGATAAAACACAGACGGGAAAGATTGAATAAAAAATTAGACAGATTTAAAAGGGGAATATACGATACAGTAGGATCTTTAGGAAATGCATTATTTGGAATATGTGATGCAAAATGTATGGAGGATGATAATAAACAAATTTTAGAAATGAAAAATAAAAATATAAAAACAGTAACCGAATTAAATAAACACGAACGAATCATAGAAATACAATTAACAATCATGTCTAAATTATCAGAAAATATACAACAATTAAATAATAACTTAGATAAAACAATGATATTATTCGAAAGTAAATCAAATGATACATTAGAATATATGAAAAAAGAGTTTGCGATAAGAGATTTACACATTCTATATCATTTATTAATTTATGAATACGCGTTCGAAACAGACACTATATCAGAAGTCTTAACTTACGCAGCATTAGGAAAAATTCACCATAGTATAATAAATAACACTAAATTATTAGAAGAAATAAATATTATAAAATTAATAATTCCGAAAAACATGCAATTCCCAATAGAGATAAACGAAAATAATATAAATACATTAATGAAAATATCAAGGGTTACAATAGTTCATAAAAACAATTACTTAATATACATAATAAAATTACCATTAGTAGACATAAGAGAATTAACACTATATAATATAATTCAATGTCCAACTAAATTATATGATAATATAAATTACTTTTATATAAAACCACAATATCAATTTCTAGCGATAAACACACATAAAGAATACTACGTGTATACAAAAGAACAATTAGATGTATGTAAAATTATCAATGAAAATTATTTATGTAATCCTATACAGACACTTAACTTAAAAGACAGTAAAACAAATTGCGAAGTAAAACTTTTCTTTAATAACGAAATAAATGTTGACGACTGTAATATAAAAATATTTTTCATAAACTCTAAACAGAAAATAAATGGTTGTATATAGTACAAGAGGAATCAATAATAATAACATGTGAGCCATATATAAATACAAAACAAGTGACAATTAAAGGAACAGGGTTATTAAGTATAGGGGACTCATGCAGAGCTCACACAAGAACTGTTATATTAGAGACAACTAAAATAAATACAACTATAAAAACAGATTTTATACCTCAAACTAAAATTTCAAATTTAATTCAAATAAAAGATGATATGAAAATTGACACAGGTAAAAACATACTTAAGTTACAAGATTTAGATGAAAATGCTAAAACATATAAAGAAATTAAAGAAACAGATTTAAATAATAAAGAAAGGAATGACATTAACTTTAGTATGTCGATACATCATTACATAATTTATATTGTAATAATAACATTAACAGGAACATTTATACATAAATTAATAAAACTAATTAGAATTATCAATAAGTGCTAAAATCAATACACTAAGCACACTAATACACTAAGTATAATATTAATTGTCCGGTCTTTAAAGTGCACGCGGGTGCACTTAAAGAACAACGAACGGGTCAGTGGTGATCGTGCGCGGGCACGATTCAATCGTTTACCTACCAAAGTACGTCGGACATTCGGGCAGCCATCAGCGTGTGGGTCGCGGGACCTGAGCATGGTGAGCTAACGTCGGTGCGGTCTCCATTGTATATATAGGTGTATATACGGATTCAGTCATATGGACATGTTATGGAGTATGGACAGTCGAGCGGTCGGCAATAACCACTAACCAGTATTCAATACCCGGTAACGCGATATCATAACTGATACGCGGTTCATTGTATTATCACATTATCACTTGTATTGAAATTATGTTGTTTTAATTGATATGATATCAGCATTTTGTATCATAGCCTCTGTGGCATTTATTATGTTATTATAATTTTACGGCATTAGTATTATTTATTAATTATTATTTTCGGTTGACGAGTGTTTAGTCATTTTATATTATATAGTAGGTGGGCGCCCACATCCCTACTTTCATATGTGATTATTATCATTATTTGTAAATATTATCCAGGTCTGTTATGTTGTGTGATGTACTAATATAATACAGTCCACTTGATATTATTACCAATCCGAATTTGTTGATTATTATTATTAGTGTTAGAATCCTATTAGTGTATAACACATATTATTAAAATAAATTACACGACGTAACAACTTGTATTATAAAAATAATTGGATAATTTTCTGTGTAATTTAAAATATGAAGTTCTTATAAATTATAACTATTAAGATTATTGTATATACCTATCTCTTTACAATTGTCTCATGTTATAACATATTACATAGTTATAGTTACCTATTATTATTCTTTTTAGTTGTACATTTTTCAATATACCTAAAAACTAGATATTTTGTAACCTTAAATTAAATTGAAGTATAACGTACCTAAAGAAATGATAAATTTTCTCTGATTATTTTTGGTATTTTTAAAAAAAAGGATTGAATAGGAAATTAATTAAAAATATTAGCATTTTTAATCTTAATGTGTATAAACATGTTAAATGCTCCTCAATCACTTTTCATATCTCTATTTTCTACTACACAGCTACAAAATTCCCCTAATATTTGACTTAGGCGTACTGCAAATTTGAACCCCGCCTTCACTTATTGATGTTTTTAAAATTTAACATTACAATCTGCATAATATTGTATTGTAATGATTATCATGTTCAATACTATTATCATATATATGTTTAGTTTATATATATTGATTTATATATACTTTCTCTTACATTTACGAACTTGATTAATATTAATTACCTAATCCATAGGACTAATAACTCTCTAGGTTTTTACTTGTAAATGTTAATGTATATTATCAACTAAAATCGAATTTTTAGGCATAAATATATAAGTAAAAGTTAGAACATGGTTACATTTCCAAATATTTCCTTTATATATTCCTATATATATATTTTATAATACCTTTTATTATTAATTATAAATGTATATTTGAACGTCGATTAATCATTTTCCATTTGGTAGGTTCTCTTACATACCTAATAATACATTTATAATAACTCAATCTACAATGCTTATATAGGTAGGTAGTATAATAATATTTTATTGTTATATATACTTGATAACATTTTTATTCTTATAGATTATCAAATATTTATATAAAATAAAAAAAACTAGTAGTTATCGAACAAAGCAGAGAAAAATACAACAAGAAATAGAAGTATTAGAAAATGTTCTTGATGTCTCAAGTAGTTTGGAACCCCAATTTAATAGTTTTCCAATTCAAAAAACTTCAACTAACACTAATTTGAATTTCATTAAAAAAATCACACCAGAAGATATCATAGAAAGTGCATTAGATGAGATTTCGTCTTCAAATTCGGCGATACATTATTTGGTTCCTAATGAAATGATTGATAATAATGCCGTTTTATTTGATCATAAAGAAGGTGTCAAAAAATCTCTTGGTGAATGGGCTGTTGATTGTAATGTATCTCAAAATACGGTAAATAGGCTTTTAAGTGTCTTAAAATATGAAGCACAACTTACATATCTACCAAAAGATTGTCGAACATTATTAAAATCAACATCTACGAAGGTCTTAAATATTAGAGTAGTGAAACCATGAATATATTATCTTTTTGGTTTAAAAAATGGTATTTAAATATATTCATCAATTTTGACCGTTAATGAAAATATAAAGGTTGCTATTGGTATAGACGGACTTCCCATATCAAAAAGTAGTTCTGGTCAATTGTGGCCAATTTTGGGGTACATTATTCCTTACCAAAAATATGTTTTTCCAATAGGAATATATTATGGCAATGAAAAACCACATGATAGTTATGATTTCCTTTCAGACTTCATTACAGAAATCATTGATTTATCAATGAATGGAATCAATATTGACAATAAAATAAAAAAAGTAACAATTAAACTTATTTGTTTTGACGCTCCATCAAAATCTTTTGTATTACGTGTAAAGGGTCATTCTGGTTTTTTTTCATGTACCCGATGTCAACACGAAGGTGAATACATAAACAACCGTGTTTGTTTCCCGTATAACAAAAATACAAGTGTTAAAAGATTACACAAAGACTACATACAAATGAAGCATGAAGAGTACCATATCATGTATTGCATTAACATATGTTGATATTGTAAATTTATTTCCTCTAGATTATATGCATTTAGTTTGCTTTGGGGTCACAAAAAAATTAATTAGTCTATGGTTAAATACAGGACCAACCAATGTTCGTTTACCAAGCTGGAAAATAAAAAATATTACATCTTCACTTAATAAAATTAAAAAATGTATTACAAATGATTTTGCACGAAAACCAAGAGCAATTGAAGAATTTAAGCGATATAAAGCTACAGAATTTCGTCAATTTCTTCTGTATACTGGTCCTGTTATATTAAAAAATATTCTCCCTGATGACTGTTATCAGCATTTCATGGTATTTAGTATATCATTAAGAGTCCTATTGAGTACTGATCAAAATTCTAAAATTCACTTTATATCCCATAATATTCATGGTTTGCTTCACTTGATTGATAACTACTATATACACGGACCACTTGATAATTGTAGTGCCTTCACCTTTGAAAACCATATGAAAGAATTAAAGGGAATGCTTCGGAAGCATGAAACACCATTGCAACAAATTGTTAGACGATACAAAGAGCGCTGTAATAATTAAAAGATTCAATTTATTGATCCATTGCAATTTAAATTTAGAATTAACAAACCTGATTGTTATTTCCTTTCAAATAATGAAGAAATTGTTCATATAACTACAATTTGTTCAAAAACTCATAACATGGGTAGTCGGAAATTTGAAAATAAGACTGATTTTTTTCTAGAGCCCATGCATTCTTCACACTTTAATATATACAAAATAAAAAATCTAAATGAAAATTACATGGTATGGAAAGTATCAGATATTCAAACTAAAATGATTGTTTTTGAAGTAGAAAATGAACTTATAGCAATGCCATTATTAAGATAAATTGTTTTTTTTTTAGTAAAAAATATCCCATTTGTAAATAGTTTTAATTTTCTTCAATTTGACAAAATAATTTTTTATTGTAATAAATTTAATTCTTTAAATCAATCAAATTAATTATTGATAATATATATACTAAATTTTTAGATTTTAAGTTGTATATTTGATTTAATTGTAACCTTAAAAAAACTGATATTAGCATTAATTGTCAAATACAAATAGAAAGTTTTATTGAGGCTCCCATGTGTATACAATACAGGTGAATTAATTATTTAATTATATTATGTATATTCAAAATTAATTTAAAAATTTTTTTCAGTAAAATGTGGATTGTCGTTTGTTTTGAAGACAACACAATAGCTGCTGTTCCTCAATTTTGGTATGAAAGGGAAAAATGTGCATGGCCTAAAAAAACACCGAAGAAATTTATAGAACGACGCATATAGCCAAATGATTTAGATTTTATTTACTTAAAATCTAAAATAATCAAAAATAATATAGGTATGTTATTTCATGTGTATTGATTTATAATTGTTTTTTAACTATTTGTTTATAATTTGAACTTATTTTTTAGGTAGTCTTATTGATGCACGGTCATTTGCAAAAGATAATTCTGAGGTTTCATCAAATAAAAGTTATGTATTTGAATATAATTAAAAAAATAAAAATAATAATATAAAACAGTCTTGTGCTATTTCATCTAAGGAAATTGTAGTTTCTAAACTTCCAACTATTTCTTCCGAAGGTAACTAATTTAACTATTTAGCCCAATTATTTACCTATTTAATTAATAGTACTTATGTGTTAATATTTTTTTTTTTTAATAACTAAGATTTATAAAACAAGTTATTTAAGTTAAAATAGGTTATTATTCTATTCATTTAATAATGAAAATTCTTATTATTGTAATTTTATAATTAATTATGGGAACGGAGTGGCCGAGTGGACTAAGGCGTCGGCTACGATACGTACCGTCGCTGGTTTGAACTCGGCCACGGGCAGTCTCTCTATTAGAACAAGAAACAACTGCCTTTGGAGAGAGATATCCATCCCCCCCTCCCCCCGGGAAATGGCAGAAACCTACGGGTGTCCCAATAAAAATTCTGCCAACCAGGCGGTCCGAGATTGTTAGTCAGAATCTTGGACACACACCCGCCACACGAGTTTATATATATAATTAATTATACCTGTGTTCATTAAAGTTACTAAAAAGTATGTATGGATTTCAAAATCTGAAGAAAGTAATGGTGAAGAAATAAACTCCTACAAATTTTTTTTACATTTCATTTAAATGCATCTTTATTACTAAATGACACATTAAATATTAGTCCTGCAAACTCTATTGAATCATCTACCACTACTATTAAAAAAAATATCCCAAGATCAAAATCAAAAATTGATGAAGTTCATGATGAGTGTCTTGGTAAGAAATTAAAAGTTACTCATGATGTATCGACTTCCGAAACACCTTATGGCTTAGCTCTGAACAAGTGAAAACGATCAAGGTATTGTATATTTATATATTATACATTTTTGTAACAGTTAAATAAGAACTACAAAACTTAAAATTACCAATAATATGGCATAATTTAGTTTTATACTTTTGTTTATAATTTTTAGTTTTTAATATAGAAATAATCAGTATTGACAACAGTGAAGATTTAGATGCTATGGAAGAACGATTGACTAATGACAAACCATTTAGAAATCAAGTGGTAAATATTGATTTATTTTATAAGTAAGTTGATATTTATTTTAATTTAAATGTTAAAGGTACTAGCATTAACACGGCTTATGGGAGATAGCATATCTGAAACTGTACGTAGAATAATGCAAAAGATATAAACTGACAAATTTCTCTCCAATTACTCTTACATTGGTTTTAAAGGAAAATCAAAATTATCTCATCTACAAAGCTGCACTATAATCTTTGGTAGGAATTTAATAATACATTTTTCAAATAGATGTTTTTTTATTTTTATTATTTGTTATTCAGATGCTGTTCAGAAAATGAAAAAATATCATGATATCCCTATCAAAGATATTGAAAAACCTATTAAATTATGGATGGCACAATCATCAGAACGTATTAAAAAAAATCTTGAAAAGAAAATAAAGGACAAAAATATTACAATATGAATCAATTTTTTACAATCAACTGTTTACATTATTTATTAAATTTATTTTAAATTTAATAAATGTATAATTTTATTCGAAGAATCCTCAACTTTGTTGTTGAAAACTTCTAATTACAGAACATGATAATGACAAAGACAAAATAGAAACTATTAAAACCAGTATAATAATAATAATAATAATAATAAAATAAAATCAATAGTTTTGAAAGTAAAAGTATAACTTAATAGATATAGGTAAAATTAAGAGTTAACAAGTAATTTTTTATTTTTACATTTATAATAAGATAAAAATACCTTGAACGGGGATATAACGTGGTGGACAACTATTAAATATTTCAGTTTTACTTTGATCTTTGGCACTTTTTAAATACTTAGATACATTAGGTGATAAACTTGGACATTTTATCTTCCTTGTATTCCCAATAACAATCATTTCATCCTCAGTAGTTGTAAAGTCTGACTTATATGTAGCTTTATTTAATTTACTTCGAGCCTGAAGAAAAGAATCTACAAAACAAATTTTTAAAAATACATTAAATTCTACATTTTATTAGATGGGTAATACTCTAGGTTATACATACCATAAGTTTTATTTCCAACTTTTCTAGCTGGATAAAATATAAAATCATCAGGATTGGGTTTTATTTGCTTAGTAATAAATTTTTTAACATGTTTTGAGTTTTTAGGCCATGCACAACTGTTTTTACGTAACCAACTTGATGGTACAGCTTCTACACTATTATCACTTTTAAATATTACAATATCCCAGCCAGTCATCTACAAATGTAATTTAAATATAGGTAATAAGAAAAATGTTTAATTATACAATCATCAGTAGTATCTTACATACCTAAATAGAAAATTAAATTTGTATACAATATTGTAAATAGGTACTACCTATTTAATATCAAATATAATACATAATATACAAACTGTTAACAGTTTTAATTTAATTTTAATTCTGATCAGTATGTATGATGGGCATAGCAATCAATTTTGTATTATGTACTAATACCATCATTTTTTTTTTAATTTGAGACACTGACCAATAATTAATTGTTTTAGACATTTTTTTTGATTCAAATATGTCTAATATTGATGAACTTATAGGATCTTCAAATAATGAATTTAATTCTTTAAAATATTTTCCAATTAGTAAAACATGTCCCAAGTCATTCTTTACAATATTGAGAACTTTTACAATTTCATTATTTGTACTGAGAAAATAACTGTCTTTTTCTTTTTTTAATCGTAATGATATGCTCTTGAACAAAAATGTATGATACTGAAACCCAGATATATTAGTAATTAGTGGACCATTTTTATGTGCATCTTTTAATATTGGCTGATCAAATGAATCATTTATGTAACTATCATTTACTTGTGTTGAACCATATTTTTCATAAAACCGGTTAATAACTTGTTGTAAAGGTTTTTCGCTTTTCCTCAAAAATGATTTGAGTTCCTTCATATAATTCTCAAAACAGAAGGCAGAACAATTGTCTAATGGCCCATAGATTTGATAATCATCACTAAGATGTAGTAAGTTATGAATGTTATGTGATATATTGTGAACACCATAAATTTTTTGAAAACTTTTAACAAAATAATTAAGTAATTCCCTCGCATAATTCAAAAGATGATTATTATTCGGGCTGAGGAGAATTATCATGGCAATACTCAATGCCATAAAATTTGTATAACACACTTTACTAATTATATTTTTTAAAACTATAGGTCCTGTATACAATAGAAATAAACGAAACTCTGTTGCTTTCCATCTGCGCATTTCTACAATACTTCTAGACTTTCTAGCAAAGTCTGTTGTAATATATGAATTTAAATTTAATAAATTAGACGAAAGCTCATGCATTTTTCTAGATCTTACACATACATTTAATGGACCTTTATTAAACCAAAGAAATATAAGTTTCTTAGTAACACCAAGGCATACAAGATGCATATAATCAAGGCTAAACATATTAACAGAATTAAATCCATCAATTTGTGTTAAAATAGAAATGTGGTTTGAAACATGATAATCTTCGTCATACATTTGAATATAGTGTTCATGGGTTATTTTTGATGGCTGGTTTTCTAAGTAAGGAAATGCAACTCTGTTGTTAATGTACTCTCCTTCAATAGTACATCGGGTACATGAAAAAAAACCTGCATGGCTTTTAACTTTTAATGCATAAGATTTTGCTGGTGCATCACAGATAAATAATCTTATTGAAACTTTAATATTAACTTTGTTCAAAATTATACCATTAGTTACAAGATTATTGGCATCTTGAACAAAATCTAAAAGAAAATCATTACTATCATCAGGTTTTACAGTTCCATAATACAAGCCAACAAGGAAAACAATTTTTTTTGGAATATTCATTATGTATGCAAGAATAGGCCAGAATTGAGCCCTACTACTTTTTGACAATGGTAGCCCATCAATACCTATAGCGATTTCAATATTTGATAAATTAGTTGGTGCAAATTTCATTATTCCAAATTTCAAGCCAAAGTGGAAATAAATTCCAGGGTGTACAATTCTGATTTCCTTTGATTTATAAGATGGTGTACCTAATAAAGTTCTACTGTCAGTTGGAAAATGATCAAAACATTTATGACTTTTCAAACAACTTAATAAGCCGTTAACAGCATTATGTTTAACATTAAATTGAATTGCCCACTGACATATTTTATCTTCCATAGAAATTAACTTTGAACTAGGGACTGAATTTGTATAAGCTGTAGTTTCATTTAAAACTGACTCTTCCGTGAATTCTTCTAAATTTAATGGCTCAACCTCAACTTCAATTGATGTTGGAGATCGATTAACAAAATCAGTTGAAGAGGGAGATTCATCTCTAAAAGGAATTAAAGGATGAGTTGATTCTTCGTTTTCGGACAAAATAGTGGGTTCATCAATATTGTTCTTTTTGTTTAAAAACTTTGAATAACTGTGTAATGTACAAAGTGCATTTAGTTCATTCCTAATTTTTCGCCGTTTAGAACGTCTACTTCGAATCATTTTTAAGGCTATAAAATACATTTTAAAATAAAATAAAATAATTAAAATGGAACTGACACATTATTCTAATTTTACTAACTTTAATAAAAATGAAAAACAGTGTATTATTATTTTACAGAAAATCTTATTTTATAGAAAATTTAGTTTGAGTACTTATATTATTAGCATAACACCAATACCTATACTGTATACATATATTTTGTACATACCTAGTTTTAAGTTATATTATATTAAAAAATGTCATTGTTAAATTTCTACTGACTTTTTAGCAACTACATTTTACTGTACCTACTTTTTAAAATTATTTTCTGTTAAAAAATACAATTTTTACTAACTAGTAAGTTTATATATAGTCAGGTAAAATTAGTCATAAGGATAATACAAATTACACACCTAGTTTAATTTTTTAAACAATATAAAGTATAAACTAATCTAAGGTGCAAACCATACGAGTACAGAAATAACTTCTTTTAAAAATATTTTATCAACATTATTGGTATAATTCAAGGAAATACATACTGTATAATACTACCTAGCTACACCAGCTAAACCACAAGCAATATAATTACAGTTAAACTTAACTACCTCCAGAGATTGTTCATTATTTAAAGAGTTAATAAAAATATTAAATCTAAATTATCATAATAATTTTTTTTTTACAATTACCTATTAAAGAAAATATACAATAATAAGTGTCTAGGGAAGAAGTAATCAAATTTTTTAGCTATGGGCAGTTTTAAATCTTAACCTAGGTCCTATACTACATATTTTCTGATAGGTATATCTTTAAAACTATTCAACTTTTATTTATATACTAGCTGATCCCGTGCACTTCGTTGCTCGTTAAATATACCAACTCTATATGACTGAAACTTTGTTCAATTCGTTATTTAATATTTGGTGGATGATGTTCTAGATTTATGTTTTCTGTTGCCCGGAATAAAAATTCTGATTCGCAGCAGTATATTATCAGGTAGGCAATCTACCTGCGGTAGATCGCGGACCGAGTTATGTTTGTACGTAAGTGTATAACTTAACTCTAATAAAATATCAAAGTTATATCAAGTTTTTTATTCAATAAAATTGTTTGTGGAATTGGTATAATTTTTAATTATTGTATACTGTTTGGTAGCAAAATAAATACACTTCAAAATAAAAATAAATAGGTAGGTACATACGGATAAGTTGAATAGTTTTGAAGATGTATCAGTAAATGTGTGGTAGGTAGGTTATGATTTATTTAAGTTTCCACAGCTATTTTATTTTATTTTTTTAATACCCAACTATTAGTGTGCTTTCATAATATGACGCCAACCAACCATCCGTTTACTTCTTCCGGGACACATTGAATATTACATATTATACATTATTTATATAATTAAAATAATTAGATGGATCGAGAACTTGTAAACGACAAATATAATGTATAGTAGTATAATAGTATTAAATAATAATAATTAAATACTTACGTTATACGCACTAATAATAATATTAAAATCTTTAATCGTGGTTATACGAAGAGTACACACGCCACACGGTGATACGGATACGATGACAAGAAGTCAAGAAATGAAATCACTATTCACAAATTCACTATATAAAATGGTCTAAATCAGAATAACAGAGAAATAAGTTATCAGTAAATCACTAATCTGCAGCTATTGGACATTATAGTTCCCTGCTACTTGCCGTTCACCGTAACTCGTACGTTGTAGACGTTTCAAACATGATTATTACACAAATATCTATTATTAAATAATAATAGCGGATTCGGTAAATACCACAAAAATAAAAATAACGCAAGCGTTCTGCGATCATTTGGAATCATGGGGATTTTTACTACATCTAAATAATTTATATAATATAAATATCACGTATTATTATTATTGCAATAATAATATTATATAATCAATTAATGCACAACAAAGTATCACACGACACACGGCGATAATAGTTATACATAATATCATATGAATATAATAATATGTTTAATATTATTATTTATTGTCAATTGTCATAATTATACTCTTATTATATTGTTATTAACGAAATAACGAAACAACGATACATATTATTAGTAATAAAATAATTATGTATATACATTTTAAAATTATAAAACTGAAATATTATATTGAATGTTGGACTATAGTATTTACGTCAACATCTACGTAAATAGCCATTGTATTATATTGTCATCGACAAACCATTTTCACAGTAGAAAAACATTATTATTTCGCTAAAAATAGTCTACCGTAGACGGCTTGTAATCATAATATCATAACAATCATTCAAATTGCATTGTACTATTAAAATATTTAGTTTTAATAAAAACACGCTTAGTACTGTAGTGTTGTTATTGCAATAATATCTCCCTAAGATCAAAATATATACAAAAACAATTTTATCATTAAAACTATATAATAATTAATATTTTAATATTATATAGTATAATATGTGTGTATTATTATATTCAATATTTCTCTATATTAATTTATATTTTTAATTTAACATTATTTAAATGTTTTCAGAAAATTTCAATTGAAATAATAAAAATTTAACTATATGGAAATATATAGAAAATATTCTCCAAATAATGTTACTTTACGTTGATTAGTAAATATTATTTTAACATTATGACATAGTTAAAAATTGAATATTACAAAAAAAACTAAATCGCAATATTAAGAAAATGTTTAAAAAATAATATAATAATTTTAAACTCTATAAAACATTATATAAAGGTAAAAATGATAATATTTGAAATGTAATCTACATTTAATGTTATTGAAACATCAATGTTATGAAAATGCTATCTGGGTAATAGATGGCATTCTACGGCACAAACATAAAAACTTTTAATGTACAAAATATGACCGTTTCCGGTGGCGGCGGTAATCAGAATTCCGATAGTAACCAGTTTCGATGGAAATGAACAATTGTTAAGTGCCCCTTTCATAAAATCAGCAGCGGGTGAAGACCAAGCTTTGGCAGTTAATAATGCATTAGTAAAATGGAATCTTACAGAAAATGTTCAAGGTATTTGTTGTGATACATCTTCAAATATGGGAAGATTGCAAGGAGCGTGTGGTTTTGGAATAACCGTGATGACCGACGTCACCGGGACGGTAAAGTACGCGGTAAGCAAATAAAAAAAAATTGTAGTATATACAATATTCAATAGCAAAGTTTGAGAATTTGTGTAGCTAAATAATTTTAATTACAATGCCGGAAGGAAAAAAAAAATTTAAACAAACAAAAACAGTCTTAATATTTCATCTTCAGTATTTTAGACATTATTATTAAATTATTAATTTAATACTTGCATAATAACCAGGATTCTCAAATCAAATTCTGAACTTTTGTATTAGATGTTTGTCTGAGCCCTTTACAAAACTTCCAATTATACAATTTACCTACCATAAATTATTAAAATCGATAAAATATTGTTTTTGTTTTTTGTTAAAATTTTATTTTACGGGCTTTGAACTCAGTTATAACATCATCGAAATTTAATGTTGAAGCCAATGCCTATTATATAATTATATAAATTAAATTAAATGTTATTTTAATAACAAACATTATTTAATATAAAATATGTATTTCTATTAAAATTTTAAACATTGCAAAATAATTTCAACGAGCCCGTGTACTTCAGGTCCAACAGTCTAACCTGTAGAGGTGTGCAAAATGTTAGGGGATGTAAGCATTGGGTGGTTGAAAAATCTTTTTAATAAGGTATTGAGGGAAAAATGCCAGAAGATTGGAGAAATAGTTTAATTGTATTAATATTTAAAGGAAAAGGAGACATACAAGAATGTGGGAACTATAGAGGAATAAAGCTCATGAGTCATAGTATGAAGATCTGGGAAAAGATTATAGAGAAGAGGATAAAAAGTGAGACGTCGATATAAGAAAACCAGTTTGGTTTTATGCCAGGAAAATCGACAATGGAGCCATTATTTTGTGTTAGGCAATTAGTAGAGAAGTACAGAGAAAAGAATAAAAAACTATGCATGGTGTTTATAGATTTAGAAAAGGCGTATGACAGGGTGCCAAAGGAAGTTTTAAGGTGGGCATTAATGAGGAAAAATGTACCAAAAATGTATGGTAATTTGATCCAGGATATGTATGAAGGGTCGAGTACTAGTGTCAAGAGTCGGTGTGGAGTATCAGAAGGTTTCAGTATAGGAGTAGGTGTGCACCAGGGGTCAGCTCTAAGCCCCTACCTGTTCTCAGTGGTAATGGATGAGGTTTCAAAGGAGATTCAGGGTGAGATACCGTGGTGTATGATGTTTGCGGATGATATAGTTCTGATAGGAGAAAACATGGAAGTTGTCAATAATAGGGTAGATGAGTGGAGGTTAGCCCCCGAAGAAAAGGGATTGAGAATTAGTAGAAATAAAACTGAGTATATTGAGTATGATTTTGGACAAAGAGACCAAGAAGTTGAAGGAATGAGGAGACAACTGACAATAGATGGTGATGTGATAGGTGAAGTTGAGAGCTTTAAATATTTAGGATCTTTTGTTCAAAAGAACGGGGGCTTTGACATGGATGTAAAATATAGGATTAAGTGCGGGTGGATGAAATGGAGAGAAGCATCAGGCGTGTTATTGCGATAAGAGAATTCCAATGAGGCTGACAGGTAAATTTTATAAAAGTGTAGTGAGACCAACTATGCTGTATGGTTCAGAGTGTTGGGCGGTTAACAGGAGAATAGAACAAAGTATGAGTGTCTCGGAAATGAGAATGCTTAGATGGTTGAGTGGCGTGACAAGAGAAGATAAAATAAGGAACGAATACGTGAGAGGTAGTGTTGGTGTAGCGCCAATTGTGGACAAGATGAGAGAAAATAGGCTGAGATGGTTTGGGCATGTGATGAGGCGAGAGGAAACGAATGCAGTAAGAGTGGTTATGAAGATGGACGTTGAAGGGAAAAGAGGAAGAGGAAAACCAAAAAAGAGATGGTTGGAGACTTTGGAAACTGACATGAGGGCTGTCGGTGTGTGCAGAGGAGATGTGATTGACCGAGTAAAGTGGAGGTGTAGTACAAGGGTGGCCGCCCCCAAATAGTTGGGAGGAAAGCGAAGCAAAAGAAGAAGAAGAAGAAGTGTCAATGTATTATCTGTTGTACTACTTCTAATAGTAGGGACAACGTTGGGATTTAAATTTATTCTAACTTTTAAACCTGGCATCAGTTTATTTTTCATGATATCCGATTGATTAAAATCTTCAAATTTAAAATGTTTTGAACATAATCGTGAATTTCTTGTAGGAGTGAAATATTTTCGTTTGCAAAATTCAACCCAAACTTTATATCTACTAGGAGATTTTTCACGGGTTGGAAATCTATAAAAGTGTAAGCTGGTTTTACTTCTATCGCTTTCTGAACATACATACGCTGAACAAATCGGCATTGTTATAAACGATCTAAATAAAGAATAATTTATTTAACTAACGAGTTATTGAACTATTGGTATACATGATATAAATAGTTTTTGTTGTTGTATTATTATAGTTGTATCAAGTTTTCTAAAAATAATAATATGAGTCTAAATAAAATGGTTATCAATTTGGCTAATATAAACACGTAGTTTCATTGAAAATTCTAAAACCAGTATTTATTATTAGTTGTGTTGAACGACAGAGCGATAGACCCAACGACGCAACGTACATAAGTGACTTATTTTTGTATGTAATATTATATTAATATTTTGTGTTGTGTAATTTGTGTTTAAAAAATGAGTTTAAAACCTTTCTGTTTTGAACCTACTGTGGAAGATATCGACAACAGAATTTATGAAGCACTACGAGTAAATCCAATACAAACAATAAACTATGTGGGAAGAACAGCAGTACACCCAAGTAATTGGTGTTTGTGTAAAAAGTGTCCTATTTTGCAATCTGACAAAGAATGTATTTGTTGTTTTGAGTTCGAAAATATATCGAAATTGCATTCTAATATTAAATGCGTGACAGAATTATCATCATTTAAAAAAAATTTTATGGACGAAGAAGTTTTGAACATTACTAGACAACAAATGATTTTGAAAACTAATGATGTAAAACGAAAAAAAATGCTTTCAACATAAAATCCGGAAAACAAAACTTGGAGATTTATATGTTACAAACAATTTACGCATTGGATAAATTCATGGACTGCAATAGGAAAAGGTAATTTATCTATATTTATTATTAATTAGTAATTATTAATTGTATCGTTAATACTTAATTTTATAGGAAATCGTGTATGTATTCCAGCATGTGTTGTACAAGCTATTCGAAATAAGTACCCTGATGTTACGTGCCACCGGCTGGATTTCAACTTGTGCAGTCGATGATGAATTTTAATTTAATAAAATGTGAGACTTTAACTTTAATACGTTTATTTAAATAATTCAAAGTGTTAAAACAATTCATAAAACAGAGTGACGTGAAGTTACTTGCAGTTCCGTGACTAGAATTCATCTGATTTGTGGTTGATTCGGACCCTCTTTTATATGGCTCGATTGACGTCATTGGAAAGCTGCGCCCGGTTGTTTGGTGATTTCCAGGAATAGGCTTATGACCTTTTATGGTCTCGTGGACTGTTGCCATTGCTGTTTGGTGCTGAATCGCCAAATTAATACATGATAGTGCCGAATCGCCTTATTAGTACATGATAGTGCCGAATCGCCTTATTAGGACATTCTCAGTATTCCTAGTTACATCTCCAATTTATATTTAGATATAATATTATTACATTATTAGATTATTACAAGTTACGTAATGTGTATTTTAAATATAATAATAATCAGATATCATAATGATTATCAGATATTATATTATGCATGGAGGCCCATAACACTGAAAATAATGGAATATACGTAGGTTTCAAAGAAAACTACAGCAAATAAGAAACTTGAATAAATTTGAACTCTAAATTAATTGTAATCAATAAGTTTGAATAAGATTAGTGTAACTCAGTATTTCATTTTATACTTTATTATTTTTTATTATTCCTAAAAACCTAGCCTCTAATCATAATTTAATAGCAACTAAAAGCAACTTCGAATGACGGCTGAAGAATGACAAATGACAATAATATCCTATAGATCCTAGTTTGTTTTTCATGTTATTAAAATGGAATTATCTAATACGATATAAATAACTTTTAATGTCAATAATAATAAATGATAATGATATTATATCGTTACAGAAATTAATTCAGTCTTATATTTTGTATATTTTAATGCACCATATAAATATCTACTGCGTAAAATAATATGGCGGCACAAATCCGTGGGCACCAGTGACGTCACGCGTATACGTACGATCGCTATTTAACACAGAAGGAGTGATCGGATAATTTTTTTGAAAAGATGAACAATTTAGTTTTCATTTCTAATATTATATAAAAGTATAAAACAAAAATCATTTTTTTTGTTTCATGGTCCTTTAATAACTACCGTTATCAATGTTTCGCAAAAAACATATCCAGCAGTAAAAATGTGTTATTAACAATTCCACCTTCTGAAGCAGCTGCGCGAGAACATTCATTTCGAGTTTACCATCAAATTCAAATGTGGCTGGGAAATGAAAAAATACCAGTAGAATGGGGTTGGCATCTAAAAAGTAACTTATTATTGCCAATACTCTTAACAGGTCCTCTGATTCCCGAAATCTTATTAAATTTAATTTCGTGTAACTGCACAAAAGGTTGCACTGCTATAGTCTGTTCATTTTAAGAAGCGATTCAGGCGGCGACCAATTTTTGTCGGCGGCGGACAGGTCACGCCCAACCGATCCCCACCTCACTATTTTTACCACCGGTGAGAGCGTACGTTATGTGCTCCGCGTTAGGTGAATGTGTGTGCGTGCGGCAACGTCGACGTGCGAACAAAATACGTGATAACTGATAAAGCACCGCACTGGAGTCGATGCCATACATTTTAAATTATGTGTACAAGTATGCAATAAACTCTAGACTAATGCGTCGCTCCCGTCGGCGGTGATTATTAAGACAAACGTGATCTACGAGGCCACGCCCATGCGCAGAAGTTGGCCGCCTGAATCGCTTCTTAAAATGAACAGACTATAGTTGTGGATGCCGAAAACATGGTTTAAAATGTTCCACGATCTGCGGATACTGCAAAGGAAATTCATGCCTAAATGCGATGGAAGCTATTGATGAAGATAATATTGAATCAATATCAGATGAAGGTAACAAATCAAAAAAAGAAGCAGATGAAATAAACGCTGCTAATCAGGTATATATTTTAAACAATTATTAAACAAAATAATAGATTATTTTTCTATATAAATTATTTTGATGTCGTGTTATTCAAATAGGTACATTGCAGGTTAGGTTATGATGATACACCTACTACTAGTATTCAAAAACGACTAAAATTACATAAAACTTAAGATAATTATATTATAAATAAAGTTTTGTTTAAATTAATAAATAAATAATATTTTGTTTGTCAAGCAGTAACTGAAATCGTATCATCGCGATATTAACCAATATTGATTTTAATTATTATATACCTACCGGTTACCTCTATATGTAATAGTTATTTAATGTTTTGATAATAATTATAAAACAATAAACCGCTCATTTATACAAAATTAATAAATAAAAAAAAACAGTGTTAGTCACAATTACGGACGCCATAAGACAGAAATTACTAATTCTATAATATTTGATGTCCGATTATCAAGGTAAATATTGATCCCACGAAATATACTATAAGTACATTTTTTATAGATAATTACCTCTTCTATAATCTAGTATAAAGATATTTTTTTTATAATCTTAATAACAACCGAGTTATTTGAGAAAAACTGATTTTGCACAAAGCGCGCTCTACCGGAGGTAGCGGTCATCAAATCTTAGGGGACTTTTAGTATGTTACTTAGTACCCTTCAATAAATTTGTATACCAAAATACAGCTTTCCTGTTTTTTTTTCCGCTATTTGTCAAAAATGAGTCTAATTTGACTGGACTAATTTTTGATTAATTCAGCTTGAATATTGACAGATGACTTAGTTTGTAAAAAATACCCTATAGGCCATTTCCATTTCCTGTTAATTGATACCAACACGAATATAAGAGCTTCTGTAGCTGGAGTATCTACATTTTGTAGCTGTAAATCATTTCCGAAATCACAATACCCAACAAATTTTTCTTTTTTTGAATCCCAAAGAATTGGTTTTCTGATTGACATATGCCATCAAGAATTAACCCTTTCAGTCCCCTTGTCCATTGGAATGAACAAACTTTTTAAATATAATTTCTTAATTCCCTGTAATCAATATCGATGTGCAACCCACGTTATGTTTTAGAGAATATTCTTAAGTGTATAATTAATCAACTTTTATCACTACAATATGTATTCAAATAACAATTTTTAACGATTTTTCAAAACAAAATTTCAATTTTGAATGTGATTTGGTAATACACTGATAAGGTCATATTCGGACTTTATTTTCACTCATCTGCGTTGCTTGGTAACACTGGAAAAAATATTATTGTATTGATACATGTGTTGATTACAATTTTAAATTATTGGATTGGGAGAAATATGAACGATAACAAAATTAACAGCTGTCCATTGCATAGACATTGTCCATTGCATAGACATATTAACTATGGACCGCGCATTCCACCCCGCCCGCCTATGTTTGATTCAGTCATCATAGTGTGAGAGAGACAGCAATACATCTTGGAAAAATCATGGAATAACATATTACGCAAATTTATATTCCATGATATATTATCTTTATTATTATGATTACGATATTATTTGATTTAACTGATATTTGATGTTTGATTTTCATATTTCAAATATTTCAATTTCATTGTGTATACAATTTACTGCATTTTGTTGTTAAACTGTTATATTTCGTTAGCGTATTTAGTAATACGTACATTTTTTAATTAAAAACCGTAGTTGCAACCATAATATGGTTAACAGTTGTTGCATAAAGACCTGCCCAACTATTGCTGGTCAAGGGTTAAAACTACACAGGTAAAAACTAATAAGTCATTTTTTTTAAAATTATATGTCTTATAATATTATTATTTATTGTTGGCTAGGATCCCTAAAGATCTTGGACTTCAATCAAAATGGTTGAAGTTTATTCAGTCAATTGACCAATTTTTTGAATTGAAGCCTTCACACGTAGTTTGTGAAAGTCACTTTTGTGAAAATGATTATTCAATACCAATTACTAGTATGAATAATCAAAAAAAACTAAAGAAGGATGCAGTTCCTAGTATTATTAGCATAATGTGTATAAGTAAGATCAAGTATAGAATTATAATAATTATTTATTAATATCAGGGTCGGACTGGCGTCAAAAGGCCCAGTCTACAATCTGATCAAGGGGCCCTTAGGTTATACTAAAAAATTTTTGGACCTAAGCAAATGTAATCACTAAGTAATTTTGAATTACTTATAAGTCGTTTATCTAAAGCTATTTGCACAAATATCAAGTAGATATATAATTAAAAGTTTCAATTTTAAACCTATCAGTTAATTAAATATTTGGTTTGGGCCAGTCCAACCCTGATTAATATATTATAAACTAATACAGTCACTATTGATATAGGTTCTCGGCGCTCATTAAGTTTTGAAAGTACTATCGATAAAATGCATGATGAAATGGATGAAGAAGTGGTGCCATTACCTTCAGAAATATTAGTTGAAGAAATTAGTTTGGACACATTGAGTAAAGATGAATTGGTTGATGAAAAATCACTAACCACGCCTCCTTCAATATTTACCCATTTTTCTCAAAGGTATTTTCACTGTACAGCTATATAAAACCTAAGGTCCACATTTTTAACTATTCATAGGTACTTAAAAAAAAAAAAAATAAATAATTATTCTTATACATTATAGGAAACGGAAAGTGTATGTTGGAGACTTTGAATCCCCTAGTGATATAGAAACTCCTAACAGCCGCTTGAAGTATTGGCATGCTTCACAGTCTGTTATTTTAGAGCAAAAAAAGAAACTTAAAAAATTGACCAATGACAATGAAAACCTCCGAAACAAACTAAAAAACTTATCCAGCCTTGTTGAACACTTGAATGAAGAAAAAAAACTTATTTCAGAAAACTGTTACTCAATTGAGTTGCTATTGAGCATATATCTGGTTTTATAGTGAAAAAAATATTATGTGTATTAAAATGTAATGTATGTGCAGCAGAATTAATAGATACAAATAGCAGACACAAATTAATTGATATCAAAAATCGTGGTGGCTTAACTAAGCCATCAATTGACGTTGTTCATTTATGTGAAATAGCAGAAAAAAATTTTATTTTATGGATAACACAGGCCATTAAAAATCAAAAAAATAATAATGTTATTCAATATTTAATTATAAAATGTATGTCTAGTATAAATATTAAACTATACTTTGTAAATTTAAACAAGCACATTTATTCCCAATCGCCAATTAATAACCATTTATTACAAATAATTAAATTAATATTAAAATATTATAATACTATAAGATTACATCACTTTAACAAAGAATTGGTTGGATCAAAAATGAGGATTCGATCAAAATTAACAAAAATCATAACTTTCAAAAATCAATAAGGATCTCCAAACTTTCAAAATTTTCTGTAATATGTATTTTGTAATTTTGTAAATCATAATTAATTTAATATTTTAAATTTTAATGTAATATTTTTAGTATTTTAGTAAAATGTTAATAAAAAGTGATAAGAAAAGTAATCATATTAAATATCATTTAGAAAAATAAAATTGTTTCGTTTATTTTTCCATGTACTTCCAACTTATATTTCTATCTCTTTTGCTTGATGTTCACCTTAGACTTCTCTCTCTATGCGCGGTCCATAGTTAATATGTCTATGGTCCATTGTAATGGACATTATGACTGAAGCATTGTGTTATCATTTGTCACGCAAATGCCGATTATCATATAACGATTAACCCTTATTTCAACATTTTCGTGACTCGTTTTGATTTATGTTTCAACTTATGTTGTAAATAATATTATAATTATATCAGAACACGTACTGTCATATCGAAGTGTTAAATCAAAAACAACTTTATGCAATATGTACAATTAGAGAAAACAGATTTGCTAAATCTCCATTTTTAAAGGACAATGTAATGGCTAGTAAAGGGCAAGGTACAAATGATGAGATAACTAATGTAGAAAATACTATTACACTGGTAAAATGGCATGACAACAAAAGTGTAAATATGTGTTCAAATTTCATTGCATCTGGTATTCCAGATACTGTTCAGCGTTGGAATAAAAAAGAAAAAAATATGTTCGTGTGGAAAGACCTGATGTAATAAAGTTATACAATCAAAGTATGGGGGAGGGGGTTGATAAATATGATCAGCTTATTAGTTATTATAGAATATTTTTAAAGTCTAAAAAATGGACTTTAAGAATGATATCTCATGCAGTGGACATGGCATTAACTAACTCTTGGTTAGAATATTATCTAGACTGTAAAACACTAAATATTCCCTCTAAAGATAGAATGGATTTGTTAGAATTTAGACTTGGATTAGTAGATAATTTAATAAATGTAGGGAAATTCGACACTCCAAAAAGGTCGAGAGGACGTCCGCGTGAATATTCTGTTAATGTTTTCTTCTTCACTTGATAATTCACCATCTCCTTCACCTACGAGGAGTAGGTATAATTCTAAAGAAACAAGGCCATTCCATGAAACAAAAACTGATCAGATTGGTCATTTTCCAATGTCTGATAATAATAGTGAAGCTACTAGGTGTAAAAATACCAACTGTGTGATTATTTATTATCTTGCTCTGGAGCCATAATGTCCATTACAATGGACAACCCCCCCTGTTTTGGTAAAAATGGAAAAATAAGCCCCAAATTTCTTTTAATGGATTTACAATGTCTATCATAGGAGATTTTATCATTAAAATATTTTTTTTTTTTTTAGTGTTTCCTAATTGGGGACTGAAAGGGTTAAACTACAATCTTTATATTTTTCGGAAGGAAAATACTGAAGAGCCTCAAACACTTCTTTGAAAAATCCAGACTCAGCATTTACTGTAGATGTCCAAATTGATATTGATGATGGGTGTGGTAATGTCATAACACTTCTAAAACATAAATATTAAAAAATAATAATTCAAAAGTAGTATAATGTATGAAAATGTACATGATTACTTCAAATGTTTTAAAATAATCGTTATTCATTGATAAAATATGCATGCGTTTAATAATGATGACAAAATAAAGAATATTTTTAATTAGTTTTTAAAACTAAGATAATTTTACTGAGATTCTAAATTCATAAAAACATAAATTCGAAATAATTATACAAAACAATGAGTTAAAAAAACTAAATATTCAGATAAAATATTTAAATTAATATCCTTTAATTATTATTAAAAACAAAGCAATGATAGCGTGTATTTACCTACAAAATGTATAAGCTTTAGGCGAATTATAATGCAAAGTTAGAGCAAATCGTTTAAGCTCATCGGTATATCTACGTCCATGCGATATTTTTTTAGCATTTTTAAGCTGATTTTTAAAAAGTTCTAATGTCATACCATCAAATTGATCAAGTAATAAATTTTCAACTTAATTATCAACAAAACATTTTTTTTTTTAAAAGATCTTGTTAAATATTTCAAATTTTAAATTCTTGAATGTTACCTCCTAACTTTTTGTTGTATAACTTTCATTTTATGCCCCAAAGTGATAACAGTTAGATGAAGGGGCTTTTTTTCAGTTTGAACACTTTCATCAATTTTCAGATTAAGTTTTTCAACAGTTTCAACTCCAATATTATTTTCATTAGTTGTCATACATGGGTTTTCAATACTCAAAGTATTCACAGACCTGACTTCTTGTGATACTGTACGTTCAAGTTTTCTTCTAGGTTTTTTAGGAATAGTTTGGTAATATAAAGACATAGCAGGAAACACAGTAGGAAGAGCATCTGGTTTTAAATGTCTTTTATAGGTACCGGGTCTATCTAAAATAACACTAGATAAAAAATGTTCACAACATATTTTTGAATGGGAAGGAGTAAAATTTTTTCTTTTCATGGCCTGTAACCACTGTTTTAATAACTCAGGAATATTCAAAAGAAACCTGAAAAAATAAATAGTTGACAACAACTATAATTTTAACAGTAAATATATTATAGTTATTATAAAGTAGAAGTATATATATATATTTATTTATACCAATATGTATTGCAAACAAAAGTTATACAATTATATGAATTGTTCATGTGTTTTCTCACTTATTTTAAGCAAAAGCTCGTGATGTAAGTGAGAATTTTTTAAAAATAACACAAATAGATTAATAAAAAAGAAAAATAATTCAACAAATGCTCTTAAACTAATAAATAAGGAATCAAAATAAAAAGTACTAAAAAGAATATCATGATAATTTTAATTAAAGTTCTTTTTAATTTATATTATTAAATAAAATTACTAAAATTAATACTTAATTCAACATCTATAATTGTATAGCTCTAGTATATTCAGAGATTTTAAGATTAGAGTTAAGGAAGTAAAGGTTATTTTTGTAGTAATGAAATGTATCAAAAACTTTCTACGTCAGTTCTGTACTATACAACATTTTATAATTAAATTAATGCAATCTTAATATATATTTAATAATTTAATTTACAGAAGTTTTTAATTTAATTAGATGAGTATTCTAGATGCCTTTCTATATTTCAATACCAAAACTAATAATTAACTGTATAAAAAATATAGTGTTAATAAATTTATTTTATCATATAAATTTAATGTTATAAGAACAAAAAAATATTCTTCTTATTTAAGGCTCATAATCAATAAGTGATTTTCATTTTAGGCGCTTTTCTAAATGCAAGCTAAAATATTTTATGTTGTTCACTTTATCAATTATATATATTATATTTGATTTATGATATAAGAAATTTTCTATAGGCATCAAATTATGTATTTACATTTATATTCAAACAAGGTCATGACCAGACATTTTTTTCTGGTGGAATTCAATATTTGTACCAGCAACTACTTTAAAAATATTTATTTAAATAGGTAATCATTTTTGCGTAAATATAAAATTTGTACGAGAGGGTAGAACACCAAAACCCTCCTAGGGACACCCCTGTATTAAATATACATATTGTACATAATATTACTAAGATATTGTAATAAATACTTTTGTTCATATACAAATGGTACTAATTGCCAATTGATATAAACTGGTACAAATTAGTTACATCTTATGTATACTACACAATAATATTTGTATCATTAACTCACCCAAAAAATGACAACCCATCATCAGATTTATGGCGATTAAGCTACACATGAAACGGGCATGGTTACCAAACACTAAAAATTAATATTATATAGGTTAGGTACTTTTAACATAATATTATATTTTATCTCATACAATGAGATTGGTCAAAATTAAAATCGATACTTACCAGTTATTACAATATAAAACAAAAAAAACATAACTAATAAAGAAGCCAGAAAACTAAACTTGTGAACTTGTCAGTTATATTTTGATTGTTATTTGTTGACCTCTTTGTAAATGGCAGAAATAACACTAGACCGACACTCGCCGCTTCACTTATGAGCGGCAAGTTCCTTATCTATCGTTTAAAATCTCTGGTAAAACTAAAACAATTCTATAAAAATATATTTATTTTTCTATGAGTGGTATAAGTTTCTATTAATTATAAGTGGTTAAAGTACCTACCTATAGCATAATGCATATTGGTATGTACACAACCACATTTCCTCGGCGAATAGTGTTCAGAATATTAAAATATAATATTTTTATAATATATGATTGATAATTCAATATACATTCGAAATCTATTACTACTGTATACATTTTTAAAATTCCTTAAAATTAATTATAAATAATTTATTCTTGATTCTTTTTGTTTTTGAAAGCCGTAAGAAGTATAAAACTTTTTCATGATGTTCCCAATAATAATATTGAAACACCAATCAAAATGTATACTGCTGAAGCAGCATTTCGCAAAAAAATAAAATAAAATATGTATATATATATATATATAATATTATTTTATATTTAATAAATTGTAGTTTACTTAATTTTGTTAACTCTTAATTTATTATTTCTCCTGTTTCAAAAAATACTTAATACAATAAAAATTTTATTTGTATTGCATGATAAACATCCAAGGTATTGATTGATATAATGAAATGATAATAATCAAATAATTAAAAAAGTTTTCCTACTTGAATATATTTAAAAAATGCTATAACTTTTTGTACAGACATTTTAGACATTGTTTTTAAAAAAAATTTTAGTCCCTGATGTATATAATAAGAAAAATATTTTATCAATAACATAATATCAAAATATATTTTTTTAAATAATAATATTATTTGTGAAATAATATAGTAATAATGGCATGGTTGCCAAAAAATAATATAATAATATTATATGTTATTAAAATAATAATTATTGTACACAATTTATAGTTAAATTATTATCATTAAATAATATTAGTCATTATATATTAAATGTATTTATAATATTATTATATTATAATTTTGCTACCTGGGATGACATACTTAAGAACAAATAAGTGGGTGTTGAAAAAATTGTTAGATACTTTTGAGAATTATATTGAGATTTATTATTGAGAATTATTATACAAGATTTATTATTGTTTATAAATTGTAGATATTATATTAATTGGGTATATAATATTATTGTGTTAAAATTTAAATATTTTTATTTATAAAAATATTTTATGAATAATGATGGACAAACTGGTATGTCTCCGTTAGAATTAGCTACTCTAATAAAAAAAGGGAATCCTACTGATAAAGATATAAAAGAAAATAGTCTCAAAAGAGAAAATTAATTTAAAATATTGAAAAAGAATTAAATGAATTAAAAAAATCTCAGCCCAAATGACCAAATAAATACGTGAAGTAAAAATAAAACTGAACACACACAGTTAACATTTAAGTCATAACCGAAAATTAAAATGTCTCAACCATCAACTGAAATTACTCTATGTTTAGAGGATGCATTTAAATTAATACCCACATGTTCGGGAGAAACATACGTTTTTCAATTCATAAACGCTCGCATGCAATATGGCTGTAAATTCCGTGGATAGAGATAATATACCACTTTTAATACAATATTTAACCACTAAATTATCGGGAAAAGCTTTTGATGTAATAAAATATAAAGATACTACTAAATGGGTAAACATAAAAAAATATTTAAGTAAAGCATTTGAATCACAGTATTCAGCATCTTCTTTACAATTACTCTTCTTCTTCTTCTGCCTCGCTTTCCTCCCAAATATTTGGGGTTGGCCACCAAATATTATTACCATTTGTAATCTTCTTTACAATTACAAATTAACTTTATAAAAATGAATATTGGGGAAACGGTCAACTCTTATGCAAAGAGAATAAAACAATTATACTATAAACTATGCAATATTAATACATTTAATAAACCTAAATATGAAGCTAAAATAATTCAAACTAAATTAAAAGAGCTAACATTAGAATTATATATAAAAGGATTAATTAAACCAATAAAACTGGTAAACAATCGAGAAATCCTAAAACATTAGAAAAGGTCTAAAATATAGCTAATACGGAAGAGTTTGAATTTAACGCCGAAAAGGAAACGCGAAATTTATTTAACACTAATTATTGTAATAATTATAACAAAGGGACCTACCGACAAGAACGTTACAGAATAATAAATTAGTATGTTCATTAAAAAAAAAAAAAAATGTTTATAATGTTTTCATATATTAAAATTTACTTACTTGTGGAACATAATTCCAGATTCCTTTGATTGCTTCATTTTGCAGCTATTCACTGAGCACAGTGAATAACACATTATTTAGAGCGAAACAAATTAAAATAAATCATAACAATAAATAATATTAATAATATGACTCGTGACGATAATCGACAACTGTTTTGAATTTTATCTTTGTATCAACTGTTATCATTTTCATTATATATCAAAGGAGAGTATAATATTTTAGTTATTACGTCTTTGGTAATTCTAACTTGGCTGTCTCTATAGCACATTTCTTTGCTTCAACCGAATACACTGCAAAGATATGATATGCGCGGTCCATTCTTTTAATGTCTATGCTCCATACCAATCGATATCTAAATGTGCCACGTCATCCCGCGTTACTACGCCACACACCTTTATCATTGTTTGTCTCTTATAAGTTTATGTAACAAATTATACATTTTTATGGTTAGTGAATGCCTCGTGTTCTACATACAAATATACCGTTTCGTTGTTTTACAGTTTTTTGTTCCACTCTGATCACCGTGTTTTATGGTTTATACTAATCAAAATTAATAATTAATTAGCCCGAGTGGTAAGTAATTATTTCTACAATGAACAATCCTGAGCAACAATTAATTCAAATCCAGTTCAGATACAATGAGGTTTCCTTTCCCGAATCGCTACTTGGTTTGTGCTTAAATTATATAACCAAAAATTTATATATAATATGTTCAAAAACATCAAAAGGTTACATGTTGCATGAAGGAATAATCTTACCCAGTAAAATATGTGACCTGTTAATTCAGTATTATCAGAAGAATAACTTTGAGTTTTTAGATGATTTTGCTCATTTGTTTAAAGACAAAACCAAGACTAAATTGTGGTCGGTACACATTCATAATTCAAAAATCACAGACAATGGACTTGAATTTCTTTTATGCCACGACTTGCACGAACTTTCACTTATCAACTGTCCTAATCTTACTCACAAGACGTACATCACAAATTTAATGAAACACGATGTTGCTTTGGATTCATTAATTATTCATTGCCAAGATGACAAATGGTTCTCAAATGATGTTATTACAAGAATTAGTGTAAAGTCTCCAAAATTAAAACATTTACAGTTTAATATGCCTGGCATACTAGATAACAATACTATTCTGAATATATGTTCTCTGCAATCCCTTGTGTAAGTATTTTAATATGTGGTACATTTAATGCTTACAACATTATGATATATTTTATTTCAGTGTTTTAGATCTATCACAATCAGATGGACAATATCCTAATCCAAGTATTTATATTAAAAATAACGTATTGGCACAAATTGTCAATAGTTTACCAAAGTTGATGTATCTGGATATCTCTAAAACTAACTTG
Source organism: Sipha maydis (assembly GCA_034509805.1). Classification (NCBI taxonomy): domain Eukaryota; kingdom Metazoa; phylum Arthropoda; class Insecta; order Hemiptera; family Aphididae; genus Sipha; species Sipha maydis. The sequence goes on along the minus strand of JASXSY010000355.1, from coordinate 110,882 downwards.
GCTGGACAAGGTAAATTAGTTGGTTTAAGCAGGGAGTAATATTAATTTTAATCAAAATGTTTATTATAAATGTAAGAATATCTGATTTTTCATTTTTGCTTTATTCTTAAATACTGCATAAGTATTTTAAATTAAGCCTATTGCTTTAGACGTTAAATTTAATTAGGTGTACTATTTGGACTAATTTTCGGTACTGTTTATTTCAAAATTTGAAAGTTTTGCTGTTACACTTATTATATTGAGATTTTGAAGTACAATATTTTCATAGTTATTAAAATACAAATATATGTAGACAACAGTTTTATTATTTTACTTTCATTGATTGTTTGTACCATAAATCGAACATTTAAGTATTGTGCTCTGATATTTGACCTATTTAATTAAAAAATACATTTTAGACAATAAAATTATCTCTTAACACTAACCAAGTGCCAGATACCATAAAAAAACATAGTCACTAACTTATGTAACTCATTAGTTAAATATCTCTGTATAAGTGATTTACAAGTTTTCCAAAAACTTAAAATATTATTTTATAATCAATTGAATTTTCTTTGCTCTAATATATTATATTAAAATTTATATTGAAATTGTATAGTTTTGAGAAGTAAATAATATTGGTTTGATTAAATGATCTTAGTATATCTTGTGATGTCAATAAATGTTTTAATTAATTTGTTCAAATCATTCAAACCATCTATAATGTGATCTAAATATTGACGGTCAGTATAATTGTTATTACTTATTTTCTTATCCTTGTGTTTGAATTTGAATTTATAAATTGGTAAAATGAATAATTGCATTTATATTCTTTTTTTATGTACTATTAAAATGTGTCTTCGAAAATATTGTAGAAATAAGTACATTATTATTTAACAAGTGAACATTTATATTATTTATAAAATGTTAAAATTTGTTAGTACAAGGTGTAATTTTTTATTTAAATTTTTTTTAATTTGAATTTTATTCAATATCCAAGCATCAGAAAATTCTTAAAGTTAATTTATTTAGTACAAACCTTAGCTGGTTAAAAAAATTTGAGAAATATATTTTTTTATTTTTCATAGATAGTTATTTATTCGAACCAACATAACAAAATTATTAAAAAAAAATAAAATAAAACATATAAAAATTGGTAAATTGATAATTCATATAGAATTTCATAGTATTAAGCAATTAAGAGTAAACACTAACATTTTTTTTCAATAAGGTATAACTGTGTCAAATGTTCATTAGTTTTGTTATGGTTAGATCCTTTTAACTATCAATAACAACAAATTGAAACTTATGCGCATCACAGTGTTTTGCAATAAAAATGAAAAAGTTTAGTATTAGTAACCATGGAATAAAATTTTAGACTTCGGCGATATTTTCAATACATATGCTAGTGAACACTGTGATAACTCTAATATATAATATCTTCATGTAAGAAACTATACTACACTATATGTTTTTAATATAATACCTATTTTCTAAGGTTTCAGCATATTTATACATATGTATATATGTATATTAGGATGGTCCTTAATTTTTACTATAAAAATATCATACTAGGATCCTCAATTTTATTTAATATTATATAAAAATAATTTAGATATAATTTGGTGAAGATAACTTACCCCTTTCCCATGCCCGTAAAAACTATTGGAGAGGTTATATTTATTATTTTTTGAGTTTTATTCTTAAACTCAAAGCATATTTTAAGAAATTTTCAGTAGGGTGCATTTAAACAAAATTGTCTACCAGAGGAACATGGAGGGAAAAATCAACTCCTGTCAACATAGTCGTAACGATTATGTGTTGGTTAATGACACAGTCATCCACCACTGGGTGGCACAAGTGCCACGTACTTTATATGTTAAAATATGCTTTGCTAAAATTATAATAGGTAAGATGAAAATGTACATAAGCTTTATTAAGGAACATAATATTATCTATAATTTTTAATTTATTTTTAATCTAACATTTCAAAGTATATTATTTTCTATGAAAAACATAAATAACTATTTTTTTTATTTATTTACCAAACATTTTAGTTTTATAGGTTTTTTATACTTATTTAATGAACAGTTGAAGATAGAATAAAAAGTTTTGTATATAAATTATTTTAAATTTAAATTTCTATAGATAAAGATATTAGGAAAAATATCATCAGATTGATAGTTTTATTGTTACAATTTAACACATGTTTCTTCATAAAATTTTGTTTGTAGTTAATAGTTAATTGTTTTATCTTAAATCGAGTTACAATGTCATCAATTTGATATTTTTTTCATTTATGTTTTATACTAAATATTCTATTTATTGTCTAATTTTAGAACCAATAGGTTTACCCCTTCCCTTTCCATGGAATTAAATTTTGACAATCAGGTTCTTATAATTTGACACGATGGATTTGGATGGCAAAAGCTATTTATTACTTTAAAATGTTTCAAATGATTCAATGATCAATTTAAAATCATTACAAAATAATTAAATCAAATGATTTACACTTGTCCGGCACGGCACAGCACATAATGGCACGATAAAACATTGTATTATTAGTTTACATGTGATAATTCACATTGATGAGTATGTCACCGCTCCAGCACTGAACGATCATCATTTGAAAGATTGTTGGTCTGTGTCAGTACATTTAGTTTCGGTGCAGTGTCAACATAGAAACCGACAAACATTGGTGAAAAACTATTCAAATTTACATAATTTTATTTAGAACTGAAAATATTTAGATTTTTTGTATTCCTTTTCAAGTATAATTTGTAATCCTCACATTAATTTATCAAAAATACAATATTTTAATCCAATCATTGAATTTATTCAAGGAATAAGGATCTTAATATCAATTTATTACTATGCACATATTATTTTTTGTGCCATTTTTATTTCCAGGTATCAACGCATACTAAAAAAATTCAAAAAAAATTACAAAATTTTAACATATGAATGATAATGTATTATTTATAATAATAAAACTACAAAATAAATTATTTCGCCTGTATAGCATAAATATTTTATAATAAAAAATGATAAATCAAAATAAAACCTTGCAAAATCATTCCACTTTTAATATATATACACAAATTATAACAATGCAGTAATAAAAACAAAATAAATTAAATTAAACTTGTAAATATAAAAGTGTAATATTTTAACAAAAAAAACTTAAATATTTTCTTCTGTACTTGATTGAAAATAGGTATCAGTTGATGAAGGAGTTGTAGAAATAAAGTTATAAAATTGACCTACTTTTTCTGTTGATGTTTTGAACATAAGTGTATGGTTGAACTTGATGGGAGAACTATAGATTGTTGATCTGTAAAAGTTTTTAAGAATGTTTTTGATTGTGTAGACTTTAACTGTTCTAATTCTGATATTATTGAAAAAGTTTTATTTATAGCAACATTTTGTAAATATGGAGAAAACTGTTGAAGAACAAATAAATGAAAAAAATTGATCAAAAGCATCTACTTTTTTATCTACTCCACTCGATTTTTTGTCTCTGTTCTCTAAAATAAACTTCATAAGTGTAGCTCATGCATTTTGAGGCATTACCGTACAGTCAATATTTCGATTTTTTTTTTCAATTTTTTTTCCGTTAATAAGTACGAAGATGAAGGAGCAAATGTTTTGCACTCTCATTTAATAAAGGCACAACAATTTCTTGACCAACTTGAAGTGAACCATCAAGTGAATTCTCACTCATGCACTCAGATCGAGTTTCTTCATTATTTGAATTAAACAACTCAGTATCATCATCACTAACTAATGCTAATAGCACAATCGAAAATGTTTTCTTGTAATTAAAGAATAAAGCACCACTATTTGGAGGAGCTTCGATTGCAACATTTTTCTTTTTAGAAATAATAGTATCACATACTTCTAAGACAATTCCCTGCACTGTTGAATGACCTAATCGATAACTGAACGCTATTGTTTGATAAGAATCTCCACAATTCTTTCATAATTAAGGTGGTCGTTTTTCTCTCTTTGGACGTTCAATAAACGTTTTGTTTAAATTAGTATTGGAATCATGGCAACTTTCTTCTTCTGTGCTGGTCTCTATTGTATGTTGATTCGTGTCTGCTGGTTCAATTTTTCTTTCTTCGGGGGCTTGGTCGCTTTCTATGAAAACTTGTATGGGGCCGTTTGTCTTGTTGGTCTAATTGAATTTAATATTCCTACCATTAACGATTCTTCTGTTCTTAGGGTCTCATAATCGATATCCGTGAGTGTTATACCTATCAGAATAAACAGTTCGGATTTTTCATTAAATTTATTTCTAGTGTGGTTGGGTTTAATTAAGTAAGCTTTGCATCCAAATACGCGCAAGTTGCTTATGTCTGGCTTAAAACCGAACCACATTTCAGCTGGAGTAACGTTATTTAAAGCAGTTGTATACGACCTGTTCAGTAAATATGTAGTTGTCTGTATTACTTCGTTCCACATTTCTTTTGGAAGATTGCTTTCGATAAGTAAAGATCGATCTTTTTCACAAATAGTTCTTCAAGCTTTCCACATGTCCATTTTGTTGCAGGGTGTAAGGTGATGTGTATTGAATTTGAATTCCCTTCCTCATGGAACTCTCTAAGCGCCTTTGATGTGTTCTCACCACCATTGTCGCATCTGAGTTTAGGCATCCTAGTGCTGAAATGAGCTGTAGCAAATTCTTCATATATCTTAAACTTGTTTAAAGTATCAGATTTCTCTTTTATCGGGTATACTACAGCAAATCGTGTAAAGTCATTAATGAAAGACACATAGTCACGCTCACCTGACCAACTAATTGGAGTGATTGGTCCGCACACATCTGTATGTACCAACTGCAGTGGACGTGTTTCTCTTGTGCGTGTGCCATGAAATAGGTTTGCGGATTGTTTTCCCTTTGTGCATACCGAGTATCCAGATGTGGAGAAGTCTATTCCTATTTTTAAACCATTAACTATTTTTGACAATTTTTTTATGTAATTGTCCGATAAATGACCGAGTCGCCTATGCCATAGGGGAATATCGTTAATTTCGTGTATATTAGTTCTTGGTACTGAGAGTGCTGAGTTAAGTAGTTGTGGATCAATATCAAACACTAACTCGTATAAGTTACCATTTCTCATTCCGGATGCTATAACATTACCTTTATTTTTGATAGAAATTTTACCGTCGTTTATAATTATCTCCGTGCTGGCCTTTTCAATTTTTCCTGCAGACAACAAGTTCCGTCGTAACTTAAGAACGAATAATACATCTTTGATGGTAAATTTGTAGATATTTGAGTTTGAATTAAATGAGCAATCAATTTCGCCGGTGTGTGTTTTCTCGTTAATATCTATGTTTCGGCTCCATATTATAATATAGGGTGAGTGTAACATCTTAGTAGTTTATCCTAAGTACCTATTGAAGATTTAAAATATATATGATATTGTAAAATATTGATAAAAAGAAAAAGTCGCAAAAAATTCCGAGAATATTATTTTTTAAATTATTAAACTTAAATGAAGCCTTGATTGATACATTTTATACTTATATTATTTATATTATATATTTGAAAATATATATTAGATATTGTTTAATCACAATGTAATCACATTTGTATGTTATTATTGAATTTAGGTAGTGCAGAACATTTTACGTGCGAATCATCAAGTGGCAAAAAATCAGATATTTCTGGTTTAGAAAGTAGAATAGACAATCCATTAGAATTTTTAGGTTTATTCAAAACCATGCATGACGCTTGTCGACGGCTTCATATTCCTGCAAAAAAAGTAGTACTTATTCATCATGTTTACAATTTAAATATTAATAGTTTTTTTTTATTTTTTTTTTTCCGTAGATAAGCGGTGATGCTAATGAAGATCAATTATTTAATGCTGCTGTTACATCTATGAAAAAACCTAAATACCTGCATGACATAATAATGGAATATTATAACTTATTTGCCATTGGACAGTGTACACAAATTGATAGATTTATAGATATTTTATTAGAAACGGTTAATAGAAACTTCTTAGATAATGGAATTCAAAAGCGCGTATGGTCAGTATTTAAGAATCCTTATTTATCTAGTATATTGATTAATTTTTTAATTGTTTAGGTACACTATTCTCTTATGTTTGAAAAATCGGAATGCGCCAATCTATAAGCTTATAGAGGCGAAAAGACAAATTATTTTAAAGCACTTATTAATTGCAATAAAATATCATAATGAAGATGAAAGGATAATGAATTTTTACGATTTACTTATACATCAGTTGAAATTCACATCTAAGGATGTGGCAGTTATAGTTTTTAGAAAAATATAATATATATCTTTTAATTTCAAGAATATTCATTGATTTTTATTTATATCTAACTAATAATGTTATTATTGTTCTACAGTTAAAAGTTATAAAATAGCACTTAAATTTAACAGATGACTTAAAATTAAAATTTTGATTTAGTAATTAGAATAAATACTATAATTATCACTTTTATAATTGACAAATAGTGAAAATGTTATTTTTCTTATTTAAATTTTGTAAATATCATACTAATACCTACATTTGCATAGGTCTAACCTTTAATTCCTTTGACATAGTCAAGAGGAACTATTAATAATTTCATTAAAATTTAAATAATTTTTTTAAATGTTAATTGTATTATATTGTATTGATTGTATTATAAATATAATTCTTTTTTTTGCTATGGATTTAAAAGTTTTAAACACTAGTCTTACCCTGTAAAAAGGGGACAGCCAAAACATTACATTTTCACCACATTTCCCTATAAATAATTAATACTTATGTACTTTCATGTATTATATTTTATTAATAAAATACATTTATAAAAACTGGAGAATTTAAACTTAAGTTATCAACGTTTATTTATTTATTTATTTAATTATTTATGCATAATAAACGGGTAATAACCCTTTTGTATGAGCAGTATCGGTTTACTTTTTTTAAGTATTTTACAGTAAGAACAGAAAAAATAAAAAATAATAATGAAAATACAATTACAAAATAATTATAATTAGTGGTAAATGAATAATAGTAATACAAATCAGCACTGCATTGATAAAAACATAATAATGGTAATTAATTTAAAACTAAATTTAAAGCTAAATATACATTTCTATAAAAAACAATATGTTACATAAAGAAAAAATCTAAATGATCAGGGAAGCAAGAAGTGGAATTATAATTATTTTTGTAACATGGTACATGAAATTAGCTAGAATTTTTGAATTAAATTCTTGAATTTCAAATTTTCATTTTTGCTATTCATCATTGAATTAAAATATTATATTAATTTAATAATACTATTATATTTGAATTTTAGTTAACCGAGTATAAATCTTATTTACTAGCATCGATTTACGTTATTGTTAAAAAAAATAATCTTTTATGAATTATTATTCATCACGTGTACATTATCTTATTAACCATTTGAACTGTGAACAGAAAGATGAACTCAAAGATGCTGGTGTAGTCAAAGTAATTCAAAATTAATTGATTTGTTTTATGTAAAAGATTTTAAAATATTTTATGTTTAGAAAATGAAAGTAATAATAAACACAATGTTTAAACCAAGTGAGCCAATTATTGACGCAGCTCTATCTTATTGGTGTTGCGTGCCGTCGATTCAATAAGGATGGTAGAGGATTTAATAAAAAGATTGACTCTAAATTAAAGTCACTACTTTTATTAAAATAATGTAATACAAAAACATTCACAATATAGAGTGGCGTGAAGGTGCATGCTGTGTCCGGACTTTTGGTCTGTTGAGGACCCCCTTATATACTAAGATCTTATGTGAAACTACTTATCCCGGATATGATTTAATTATAAACATGTTAATTTAATATATCCATTTATGGGCATTAGATAGTTTAAACATTTAGTGGTTGGCCTCATTATTTGGCAATATATATGGTATCTTCTCTATTCTTATGTTAATTTATTTTAATACGCAATATTACTGAGTGCCCAACCCTATTTTGTTAGTTGGCTGCTTTACTATTTTTACATTCTACTACCTTTCACATGTCACTCATATTTATGATACTTTTGAGAATGTGTTCATGTAACATTTAAGATTTATTTGTTATTCATAACCCCCTGTTGATAATTATCTTGGGACCTTAATCATACATGTCCGTAACATTGGGTAATATTGTTGAATAAGCTAATTAATTAAAACTTTCAAGGTTAATGGTTGAAAATAGAATGATGTTTTTTCACATGTTTTAAGACATTAATGAGTTGCAAAAAAATATGTTTGAACATTTTATAACAGTTTTTAATAATTTTCCATTCAAAATAAAATGTTAAATTAATATTTTAAATACATAAAGAAACTATTTTCTAAAACATTTTTTTAATATTTTAAAATTATGAAAAAAAACATTTTTATATTTTCAAATGATGATTTTATTTTTTTTGCCTAGATAGAAAGGCTTGTCATTTAGATCAGTTAATGTAAATAAATAATGTACTAATGGTAATATAGATTTTTCCAAAAACACTATATTGTCAGTCAGGGGCGGATCTGAAGCTTAGTTAAAGGGGGGGGGGGCGAATTCCAAATAGGAATATCCATGAGTAATATACAAGTACAATGAGCAAGGTGAAACCTGATGGGTGTAGGGTCACCACCCCCAGAAATCCGTATATCAAATTCGGATCAAATTGTTATAATCCGTATACTATGAAATGATCACAGTATACATTTTTCAACCTCCCCCCCCCCGCCAAAAAAAAACATTTCCTGCTTTCACGCCTGCAATGAAGACTTGATGTAGTTTAAGTAATTTATGGAAAAAGAAGTACAACACTTAAAGATAATAATAATTAATAATTATTAATTATTAAAAATATATTGTGTAAATGGTAAATCTATATACCACCTAAAATAAAAAAAAGGCCTGAGGGCCCAAGGGGGGGGGGCGATCGCCAAGTCGCCCTCCCCCCATAGATCCACCACTGTTGTCAGTATAGATTGGTTTTTTGTATCCTTTTGCAAAACGGAATTCTACTAACTATTCAACAATATTATACTTTTAACTATATCATAATTTATGACTTTCATCATATTTTGCCATTCAATATGGGCTTTAGATAGTTTTTTTAACAAACTTAAGTCCTGTAGTATCTTGGATTATATGTAAAGCCTCAATATACTTCCAATCTATTACACCATCTTTGCTTTATATTTGTCTATAAGTGCCTAATGCATTACGTACGAGCTTAAGCATATGACACGCATCTGGGATGAAATAATTTTTTTGATTTTTTCACTGTGTAAAAATAAGTTACTAAATTATGAATATTAATACGAATTTCAAAACCAAGATGTGAAAAAGAAGAAAAATTAGAAAATGTACATCACATTCCACACCAGAAAACCAGATTTGATTGGAAGATATATAACAGTTTTAATTAATTTATTTTAAATATTGACAGATGACTTACCAGATAGCAAATGTACAATATAATAATGTAAAAATAACATCTGTATATATAAAAAGACTTGTCCTGGGTGATTCATCATCGCCTAGCCGGAACCGCTGAAGCTATGGATATGAAATTTTCAGTAAATGTACCTATTACTATGTATAGGCGCACTAAGAAAGGATTGTTCGAAATTCGCATTTTAAAGGGTAAAAAGAGCATAAAATAGTTAATTTTTAAACGTGGGTGAGAGGTTCGCGGTACGGCAGCCGTCGACGCGCGGTGGCTAGACGTGGTCGCCCAAATTTCCCCTTCCATGTCACCGCCGCCGACACCGAGCCACATTTCGTTTTACGGCCAAATTGTCCTAAGGATTTTAACATATACGTTCAGAGCAATAAAGGTAATCGTCAAATATTATCAGTACTAATATACAGAGGCAGATAGCGCCACTACCAAAAAAAGAGAAAAAAATTACTAATTCATAGATACCAAAAACACAAAAATCATAAATTTTGAGTTGTAGCCTTATTGTACTAATAGTGTGATGTGTCATATATGATTCTATTATAACGCTTGCCGCAATAATCGACGACGCACACAGGCTTTCCCAACAGAAGTAGTAGTGGGGGTAGGCATGCTGTACTCCATGGCATGCTGTCGTACGCTCGCACCACTGACCACACACGCGTACCTAGCGTTTATATTTCATTTGTATGACGACACTCACGGCTTGCGAATTGTTTTATGTTTTTCGGCACATGCTGTGAAGCTGTGATATGTCTTTAGCGGTTACGCATACACAAAGTATTTTACTTTTTATTTTTGAATAATAACGCGTCTTCGTATACGCACACTTACCTACATACTTCATGAACGGTTTTTTCTACATATTGAAATGTATTAAAATAAAAAAATTATTTTTGATATCATATTGTCGTATTCGGCACACGCTGTTAAGTCGTGAAATATCCTATACCTACGTTTACGCATACACAAGTTGTTTTACTTATTATTTTTGAATAATAAGCGTCTTCGTATACGTACACATACAAAGTTTATGTACGGTTTTTTACAAGTATCGAAGTGTATTTTAATAAAATGTAGTCGTTAAATATCCTACGCATTTACGCAAACACAAGGACAAAGTGTTTTACTTATTATTACGAACAATAATGCGTCATCGTATACGCACTCCAGTTTATTTACGGTTCTTTCTAAACATTGAAGTGTATTAAAATAAAATTTACCTACTTACAAATTAATAAAAAAAATAATTAATATGGTTGTCGAATTATTGAAACGTATTTTAGCAGAAAATATTTTGTTGGAATCGTATTTTTGCCGAAAAATTGATTTGCTTATAAGCCAAACATAATTTACCCCAGGATCCATAAACCGTTCGGGTCGTGCAGTCCACACGTTAATTGTCTCGTGCACCGCTTTTATCAGCTCTCGTTAGCGTGTTGTTTTTGTACGTCTTCGTGTTCAGCGATCGTCGTGGTACCTGTACCGCCGGTAATATATAAATTACTTAAACATTCCCCAAGGCCAACCCATAATATATTTTATCTACATCTTTATGAGTAACTCACGTCTTCCAACTACTCCCTATCACCAAAAAAAGACTCAATTAATAAATAATAACAAAAATTCTGCAAAGAACTCTATTCCGTCGTTAATTATAACGCTTGTTGTAACTCTCATGACGGTCGGACGTGTTTCGCTGGTTCTTTGATATCGCGGCCTTATCGTACCATTGTGCGTCTCACTTGTGTCGATTTTTGTACGTCGTGCTATTTACGTGTTATCGCACTATTTCACGTTTGTCTCCGCTGACCGGCTAGTCTATAGTCGTAACCGGCCCACGAGAGTCCATACGTAAGAACGCGTCCGTCGCTGCGCATCGGTTCCTCTTCCATACGCCGAATCATACCGATCGGAAACCGGCCGGCAACGATCGCCGACAACCGTCGTTGTCATTCGTATATACAGAGTGACCGCAGCAAACGCGTTTTTATGTAATACGATAATATTCAATTGCTTATAAGTTATTAAGTTATAACGTATTTTTTTGAGTTTTTTTTAATACAATATGGAAAATGTTAAAGTATATTAAATGTATAAAAATGAATAACGATTATAATATTATGCTACGCCGCGGCGACGCAATTAAATAGTCGTGTTTTTATGACCCGTTGTATTCACGTTGCCGAGTGGTGGGAACAGCACTATGGTGGGAGAAAATTCAGCCGACAGTCGCCACACCCGTCAGTATCGATGCGCGGTTTACGTATTGACTCTCGTGGGCCGGAGTGTAGTTCAGCTAATCATTTCTTCTTATCTTCGCCGCTTCGTTAATGACCTTCTGATCGGTTATTAGTTTCTTGTACACCGTGTCTCAAGTGATTTACCTTCAATATTGCAATGAATGATAATTTCGATGTCTTAGCTGGTGAATTGTCCAAGTGGACTAAGATGATGTTGATTGACTTCTTACTCAAGAAGTCGCTCCCAGCCGCTTGTAAGATTAGCGATGATTCCATTCTGTCTTACTTGGTACTTCTGCAAACGTTACACCCTCTGGTGACGATTCAGTCAATGTTGCCCATATACTTAAATCAGTTGTAACTAAGCTAACTAGAAAGAGTGCAACGGAATTTTTTGAAATTTGCTGCTTTTGCATTGCGCATTGAATGTCAACCTCACCAGTACCAACCTGTGTCCCAGTGCTTTCATTTGTCTACCCTATGTGACAGGAGGGAACAGGTGAATCTTTCGTTCCTTACTAAACTTATAAATGGTGATGTCGATTCCCCTGTCCTCCTAAGTAAACTTAATATCAGAGTTCCAAGTTTTTACTCCAGATGCTCCTTCCTTTTCCAAATTCCTTTTAGCCTTTCCTTGTAACTATCTCAAAAATCGTCCTATTGTCCGTTTGACGAAACTAGCCAATGAGGACCCACTATTCTTGAGTGCTTGGCACTAATTATTGTCTGTGCACTCTAAATTTAAACATTTTTTTCTAACTTGATGTGATTAAAATATTGACTATACAATTTTTCAGAAATTACACTGTGCTGAGAACCTGGGTCAATTTCAAAAATTATTTTTATTTTTTCTACAATTAAATTGACAGTGAACGGTTCAACTTTGTTCTGAGAATTTTGATCAATTATAGTAAAAAAGGTGTTCGAAAGATCATATCATTGATTATAAATACTATAGATCGCTCACTGCAATACAAAATACGCTGCGCGGAAATTATTTCCGATAGAGCGCGATAAGGTATTATTTTTGTCAACAATAAAATTAATATTATATTTTCTAATCGCCCGTCGCATTGTCATCATCGCCGAACGCCGTCGCACATCATCGTCAACCTCCGTTCCTCGTCGACCCTCGACCCGTACTCTCGTGCTAACAATATTATTTGCGCCAACATAGCGCATACCACGCGCGGCAACACTCGAATTCAACAAAATCAAAAAAAATTATAGTTTTAGGTCGGTGTATCACCATTTTATATTTATATTATTATTTTATATAACTGTATTTATTTTGAGTTTGATTTAAGGAGGTTATACAATGTATTATTTTTTTTTACTTTTTTTTTTATTTTATAATAAACACAAATTTAGGATAACAACATTTTAATCGTAATGGCATAGTACAATATGTAGGTACAATAATTAAAAAGGTACTCGGAAAGAAAATGTATGGAATTTTATGTTTTTTAATTATAAAAATATCATTAAGTCTACTATTTCTAAGTAAGAAACATGTTTTAATTGTTTCGGAATATCTTTAATTTATCTGCTTGTTGAATTTCTTTATTATGAAGTTTTGATGTAATCCATTTGCATTCTTTATACATTTTGGTTCTGAAAAGTAGCTCTATTATGTACATGTAATGATCTTTGCACGGAGAATTTAAAATTGATGTGTTTTTAACAATTTTGTTGGTTGCATCATTTGTAAGTTGAGTGACTATTTTTTTTTCTATTTTGATGTCTTCAAATTTCCTTTCGAAAATAGCAAGGCAAATATTTGATATTTTCAATAGTATGGATGAAGGCATTTTTAAACCTTTTGTATTAGTAAATATATTATCAAACGTTTTATAAGTTAATAATAATTGGTTTTTATCATTAATATCTTTTTCAGTGATCAAATTTGAATTACAATCAACGCACTTAAATTTCTCTATACATTTATTTGCTAAATATCCTGAGAAATAAACAACGGTACATGTTTCCAGTGAAGCGGGTATAGGGCTACAGTCTAAAGATAATGAACTAGTTTCCGATGAGTTATCAGACACTAAATTATTTTGTTCTTCATCGAGATCGGTTTCTATCAAATCTGGGTTTGGATGATCGATTAAACATCCTTTTAAAACATCAACATTTAAATATTCATCGTCATCTTCTTCACAGTTGCATTTGTCTGAACATTTCATCAAACTGTATGAACAGATGCTTCCAAAACAACACCTAAAAGTGTGAGCTGTTGGATTTCTGTTATAACCATTTCTTTGCCTTATTATTGAAAATAAATTTTTTAACGGATCTTGGGTTAACCGATTAGTCATCAAAAAAAAATACATTTTCAGGATATATTTCAGTCATTACCTTAAGTTCTGACTCGTATAAATTAAGCAACGCAGTTGAAGTCCAAACCATTCCTGAAAAGCACGGTGGAGTACTGTTTTTTTTATTTTTATGGTTAATTTTAACAAGATTTTTAAATGTTGAAATTGATTTTTTTAAATTTGAAAATACTTGTGGATTTTTTACACTTAGTGGACGTTTATTGGGATTGTTATCAAAAAGATTTTTACTATTTCCAGAATCAAATATGTCGTTTACTGTTATAAAAAAGTTTGCAGTGTTGATTGCCGTTGAAGATTTTAACTGACCCGTAGCCACACAAGTTTTAATTGAAGCTGCTACTGATCTGCTCAACATTTGTATAGCCAACTTACATGACATTTTTTGAAATGCATTTGGCGCGAGATGAACTGGCGTGATTTTTATCATGGACCGCACTTTTGAACTTGCTGTATCAATGTCGTATGTTTTTTTCACGTCATTTAACGAAATCATTTCTTCTTCATATTTAAAGTTGCCGTTTAGAAGGTTATTTCTGACACTTTTAATTAGGTGTGGCATGTCATAAATTAAAAATAATTTCCTACAACAAATTGTGGTAAATGGTTCATTTTCAGAGCCACCTAAAATTGAAAACATTCGCCTATTTTGGGTACCCTGGTCACAAATAATAGAAGATGGTAAAAATCCAAGTTCTAATATTTTCTGAACACATTCTTTAATAATTAATACCAAACTGTCACCTTTTACACCACTCCCTGTGAAATAGTAGCTTAATGGAATTTTCCAGTTTACATATAATCCACGAATCATAATAACAAGAGCATGTGATCCAGGTTTGTTTGATTTTCCTAGTGACCCAAGATCTATAAAACCTTCGACTTCGTCTAATGTTTTATTATATTCGATATATTTTTTTATAGCCATCTCGTCCAATAAAATCACGCATTTTCTATCTTTAAATGACATACAATCAGCCTTGAGTTTTAATTGTTCCATGTATTTAGGAGAGAATCCGGTTGAATATGATATTGAGTTTAACCAGCGGCGTACAGTACTCTCACCTGGTAAAACTATTTTGTTTCTACGCATATGCTTATAAGTAGATGGTGATTTATAGTACAATGACATCGATACATTTTTTTCTGCTCTAGTCCATGGCTTACGATTTTTGTGCAATACTTGCATTGTAACAAGAGCTTTCGAAGGTGTCGAAGAAAAGGAAAATTCGTCTAACATTTGTTTCATTTGAACTTTTTTAATATTTTTATATTTTTCATTTTTATTTTTCAAATAACTTATTATTGATCTTTTTCGTTTTAACAATCTTCGTAGATTAATATTTTTTTCTCGGAGTTCTTTATTTATCATTTTAATTTTTCTAGGACTTTCTGGTGTGTTTATAGATGATTTTGGTTTATTTTTCTGTGGACTTGGTAGATCGATTAACCTTGAAACCCAAGATTTTGTGCCTGGAGATGACAAAGTAGGGCTACCAAACATCATGGAAGGATTCGGATTTTCAACATTATTTGTTACATATCGTCTCACAGGTGATAAAACTTTAAATTTGCTCGGAGAAGGTGACCAACCTGGACTTTTTGAAAATGTTTTAACTCCTATACACAAAAATTTAAAAAATATATATAATAAATGGTGGAATAAATAATAAGCTGAAAGATTTCATGACTGAACAATCCCAAATGTTTTGAAGGATAAGTGTAAAAAAAATCGGGAACTCTCTCTGCTATACCTACAGTAGGGGTGGAATGGTCCTCGGTCATAGAGTAGGTCACTATAATGGATGTGTTAAATTTGAATGAAATTATAGCGGTGATACACGATTGCGGACGGTTCTTATCGGGGCGACCTTTTTAATCGAAATTATAGTTTATCATCGTACCCCCGAATATTACACTATTGCGGACACATGTTGCCAAATTTATAAATAAAACTTCGATAATGTGGGAATGTGGAATTTCTGAGCGTAAATTTTATGTTTAGTACCTATGCAGTCTCAAGTCATTTTTGTTAAATACTCCAGTAATCGCAGCAACATCGTTGTGTATATTGTGTTTTTAAATTATGGAAAACTTTCAAATTATTTTATCAGAACGTGGTAAAGAGTTAGTTGTACATAAAACAAATAAATATCGATTTAGAGTTTTCACCGGACATACAATAGCCAGTTTCACAATACTCATCCTCCGATTCACTTAGTTATATCGATTTTAAAAGAAACTCAAGGCGAAACTGAGACAATTACTTCATCCATAAACAAAGGGCGAGAAAAACCGGCGGCAAAAAAAGATATAGATAGAATCAACCTAACCATTCAGAGTTATAATGATTATAAAAATCACCAAAACGTGATATAATATTTAAAAAAAATTAGTTGTCATTATAGGGGGAAAAAAATATAAATTTTTAACTTTAAATGTTTATATTTATTTTATATTATTTATTACAATTTTTTATTTTTTATATATTTTTTATTTTATATTAATAAACTGCGTCGCACAACTTGACAACGTTTCATTAAATTTCGACCGCAATTGTGTCATTTTTTGGGTGCAAAATAATACCCAATTATAGGTATTATTGTACACGAAAAAACGATTCTGAACAGAGACGATTTGTCAGTCTAGGATATTTTATTATTTTTATTATTTATTATTTATTTTTATTATTTTATTTTTAAATCTAAAAACGTTTGATTGAAAATTTTTAGTATCGTAAAAATTTAAAATTTAGACGCTCGTAAAATTTTAGATTCTGAACGGAGTGATGGATACTTTATGTATCTATAACTTTAACTAGTCTAAAATCCAACTTTTCAACCCTTTTTAAAAAAATCGAAAAAACGGGAAATTTTACGTAAAATCACGTTTTTACAAATTACATTTTTTTTAAATGCTCTAAATCAAAAACCAAAAATCGCAACAACTTGAAATTTTCACCAAATCTTTATATTGACGTTCTCTATACATGGTTGAGTTTTCAAAGTATTTTGACATATTTTGACTTATATATAGACAATTTAAATTTTCGATTTTTGTAAAATTTTTGTTTTTAAACATCTATCAAATTTAATTGGCAGACCGAAAACTCTTGAAAACTTAATACAAGGTTTATAACAAGTAAAACTTATCGCAACTAAAAAATATCGGTGATCAGTTTATTCAAATTTTTTTTATAACCCCTTAAAGCTCAAATTTGTATAAAATGTGTAAAAATCACGATAATTATGTAGATAAAAATTCATAAAATTTTTTCTGTTCATACTTAAGGTTCAAAATTTTAACGCTAGGTTATATATAAGCTACTCTTCAAAAATTTTTAAAAAAATTTCTACGGGACTTAGAGGAAAAAATTTTATGACTGTTTGAAATTTAAATATTTACGAAATTCCATAAAATAGCGATTTATTCTCGAACGATTTTTAATATTTGTTATAATTCAAAAAGTATAAGTCGCAGATTTTTGAAATTTCTACCAGCTGTTAAGATTGGTATTTCCTTTATGTCATATTTTTTTCAAAATATAATATTGATTTTTAAGCCACTTATAGGCATTTAAAATATTCAATTTTTTTACATTTTATTTTTATAATCGGTGATAAAAAAAATTTGGATTCTACAAAATACTTGAAAATTTAATAGAAGATTCCACAGAAGTAGTTCTTAATGTCATTCAAAAATTATTAAAATCCATAGGCACAATTTTTTTTTATAATCGTTTGAACAGCGAATATTGACATAAAATTACATGTAAAATATAATATAATGTATAATATTCTAGACTGACAAATGATATCGGTTTTTTTAAAATGCTCTAACTCAAAAATGAAAAACCGCAACAACTTGAAATTTTCATCAAATCTTTATATTGACTTTTTCTATACATAGTTAAGATTTCAAAGTATTTTGACATATTTTGACTTATTTATAGACAATTTAAATTTTCGGTTTTTCTAAATTTTTCGTTTAAAAATAAAATATACTTATTACAATATTTATAAATAACATTGTATTATATTCTAGACAAACATATCATCTGCGTTCAGAATCGTTTTTCGTATACAATGATACCTATCATTGAATTCAAATTTAACAAATCCATTATAATGACCTATCCTATGAAGTGTCGCACTTCACCCCCAAGTGTACAGCAGAGCGAGGCCCATTCGGTTCTTTTTTTAATTGATTTACGCTCGATTTTTTTATAATTATTGTGAGCATAACTTACAAACAACCTTGTATTAAATTTTCAATTCTTAGGTATGAATAGAAAAAAATTATGAATTTTTAACTACAAAATAACTTCAAATTTTCGCGATTTTATCATATTTCTTAAAAATTTGAACTTACTGATACACTTTGTATGTTGAGAGTCTCCAACCGTGATGTCTGAAAATAATTTTCTTTTAAGTTTTACCGGCAGCGGCGTTTGTATTTTTGTATCATCATGAATTGGTAGTTCTAAAAACGTATTTATATTATGACTATATGTACATACTACATAATCAATATTTAAATAATTCTAACATATTAAATTAAATTTCCTTAGGGTTTAATTCTTACTTTTATTGGTATCAAACAGAATTTTTTTTGGAACAGCATTTGGAACTAATGTTAAACGTTTGGCTAATGGGTTCATAAACATACATTTTTCAAAATGATCCCCACATCAAACGTTTCTTCAATGATTTTGGACTTAAAAAAGCCAAATCAATGTTTCCTGGAGTAAAATGAAACAGTTAAAAAGTAATTTTTTTCTTTTAGCCCCACCTCCCTTATTTTATTTCATATTTTTTCTAATAGATCCGCGCCTATTATAATACCTGTATTTTAAAGGAACACACAACACAAAAAATAAACCGTTCGAATACGGGTCCGCCGACCGCCGCTATCTTATCTAATAATTATTGTTGCCATGACGTGCCTTTTACCCAAAATGTCTCTTTTAAGATTTAAAATATTTAAAAAACTAAACGTCATATAGAAATTCTGATTCTTTCATCGTCTTAAACACATAAAACCACACATTTATACTTAAATTAAATTTCAAAAATAAAATGTTTTAGTGAGAAAATGTTGTGAGAAGCGAGGAACTTTTACACGTATAAGATAAGCAATTACGAAGAGTAGGGCCCAATGATGTAATAATTTTTTTTACATCTGATTTTCACCAAATAATTTCATATAGCCATAGCTAAAATAATATAACATTTAAAAAGAATTTAAAGAATTTTTTTTTGTGTTGTGTGCTCCTTTAATCAATTACTGAAATTTACTTACCGGAATTTTCCATCCAAGTTTTTGATGAGTTTTCGTCATTAGGAAAATGATGAAAGCTCAATTGCTTAAAGTGCCTACGACTCTTTTTGCAATCAAAATAGTCACATTTGCCACCAGACATTTTATTTCTTAAAAAGTATCACAAGTATCACAAAATATTATACGACATCGACAACACGACTGAATCGACTCAACTGATCAAATATTGGTCGAATGTACACTGTTGTGTAGTTATATATAGTTATTGACTAATAAATCCAAAACAATTAATTTGAAAATAAATAGCTATATTTAGTTATATTCTATTTACACCAAAATAACAATTTGGGTATAAATAGAATAACGCGATATAGTACTTAATATATTCAATAACAAAGATAAAACATAACAATTCATGAGTGAAAATAGACAAACAAAACATATTTTGTCTTTCACAATAATTAATCTCACAGTTATTATACTATGAAGTTAAAGTAGGCACGATACACACAAATACCTATGAATGATTATAAATTATAATAATTATTCTTAAATTATTTATCAATCGGCAACCGAGCAATTTTGATGTGTTAACAAATATGTTAATTATAATTAATAATTATTATAAACAAAATGTTATTTTTGACTATTAATAAGGTCACAACTTTTTGGTGGTAAGTGTATTATATACCATTTCCCTATAATTCTATAAAAGGTTTATTGTTTTTTTTCTGTGACATATAAAGGGTTAATATCAGCCTCCGATGTTGGAAAAATATAAATATGCGAAAATGAAGAATTAATAATAAATATTAATATATTATTCATTGTAATAAGACAGCAGTTCGTGAAAAAAGCCGCGCAAACGCGTAATCATGATCGCAATAATCACGGACACACGTATTATCATTGATTATAAATTATATTTATAATCAATGTTATAGCATATTACATCTAGAGTCTGAGCTTCGCACACGATTTTAAGAGACATTAATTTATTTTAGTGGGCGGGACTAATAAAGCGCACTAGCGATTCAAACGTGAAACGCCGGTACTCATATCCGACTACAGCGACTTATAGTGGCAAACGCCGCTGAACACGCAGGGGATTTTACCTGGCAGTGAGCGATCTATAGTATTTATAATCAATGATCATATGTAATTGTATCGTCAATATCGTTATTCGACAAAAATTTATTTTGTGTTTTATAATTTTTTTCTTTCGTCTTACCCTTTTTAAACATGTTGGCTAAATGCCCTTTGGATCCGCAATTGTAGCAGTCGTAATCTTTGTATCTGCAGTCCTTTTGAGGTGATTGGAACGACCGCATACACCACACTTTGGTTTGGATTCCTTGGACGTGCTGGGACCTCGTTTGCATTGATTGAACGTACTTTTTTTGTGATACATCAGATTTGCATTTTCTTGTTTTCTCCAGGCATCCGTCTTTTTGAGCTGCCTCCCTGGTTGTTGCAATTTCCATTAAAGATTAATATGTCAATCCAACTTTCGATGCGTCTTATTTTAGGAGACGATCTTGTATCGCTCCCGAACTCATTCCGACCACGAAAATATCTCTGATCACAGTCGATAGTTCTGAAGAAAATCCACACTTGGAAGCAAGATTTTTGACACGTGGGGCCCATTGACACACAGATTCATCGTGTCTTCTTTTCGCTTGGTAGAATGTATACCTGGCTGTGAAATATGATTTAACCGGCTTGAATTACTTATTTAAACTTTCCATTAAAGTATTGTATGCAACATCATCGGGTTTACTTGGAACACAAAGACTGAATAAAACTTTGTGTATGTCTTCACTGACTGAAGAAAGCAATATGGCTCTCTTTTGCACATCATTAACGATTGCGTTTGCCAGAAAGAAGTTGTTCAGTTTTGATTGGTATTTGACAACCAGTATTTGATTTATAAAAAAAAAAAAAAAAAAAATATAAAAAAATCGATTTTTTTAAATGCCTATAAGTGGCTTAAAAACCAATATAATATTTTGAAAAAAGTTGCATACAGCGACATAGTTAAATTATTTAAAAATAATGCATGTAGTTATTATAATAATACCTATTTTTATAAATTTTTACCAATAAAATACATAGCAAATATACATGATTTTGACGAATTTTGTCAATATTAGCACTTATAAACGCTTATAAAAAAATATTGTGCCGATGTATTTTTATAATTTTTGAATGGGAGTTAGAACAACTTATATAGACCCTTCCATTAAATTTTCAAGTATTTTGTCCGAGCTAATTTTTTTTTTATCAACATTTATAAAAAAAAAAAAATCAAAAAAATCGAATACTTCAAATGCCTATAAATTGATTAAAAATGAGTGAAATCTTTTAAAAATAAAATTATATAAAGAAAATGCCAATATAAACAACTGATAAAATTTTCAAGTTTCTACAACTTATACTTTTTGGAAAAAAAACAAATAGCAAAAATCGTTTGAGGTTAAACCGTTATTTAACGTAGTTTTGTAAAAATTTAAATTTCAAACACTCATAAATTTTTTTTGTCTGAATCCGGTATTTTTTTTACAGATAATTGAAGAAAAACTAATGAAAAACCTTGTACCAAATTTTCAAAACTTAATTATAAAAGAAAAAAAGAACCGGATGGGCCTCGCTCTGCTGTACAGTTGGGGGTGGAGTGCACTTCGTTTATAGGATAGGTCATTATTACAATGGATTTGTTAAATTTGAGTGCAATGATAGATATCATATATCTATATATATATGCGTATTTTTAACGTGCGGTGCCGCTGCGGCGCCGCACGTGCGATTAAAAATACTAATAATAGCATGAAACGGTGCACACGACGATGCGGCGACGTACGGCCCCGTGCGTGGAGTTTTTACCGTACGTTCCCGTCACGCCGCAACTTCACCGGACACGCGTTATTTATCGCAACTCCGGCAAACAGTACTATGTCATCAATCGTGTGATACACACAGACGTTTTTTCACGCACAGTCAAATTGTTTAAAAAATTGTGACAAAAATCACAAAAATGGCAACAAAACCCATTCAATTTAATATTGATGAGATCGATATGGAGCAGTTTATCGGCGAAGTTAAACTTCATCCTGAAATATGGAATATAGCTGATAATACTTACCATGATCGAACTAAAAATAGAGGAGCGTGGATTGAGATTTGTAAGATGTTTTGTGAAGGATTCGATGAAAAGGATGAACGAGAAAAAAATGATATATGTAAGTTATTTTATGTAATTCGTTCTTTATTTTAAAATATTTGATTTATTTAATTTTTAAAAAATATTTGAATATATTATTTAATTGTATACCTAATAGAAAATATAAAGACAATGAATAGGTATCTAGTTTACATATAATTTGTTTGCACACTACCGATATCTGAAACAAAATAATCTGCCAAATTGTTTCTTGCATTAATTGACTGTTTAGTAGCTCTAGAAGTAGGTTCTGACGTGTCTTGTTCGATTTCAATGAATCCTTCTACATTCATTGTTTCTTGAATGTTAAATCCATCTCTAGATCGTACGAAATTGTGCAGAACACAACAAGTTTTTACTAAAAGTATGCATAAATCTATATTTGCATTAATTGGTTTATGGAATATTTTCCATTTATTTAATAATATGCCAAATCCACTTTCAACATATCTTCGAGCATGTGACAGTCTGTAGTTGAAAATCCTTTTTTTATCGGACAAAACTTTACCGCTATAAGGTCGCATTATTTTTGGTGACAGAGAAAATGCCTCATCTCCTATAAACGTGAAAAGCATTTTTGGATTGTCAGTTCCGGGGAGAGGTTGACTTCCTGGGATATTTAGTTCATTATTTTGAAGCTTCATATTAAAAGGACTATTTTCAAATATTCTACTGTCGGATTCTTTACCAAATGCCCCAACATCAATATAAATGAATTTGTAATTCGCGTCTACAATTTCTAGCAACACAATTGAAAAGAAATTTTTATAATTATAAAATAGCGACCCGCTTTTTTTTGGTTTTCTAATTAGTATGTGCTTTCCATCAATCGCACCTAAGCATTTCGGAAAATGGGCATATTTTTGAAAACCTCGAGCAATTTCTTTCCAGCGTTCTTGTGTTAAGTCAGGAAAGGTCTCCACGCGTAAACATTCCCAAATTGCATTGCATACTTTTCTTAAAATCTTACCGATAGTCGAATGTCCAATTTTGTATGACAAGTGTAAATCTACCTGATCACATCCACTGCCTAAATACCTGTTACCAAAAAAAAAAAAAAACGTACATTACTAAAAGAAATTGTGAACTTCACACAATGGGTCAACTATTTAGGGTGGACATTTGGAAAGGTTGTATTTAGGGTATATATATTTATTTATTAACCAAAAATAAAAATAGTATAAAACAATTATTGTATTTTCAGGTATCTCTTGTATAAAAAAATGGCGAAATGTTAAAGACAACTATAAAAAAAGTTTAAACAAAACAAAATCTGGACAGGCAGCTGGATCAGGAAGAAAATATATTTATGCCCGGCAATTATCGTTCTTACAAACTGCAGGTGCTGCTACGGAAACGCAATCCGCTTTGGTAAGGAAGAAATAGAGGAAGAATTAATCCAGCCAGAGGAACCGGACCAACCTCCTCCCTACAATCAGCGTTTAGTGAAAAAACGCAAATTGGATATAGAGGCCTCTTTAATTGATTTTATGAACACTCCAATTCCTACACCAACTTCTCCAGCCATTCAAGAACTTAATCCAGACCGTTCATTTTTCGAAAGTATTCTGCCATCTATATCTGATTTCACCGAAGACCAGAAACTAGACTTTCGCTGTGAAGTACTCAATATTATTAAACGTATGAGGAAACCTCCACAGAATATACCTCAATATCATACATCTCTACCTTTTACTGAAACAACGGCTATATCCAAACAATATGCACACCTTCAAACTGTTCAACAACATCCTTCATCATATACACGGTTGCCACAAGCTCGCCCTTCTGAAAATATATATTCGAGACAATTTGTTCCACCTCCAATCATTTCTCCACCCACCCCGTCCACAACAACATACAGTGACGAAAATAGTATGGATTTATTCAGTAATGAAACTTTGTATTATTATTTTGTATTATTATTTGCACATGTAAAATTTTAATAAATAATAACATTTTTCGAGTTAAAATTGAATATTTATTATAATCATACAGTTATTATTCGATTGTTTAGGCACTTAATTTTCAAAACAGTAGAATAATGTTGCATAAGTTAATTTCTTTTAATATTAATTAAATTAATTAATATACTGCATAAAATGCACTTACCTTAAAGTAACAGCTAGCATTTCCAATGGAGATATGCAAAGTCTCATACATGTATCTTGAGACTTAATCATATCAGTTATTCTGTCTGCAAGTTCGTCAAATGATTGAACACTCATACGGAAGTAGTTAAAAAACTTATCTGGATTTTCTCGTAAACCCGAAAACAAAGTAATAAAGCCACCTCTAGTTAGCCTATCATCAATGTAAGGATGTACCCAGTAACGTCTCTTTTTTTTTAAAACAATTTTTTTGTATACTAAGTACACGAAAATCGAACGTTTTTTTTTGATAGACCTCCATCGCCAACAAAAAACAAATACGACTGATGGCATCGTTACGTACAGTTTTGTATACAGCCTCGCAGCGGTGCCGCACATTAAAGCAACGGACATGTGCATGAGTTGCTGCGGCCACGTAGCGGTGTCGCAGCGGCGCCGCACGTTAATTAACGCAAGTGTGCATCTAGCCTTATACATAGTGAACTGTAGTCGGAGAAGGCAGTTACATTTTTTTGGTTAGGCAAGCCCAATAATTGTACTTGTCATTAAATAAAAATAAAACAATTTCATCATTAAGGTTTATATAAGTGTGTGTATGGAAATTATATGACTGTATAATATAACATCTATACCAACATCTATACCAATTTCATACAAAAATATTAATAAATGTATGGATAGTGAAATTTGGAAATAATAATGATAATCTGTATGATATACAACCTTCGCGAGTGTCGGTCGTTATACAATCAAGAAACCTAATAAAATTGAACTAGAATTAAATAATATATCAACGCACCATCAAAATCCAACGATAACATGAGTACTGTACAAAATGGAGGTCGGTGAGATGATAGATTTCAAACTATTAAGAAATCGGCGACTGTAATAATTGAATATAATTCATTTGCACTCTATTATCATTTTATCGACTTTGACGTACTTCATACGATATGATTATGTACATACGTACACTTTCGGCATTACACATGTATGTATTATTTTCGAATAATCTGAAGGCGGGTTCCCACGGCGCGTGGCTCGGCGAGCCACGAGTAAAATGCGCTGGCTTGGTACACTACACGCGCCGTGGGAACGCTCTTGCTCGTCTAGGCGCGGTATAGCTCGACCAGGCTAGTGTCTATCCGAAAATTGTCGGTCCGATATGTCCGCGCCAAAGTAAACGAGCCGCGCATTTAGACAGCGTTTCCACAGGCGTGTGGTTTGGCGAGCCATAGTATACGTGTATAGTTTTTTATTTTGCAATTTGGTGTATTTTATTTTTTAATAATAATAATAATAATAATAGTTTATTCAGTAGAATAAAACGGGCCGAGGCCCAATTGTACAGAGCAAAGTTTGAATACAAATACAGAAAAATACAATATTAGTAATATTACAAGCAACAAATATCTTATAGGTATATTAAGTTTACAACAATCTAAAAAGGGAAAAAAGTGTTAAATTTTAAAGACAAACCCAGCATTACGTATTCACATTATTCATGTGAGCGTTTATTATCTCCTTTAAGGGAGAGAAGAAAAGTCAACTCTCATCGAAAGTGTATTACATAGAGCCATAGCCCTAGGAATAGGTGAGTTTTTTTAAATAGTTTGTGCCATATACTGGGATGTAAAACAGAGATGTGGAACGATTATTGTAGGCTGGAATAGTAAAGGGGATGCAATTTAAAAGATCAGGATCATCAGTGATACCATTAATTAACTTATATATAAAGGATATATCAGTTATTTCACGTCTGGTGGATAAAGCTGGAATGTTAAGAAAAGAACTGATTTGTGTGTAATCATGATTATCAATGGCCAAATTAAATTTGAAAGCTACGAATTTTAAAAACCTATTTTGAACGCGTTCAATGAAATCGATATCGGTTTTGGTGTATGGATTCCAAATAGGAGCTCCGTATTCGAGAATAGATCTAACTCATGCACAGTACAGGAGTTTAAATGATCTAAGGTCTTTGAATTCAGATGAATGGCGCTTAATAAATCCTAAAATTTTCAACGATTTTTTCACAACACACTCAATATGATTACGGAAATTTAAATTAGTGGTTAAAGTTACTCCTAAATCCGTAATTGAAGATACTAATTATTTTTATTTTCACAATTTTCTCTTAATTCTACACCCTTTTAAATGTCAACTTAATTAAAATAATTAAAATAATGCTTACAGTGAAGCTATTGATGACATCATTGTTACTTTACTGTTTTTCGTCGCCATTTTCCTCTTCTTTTGATTGACTGCAACACGGTTCTTTTCTTTCCGGAGTTGACGAAGTTGAAAGTGTGTACAATTTTTCTTTTTCGACGGTGATCAGCTATGTA
This sequence comes from Sipha maydis, assembly GCA_034509805.1. Taxonomy (NCBI): domain Eukaryota; kingdom Metazoa; phylum Arthropoda; class Insecta; order Hemiptera; family Aphididae; genus Sipha; species Sipha maydis. The sequence goes on along the minus strand of JASXSY010000355.1, from coordinate 83,889 downwards.
GTGACTGCCTCCGTGAATTGAATTTGAAAATTCTCTTCAAAAAGAACTACCGACTGCGCCAAATTTGTGTTGCGTGCCGTCGAATCAATAGGGATGGTAGAGGATTTAATAAATAAGATTGACTTCAAATTAAAGTTACTACTTTTTATTAAAATAATGTGCGATAAAACATTTACAATGTAGAGTGGCGTGAAGGTGCTTGCTGTGTCCGGACTTAAACACATCTGACATTTGGTCTGTTGAGGACCCCCTTATATACTACGATCTTATGCGAAACTACTTATCCCGGATATGATTAAATTATAAACATGTTTATTTAATTCATCCACTTATGGGCATTAGATAGTTCAAACCTTTTAGTGGTTGGCCTCGTTGGTTTTTCAATATACACGTTATCTTTGCTATTTTTATGTTAATTTATTTAATCCGCAAATATCTTTGAACGCCCAACCCTGTTTTGTTAGTTGGCTGGTTTTACAATTTTTACATTCTACAACCTTTCATATGTAACTCATATTTATGATAATTTGAGAATGTGTTCATGTAACATTTATACATTTACTAATTATTCATGTAACCCCCTGTTAATAGTTATCTTGGGACCTTCATCATACATGTCCGTAACATCACAAATCGCATCGCTTCATCATATCATAATCGTGTTTAATAATAATATTAGGCTCTTCATAAAATTAATAATTAATAATCAATGAAAAGTGTAAACTACGAATTTCAGATTTCTTTTTCGTTTTCTTCGGGTTGGTATTATTTCTCCAAAATTTCCTCAGATTATTTATTTCTTCAAACATTTCCTCAGACCAATCAAATTTCTCCAGAATGAAGAAATTTCCCCAGACCTGGCAACACTGCGCGCTGAACGGGCGTTGTGTACACACCGCAACTTTTGCTGCGCCTTTGACGCGCGTCACGTAACGTTTCGCGCGCTCGAAAATAATAACATGTACTGATACAAAATGTAAAATATCTTTATGATAAAGTAAAATAAAGTCGTCTTATTTGATTTTATTTATAAGACGTAAAAAGTCCATGCACCTTATAACGATAAATCATTCCTGGGATCATTAAATCATTAAATATTAAATCCGATTGATAAAGTATCATCTGATTTTTAGTTGTTCGAACGACGTACACAAACGACATCGGTGAACCAATACAGATATTTATCGGATCGAAACTAGTGTGCTAATTGAAGTGCTACACTATGTTTACTACTGTTTTTATAATTTTAAGTTAGCACTTAAAATGAATATATCATAGTATTTCACAATACATCAAAATCACAAATAATATACTGTTTTACAATCTTTCTTATGAAATATTGAGACGCTTATTAAATTTCTTGATTACTACTCACCAATCGGAGCATATGCATTGTGTTGTCTTTAATAAACAATAAAGTTGAATGGGAATGAAAATCAGATAACAATCATATTTATCAGTAGCTTCACGATTCCATCAATAATAATATAATATAATATTTAATATTATATAATGGTATCTCAATTTCCCATTTCATTTGAACAAATGTTCTATTATTAGAATGGCAACAACCCCTACAAGGAGGTACCACCTTCGCGTCACATCTATGATAGAGGTACCACCTTTGCGTCATAATCTACACTAGCGCTGCATAACGATAGCGTCACATAAGTGGTAGCCAATTATTAACATTGCGTGGGCTATCTATCTATTCTATAATCAATGGTGTTAAGTTATTTCGATAAATCGATTTTCCATATGTTGAATTTTTTTTTTTTTTGTTTGACATTTGCGACTTCGAGATACCGAGGTTTCACTATCAGTATTTGCATTTAAAGTCTTTTAAGCAGTATCTTTTACAAGACTGGATATAATACATCCAAATACTGCTATGTAATCATATAAATTATTTTATATTCTACTTAAAGTTGTATGGTTGTATCTGTAACTTTATGCGAAACAATTCATTACTAAGAAGTAATATTTTTTGGTTTTCATTAATATCTGAAAAGTAAAAATATTACATACACAACGATGATGCCATGAAAATCCCCATATTTTTAAATTTAATTTCAATTTGTAAAAACAGACTTTTCGAAAACGAAATAAAAATACTTATTACAATAATAACAACAATAAAATTACAATAACAATTAATATAAATAATTAACATATTTTATGGACATAGCTTTTAACTGTCTAAAAATTTAACGCAGCTCTAAACAGTTCATGCGTTCAAAATAATATTTATTTTCAATTGATTTTTTGATTTTTATCGGATAAAACATTAAAAACATAAATTAACCCAAATAAATTTGTGTTGGACGTTCAAATATCAATGAACCAGGTAATTTATAGTAATTGGGCCAAGTTTGAAATTAATTAAAAGCTTGGACTTCTTATGCTTTTCACACTCGAACCTTGACGCTAAAACTTAGTGGGTCCCATTATTTTATTAATTAGGGAAATGTAATAGAATTTACACATGATATAGACATTTTCAAAAAATCCTTTACTCTTTGCGTTGTATTATTATACTATTTATTTAAAGTATTAAATTTCCATCTGTAGGCCAGCTAAAAGTAAATAATGAAGAAATCTAATATGTTATGTATTTTAACCAAATTAACAAAAATCATAATTTTTTGGACATACATATAAATTATATGTTATAATCACATTTACAAGTATAGCATACAATATACAATGCTCAATTAACCACCGAAGAATACCTCTACTCGATGTAGACAGAATACTGATTATAATGATAATAACACGATTTTTAAAGTTTTTTAATAACCGTGTATAGTAAAAATAAAAAATTATAATATTAAAGCAATATATAAAAATGTTTTGTATTACTAAAGATCAATATAATAGATATAATAACGAAATAACTTAATAGTATAAATTTACAATAAGTAATAATTATATAACCCAATTCACATTATATACACTTTATAAAACTATTAATTATGTTAAACGTTATTAGGTAACTATATTTTAATAGATTTAAAGCTATTCGTAAAAGTGGAAATATATGCGAGATTAAAATGATAAATATATTTATAATATTAATACAAGATAAATGCACGAGATAATTTTTTCGAAAACAATATGAAATATACCTACATGCAGACTCCTTGACATTGATTAATAATATTATATTGATACTGATACATCAATGTATTATGTGGATATGTGGTTCTATTTCATACACTTCATGTTTATTATACAATTTATCGGGAGATGGTAAACTGAGAGAAATTTACCTTTTTTCTAAATGTCGATTTTTTTTTTTTTTTTATTTTGCTTTTAAGAGCATTTTTTTTGACATTTTTATGTTTTAAAGTCATTTTTATATAGGTATATTTGTTACTTGGAATTATAAAAGTTTCAAAAATATACATTAAATGTATAATGTTTACAATTTTTCATTTTGTCTCGTAAATTGATTATCTTTAAAAAGACCGGCTAATTGTACCAACCAATACTTAATTCTCAGTTTGAAAATTACTGTTCGCATCGTTAGTGTAAAACGACATTAGTTGTCAATAACCTCGATAACGTAATTTGTGTCCGATTTATAAGTAGTTTTTCGTAGAGTCATCAGTCTCATATTCAAATATTTTTTTTATAAAATACATTTTTTTATAATGATGTGTTTTTTATAAGTTTTAAATTATAATTACAATATAAATATATATTATACATATATGTACTTACAGATATCTGTTCAAAATTGTGTTTTTTTAAAGTATATTAGGGCATTTTTTTGATAATAAAGCCTTTTTTTAAGGCATTAATTCCTATTTGTTTAGGACATTTTTTTTATTTTTTATTACATTAAAGTCTATTCCCTAGTTATTATATAAAAATTGGTAAATTCAAATGTATTTTACACAACATACTAAATTTAAGTTCGTTTAATTGTGATATTAGCAGTTAGTATCTACCTACTAGTATTAGATGTCATTGGAAGAAGTAGGTAGATATATACTGGGTGCGGCAGTCAAACCCGACGATTAATTGGTGGGCAGGGTTAAAGTGGTAGAGTTTTCGGGAATGTTCTTATCGCTTTTAAATACTCGGAATGATCGTAATAATTAAAATAGTATTTACTCAAGAGGTGGGGGAGTTCTTATTGCTGTACACAATCGTTTTTGTTCCTACGAAATTACTTTACCAGATCCTACTCTTGAGTGTGTTGCGATTATGATAAAATTAGTTAATATTAAAATCATAATTATTTCTTTATATATTCCCCCAAATAGTCCTTTTGATTTATATAACCGTCACTGTTTACAACTAGAGAATTTAAAATTTTCATTTCCTGATGTTACCTTTCTAATAGCTGGGGATTTTAATATGCCAGATATAAATTCGTTTAATGGAGATCATTATGCTCTTCTATCGGGTCCTGCTTCTGAAAAATCTAAAATTTTAGCTGAAACCTTTGCCTTTATGCAATTATTTCAGTATAGTTCTATTGTCAATTATAAAAATAATATATTAGATTTAGTTATCTCTAATGATCATAGTTTGGAAGTGACTAAGTGCTCTTTTCCTTTAGTTCCTATTGACTTAGCACATTCTCCATTACAAATAATTGGTCTTAATGTTAATACGGTTTGTAAAATTAAATCTCTACCTCCTGTTTTTGACTTTGTTACCACTAATTACGAAGATATGAATATTTACTCCAATACTATTGATCGGGGATCTTTATTAAGTGATAATCTTGAATTCTCTTCGGTTATCTCTTACTTTTACTCTACAATTTATAAAGGAATTAGTATTTTTTCCCCTAAATTTTCAAATCGTAATCACAAGTACCCGCAGTCGTATAGTAGGGAATTGAAATCTTTAATTTTCAACAAAAAACGTTTGCATAAAGAATTTAAGATGACTAATGATCGTAATACTTATAATGAATTTTCTCGATTACGCAGTTTATGTAAGGTCGAATCAAAAAAATGTAGATTGCACTATTTACACAGAATTCAAAGTGATCTCACGCGGAATCCTAAACACTTTTGGCGATATATGAAAAATTTAAAATCTTATAATGATATACCAAATATGATGTTTTTTAATGATAAATCGTCAACGGGTGGGCTCAGGTAGCTAATCTATTCAAAGAATATTTTAGTTCAGTCTATTCTGATTTAATTTTAAATACAAATAGTTGTCTTGATTACTCCAAAAATTTTGTTGATATATGTAATCAACCATTTATAAAAATCTCGACAAGTGATATTTTTGAAGCTATCAGCTCCCTGGATAGTAATCCGTGCCCATGTTTACCTATGGTTTACCTAATATTCTTCTTCGCTCATGTGTTTATTCATTATCAGTTCCAATATGCAAAATATTAAATCGGTCTTTATCTGCAGGTATTTTTCCTTCTCAATGGAAAAATAGTTATGTCACACCTATTTTTAAGTCAGGTAATAATAACTTGGTAACTAATTACAGGCCGATAACTAAACAGTCTGCTTTGCCTAAACTGTTGGAAAAATTATTGATTCCGTCATTAACTTTTACATTTAATAATATTCTAGATAATAATCAACATGGTTTTAGGAGAGGGTGCTCTGTTGAAACTAATTTACTATGTTTTGTAAATACTCTTATAAAAACAATGGAGTCTGGCGGACAAACAGATGTTATTTATACTGATTTTAGTAAGGCTTTTGACTCTGTAAATCACTCTGTCCTCATTGCCAAATTACGCCTGTTTGGTATACATGATCCGTAATTATCTTGGTTTAGATCATATGTAGACAATAGATCTCAGCAAATAAAAATCAATGGATTCTTATCCGATATTTATCTAGTTCCTTCAGGTGTTCCCCAAGGCGGTCATTTATCACCGTTGCTCTTTTCCATTTTTCTATTGGATTTGAGTAATTGCTTTAAATTTTGTAACTACTTATTGTTTGCTGATTATTTAAAAATATTTGCCAAAGTTTCATCTATAGATGATTCTAATCTAAACCAAAATGACCTAAACAGAGTCAATGATTGGTGCCGCTCTAATGGTCTTAAGTTAAATACAACCAAATGTTCCAAAATGTCGTTTTTCCGTACTAAGTCTAAATTAAAATTTTCTTATTATATTAATGGAGACAAACTCACTGAAATTGATTCATGTAATGATCTAGGGGTGGTATTCCAGTCTAACTTATTATTTTCCTCCAACATTGATTACTTATGTTCAAAAGCACTTAGAAGTCTTGGATTTATAATTCGTAATACAAAAGATTTTAACAATGAAACCTGTCTTAAAACTTTATATACCTCTTTAGTTAGACCAATTCTTGAATTCTCCTCTGTCCTTTGGAATCCTACACAAATTGGACCTATTGAATCACTTGAGAGTGTCCAAAGAAATTTTTTACGCCTAATTGGGTATAAGAGAAAATTGCAGTGTCAAGTAAATCCACCTATTTTAATGTCTCTATCATCAATCCAAGCCAATATCAATTTAGAATCCCTGGTCTCTAGACGCAATTTCATAGATATTCGCTTTATGTCCAAATTAATAAATGGCGATATATCTTGTCCAGACTTATTACAATCGTTAAATTTTAATGTTCCTCAATTTAATTCACGGAATCATCCTACTTTTTCAATACCATTTCATCGTACCTCTTATGGTTATAATAATCCTCTAGACCGTATAGCTCGAGAATGTAATGTGCTGAGAAATGTGGATCTATTTTTTACTCAAAATTTATAGTCGTAAGCTTGGTCTCTATAATATGTTGTAATTGTCTTCTTTATCTAATACTATTCAATTTATATTTGAGTTATTGTATTTTCGTTACTTAAATTAGTAATTATTAATATAGTATGTTCATAACCTTGTATTATTAATTTATATATACTGTACTTGAGCCTTCAAAGGCGTTTATATCAATAAATAAATAAATCACAGTATTTTACCTAAAAGTGTTGATAGAGAAGTACAAACATCTCATTCTTATTGTAATGAACTTTTATTGAAACATGAAATTAAAATATTACGTAAAAAGTTACGACGAAAAGAAAAAAAATAACCAGTTTGGATAATTTACTGAAAGAATTAAATAATAAAGGATATATTGATTCTGAACAACATTTAATGTTAAGCAACTTTCATGGTAAGTTATAATTTTATTGGTTTTTGTAGCTTAAAACTTACAAGTATCTTAAATATGGTAGGTTCATTTAGAGACTTATTTATAAATGAAGCCAAAAACTGTGATAAGACTACTGCCAAGAGGTATACAAAATAAATAAAACAACTGGCTTTAACTTTACAGTTTTATTCTCCTAAAGCATACAATTTTTGTCGGTAACTAAATTATTTTTTGAAACTATTTTTTTTTTTTTTTTTTGTATATAAAAAGAGATATTTATTATTAATCAAGTATTTTTTATATCTAGCATTAATGATTTTTAACATTTTTCATAGATCAGTATTAAGTTTACCTCATCCATCATCATTAACTAATTGGACATCGTCTGTTAATGCAGAACCTGGATTTTTTCAAGAAGTTTTTATGTTTATTAAAAACCATATTCCTTCTGAAGATCTTGACTGTAATTTGGTGTTTGATGCAATGGCCAAACATAAGAAACTTATTTATGATGCTAGTAAAGATAGGTTTTTAGGTTATTGTGATTTTGGTGATATTCAAGTAGAAGCACAAGAAACGTTAGCCACTGAAGCACTTGTGTTTATGTTAGTATATTTAAATCGCAAGTGGAAATTTCCTATTGGATATTTTCTTCAAGCTAAAAGCACAGCAACAGTTCAAGCTGGGTTTGTTCGAACTGCCATAACTATGGCAAATGAAGTCGGTGTACATGTATGGTCGGTTACATGTGATGGAACATCCACTAATCTGTCGACAATGATACAATTAGGGTGTACAATTAATGGCTCATATTCTGAAATAGTCAAGTTCATTACTGTCCTAGGAATAGAAAGAAAGGTATTTAACTTGAATTTATACTTTAAGAAAAATTACAGCAGTGTTTAAAATTATGTATAGGTGGGTTTTGTACCTGATGCCCAAGCCACAACATTAAGCTAGCTCGAAACTCGTTATCAACGTATAGACATTTTAAATGTAATGATAATGTGATTGACTGGAAATATTTAAAAAATCTACAAAAAAGTAATTAATAATAATATATAAAATGTATAAATATATTAATGTATTTTTTATATATAATACATAAAATGCATGTTATAATAATATTTAAATAAATATTGTAATTATAATTGGTTTGTCATTTAATTATGATTCAGCTTTATTTATTAATCTTAGTTAAATTCTTCAACTTGCTTTGCTTGCTTATATATTTATAGCTCAAGAAAATATTGGCTTAAATTTAGCTAATAAACTAACAGCTACATATAGAATGGCAGAAAAATGTTATGAAAGTTAAGCTGGCTTGCCAGACTTTATGTTCCTCTGTCGCTGATGCTTTAGAATTTTTGCAGAGTTCGAATGAATTTGATTTTAAGAACTGTAATTCATAATTATAACTTTTAAATATTAACCTAAAAAATTTGAATCAATCATCATTATTTTAACTTAAGGTACAGAAACAATTAAATTTATCAGAACTGTGGATTGTAACTGTATATATATATGTTAAATATTACATTTTGTAATAATTATAATAAATATAACAATTACTTTTCAAATCTTATATATTTTAATATTTGTTTTTATTGTTGGTCAAATTTATAATTTTTAAATCTAAAATTAAAATTAATTTAATACGATTGTCAGTGTATCATAAAGATGAGGTTTCAAAGGAGATACAGGGTGAGATACCATGGTGTATGATGTTTGCGGATGATATAGTTCTGGTAGGAGAAAACCTGGAAGTTGTCAATAATAGGGTAAATGAGTGGAGGTTAGCCCTCGAAGAAAAGGGATTGAGAATTAGTAGAAATAATACTGAGTATATAGAGTATGATTTTGGACAAAGAGACCAAGAAGTTGAAGGAATGAGGAGACAACTGACAATAGATGGTGATGTGATAGGTGAAGTTGAGAGCTTTAAATACTTAGGATCTTTTGTTCAAAAGGACGGGGGCTTTGACATTGATGTAAAACATAGGATTAAGTGCGGGTGGATGAAATGGAGAGAAGCATCGGGCGTGTTACGCGATAAGAGAATTCCGATTAAGCTGAAAAGTAAATTTTATAAAAGTGTAGTGAGACCAACTATGCTGTATGGTTCAGAGTGTTGGGCGGTTAACAGGAGAATAGAACAAAGTATGAGTGTCGCGGAAATGAGAATGCTTAGATGGTTGAGTGGAGTGACAAGAGAAGATAGAATAAGGAATGAATACGTGAGAGGTATTGTTGGAGTAGCGCCAATTGTGGACAAGATGAGAGAAAATAGGCTTAGATGGTTTGGGCATGTGATGAGGCGAGAGGAAACGAATGCAGTAAGAGTGGTTATGAAGATGGACGTTGAAGGGAAAAGAGGAAGAGGAAGACCAAAAAAGAGATGGTTTGAGACTTTGGAGAATGACATGAGGGCTGTCGGTGTGTGCAGAGGAAATGTGATTGACCGATTGAAGTGGAGGTGTAAGACATGGGTGGCCGACCCCAAATAGTTGAGAGGAAGGCGAGGCAGAAGAAGAAGAAGAAGAGTCAGTGTATCATTAAGATATTTTATTAAATTAAAGTCTAGAGATAGATTGGTATGTACACAAGTTTTTTATAATGACAAATTAATGTAATTAAATTTAAAAAAAAAAAATACATCAACAGTATACGATTATGATATATAATACCATATTTGTTGTTTAAAATAAATTATTAATTAACAGTTGTCTTAACTAGCCTAATACAATTTTATTAGGTTAGTTCAGCCAGAGCATTAATGTTTTTGAGAACTTTTAAAAAATATCTAAAGCCTAAATTATAGAGTATAATATTACCTAAAGTATTATATCTAACTGTAAGTAATTTTTGTATTTAAACATTTTTTATTATTCTAATCTTAAAAAATGCATTACAGGGTATTAAATATAATAACGGCTAAGATGAGCTTTAATTCATGTATATCAAATTAAATATTTGAGCACAAATTTTATAAAAGAAAATATATTTATTTAAAATTTAAAAAATCTAAAGAAAACTTGCTTTCCAATATTAATTAAAAATCAATGAAAATTATTATCAAATGTTTAATAAATAAACATTGATAGTTATGGAATATTCATTCAGTGTTAGAAAATATAAATATACCATTTGTTTACCAATATTTAATAAATACATTTAACCAATGTTAACCAATGTAATTTTGAATTTTAAATGTTAATCTCAAAATGCAAAAGGGTTCAAAAAATGATTAATAATTGTTAACTAAACATTTTACAATTAACCTTTGATCAAAATAAAATATTTAATAAATATGTTAATTTTTTTTCAAATGTTTAATAAATTTTAAATAATGATTTTCTTGCCGTGTGGGAGGTCACAGGATAAAAAAAAAATGAATGTTGAGTGCACCTCGAGACCGGGAGGGGTCACTCGCTCGGACAGTTAAAAACGAAAAATCCCCGATTTGCTATGCAACACCACCCCAAGTAGGTCACAGGATAAAAAAAAAATGTTGAGTGCACCTCGAGACCGGACGGGGTCACTCGCTCGGACAGTTAAAAACGAAAATATCCCACGATTTGTTGCGTAAAACCACCATGGGTGGACCTCGGATTGTCGAATTGTCATATAGAAATAATCAACGTGAAGGGAAGTCGTAAAATCTTATAGGTACCTATATATGCCACTTACAAATAGTTGATTAAAAAAGTTCTTTATCTACTATTTTATCGTAAGTAATAAGTATGATTCAAATATCGGTGAAATCATCAACATGTTGTATACAACAGACTGTTGACTGCAGTAACTTAGTTTTTTGTATTAAATAATGGCTGTAAATTTATTTGATTTAAAAGAGTGGAGTTCCATGGATAATGGACTCATATTAATAATAAATTAATAGAATTTAATGTACTTCCTGCCTCACGTAAATGCCCAAGAGGCAATGATAAAATTTTTCAAGATAATAGCGTTATCGATAATTTTAAACGGATTTGTCATGAGAAAATTAGAGTTAGAAACCAAAATGCAAAGTCTTGTAATTACAGGTAAGTCCTGTAAGAATAATTGTTCGATCAATTATAATTTATTATCATTAATTTAATTAAAAATAATTTTGCAGTGCATCGTTACGTAAAAACACTTTTTTCTACAAGTCACATTTGTCACTGTTGAATATTTGTGGATTCGTGAATTTATGGTCGATGAACTGTTCTTCCCTAGTTTTAAAAAAAACAGCTTCGATTAGCAAATCAGACCGTGGTAGATTGGAGCTCTGTCTGTAGAGAAGTGGTATTCGACCATATGATTAAAAAAAAAACAATTGGAAGACATCGGCAAGAAGTCGTTGAAATAGACGAATTTAAATTTAGACGCCGTAAATATCACCGAGAACACCGGGTAAAAGACCAGTGGGTATTTGGCGGTTATGAACGGGGAAATGGAGATTGCTTCCTAATTCCAGTGGAAGACCGAAGCGCAGAAACACTTGTACAGATAATTGAAAAATGGATAAAACCAGGCACAACGATTATTTCCGATTGCTGGAAGGTACGTAGTATTTAACAGTATAATATAAGTTGATTCGTCAAAATAAAATAAAATTAGGAAAATAATAAATAAAATCGTTATCGTATCGATTGGTAATAGGATATGTTATCAGTATTTTATTTTATTTAAGTTTATAACCATTTCGGGCGAGATCTAAAATCAATAAATAAAGTCTTTAAAATATAAATTTTCAGGCCTATAGCAGATTGAATGATAAGAGTTATAATCATCTAACGGTTAACCACAGTATTAATTTTAAAGACCCAGAGACAGGCACACACTCTAACACTATAGAAAGCACTTGGCGCCATGCCGAAGTGACATTAACAAATTATAAAAGAAAAAAAGGATTCTACGGAGGGTACCTGGCGAAATATATGTTCATGAAAAAATGTAATCATGAACTTGACCCTACAGAAGAATTTTTTAATGCTGCTGGGTCATTGTACAAAGCAGAGATTCACGAAGAAGATCTTGATGTACAGGCTGAAGAAAAACAGGTAGAAGATGAAGAAAGCGAAGAGGACGAAAACAATCTTATGTATACGAGTATACACAATATGAATGACTAGTTTGTCAAAATTTAATTTAAATAATAAAATATCTAATTAGCCATCTAAATATACACGGTTTATTTTTTATGGTGCAGGGAATGTACGTAAAATCACAATTAAAAAATGATATTAAATATTTAATTATAGTTGTTTTATTTTTTTTTATTATTAAATAAAGTTAACCATATTGCATACGAGTCTGCAATGAAGTAACACATTTTATGTCTTTGCCGTCCTTGTCATCATATGTAGCACATAACTATATATAGATTATATTTATAGGGTAATTGATAAAAAATAAAGACACGATTGCTATTAGTAATATTAGTATACAATTTATTTTATTTTATAACTATATCTTCTTCTTCTTCTTTTGCCTCGCCTTCCTCCCAACTATTTGGGGTCGGCCACCCTTGTCCTACACCTCCACTTGACTCGGTCAATCACATCTCCTCTGCACACACCGACAGCCGTCATGTCATTCTCCAAAGTCTCTAACCATCTCTTTTTTGGTCTTCCTCTTCCTCTTTTCCCTTCAACGTCCATCTTCATAACCACTCTTACTGCATTCGTTTCCTCTCGCCTCATCACCTATGCCCATGCCCAAACCATCTAAGCCTATTTTCGTAAGGGCACGGAATGTCATGGGTCAGGGGCAGATTTTAAGGGAGGCAATAGGGGCCATGCCCCCCACCCCAAACGAGACATCTTGCTCTTTATTTCGACAAAAAATATTTTCATTGATGTAACTATGCCTATGCATAATTTATTTAAATGTTTATCATTATTATGTATTTATATGGTAATATTTTGATTCAGATTAATTATTATCTGATAACGAAATCATAAAAATTAATAACATGATAGGAAAGTGTAATCAGAACCATAATTCTACTTCACACCAAGGGCGTATTTTTTTTGGGGGGGGGGGGCGATGGGGCGATCGCCCCCCTTCTGAGCCTCTGTCTTTTTTTCTTTTTATTACTTTATTATTTTCGTTATAATATGACGACTTATGAATTATGATACACAAATTAGTTTACACTGAATATAGTTAAATAATTTAAAATTGTAAAATATGGTAACACTGCAACACTGTTTATCGCACTAGACAGTGAGAAGTCTATGGTTAGCATAAGCTGGTCTATGACGGTTAGAAATTGATTATGCCTATATTATTGTTTTTTTTCTTTAAATTGTGTAAAAGTCGCCCCCCCCCTGAAAACAGGGCCAGAGACGCCCTTGCTATTTTCTCTCATCTTGTCCACAATTGGCGCTACACCAACACTACCTCTCACGTATTCATTCCTTATTCTATCTTCTCTTGTCACTCCACTCAACCATCTAAGTATTCTCATTTCCGTGACACTCATACTTTGTTCTATTCTCCTGTTAACCGCCCAACACTCTGAACCATACAGCATAGTTGGTCTCACTACACTTTTATAAAATCTACTTTTCAGCCTAATTGGAATTCTCTTATTGCATAACACGCCCGATGCTTCTCTCCATTTCATCCACCCGCACTTAATCCTATGTTTTACATCCATGTCAAAGCCCCCGTCCTTTTGAACAAAAGATCCTAAATATTTAAAGCTCTCAACTTCACCTATCACATCACCATCTATTGTCAGTTGTCTCCTCATTCCTTCAACTTCTTGGTCTCTTTGTCCAAAATCATACTCAATATACTCAGTTTTATTTCTACTAATTCTCAATCCCTTTTCTTCGAGGGCTAACCTCCACTCATTTACCCTATTATTGACAACTTCCAGGTTTTCTCCTACCAGAACTATATCATCCGCAAACATCATACACCATGGTATCTCACCCTGTATCTCCTTTGAAACCTCATCTATTACCACTGAGAACAGGTAGGGGCTTAGAGCTGACCCCTGGTGCACACCTACTCCTATACTGAAACCTTCTGATACTCCACACCGACTCTTGACACTAGTACTTGACCCTTCATACATATCCTAGATCAAATTTACATACATTTTTCCTCATTAATGCCCACCTTAAACTTTCCCTTGGCACCTTGTCATACGCCTTTTCTAAATCTATAAACACCATGCTTAGTTTTTTATTCTTTTCTCTACTAAATTCAGAACGTGAAACCATACTGATTATTTTCTTTCCATAAACCACTAAAATATACTTTGGACATATAATTTAAAGTAAATAATCAACATTTAGTTAATAGTCTCAGACATTATATATACTGGTCAGCGATTAGTGCAGTGTGTCCTTTTTTATACATTGTATTTCAAAATTAAACGAATAACCATAGTCCATAATGTATCAGTGATTAAAATCTGGTTCACTTAAAAAGCTTGTATGTGAAATAGAAAAAAATAATGTGAATGTGAATGATATGAATTAAGTTCAGGTAAATAACTCATTCATTTATTTATTTATCAAAAGAACTTATCTACTAATTAATCCGTCGTTAGATACGTGCATATTATGTATTGCGCAAATTATATTTTAGGTACTTGTCGGTTATCGTGACTACCGTAAAAATTATAAAAAAAAAACTATAATAAAAACTAGAAATAATTAATAATTCACTCTAGGAGGAAAATACATGTCTTTATAATACGTAACATATTTTATAAAATAGGTTGTGCGGAAGTCAGCGTACGGCATGTGGTAGTCGCGATAATCAATATGTGTTTTTTTTTTAAATTTTTTATCTTAGTTAATTTGATATTTGAATACTTATTGCCACCCTGACTGCCTGCTGACTACACTGAACAGTTGGGAAATGGGAGCAAAGCAAACGGAACTGCAGAACAAAGCGACGCTCGATGTTTTATAAATAATTTTCAAGACGTAACTCATTCAACAAATATCTTTCAAACAATTGAAACATTTTATTAGAAAATAATTTTTTTTTATAAATATAGTTATTTTTTTTTTTTTTTTTGAGAAAATTCGTTACTATTATATTACGAAAATGTTTATAAAATTAAAAATTAAATCATATTTAAAATAAATCGTAAAAATCTATTTTTCATTTTCATAATTATATAAAATTGAAAAAGAAATATTTATATAAAAGGGGTCCGCTGACCAATTTAAGTTATAGCTAGGGGTCCGGGGTTTCACACTAATTATAAACCGCTGATCTATAGTATTTATTTAAGATATACCTAATACAGTAATACCTATACGTAATTGTGATATAATTATAGAAATAGTGATACTTAATAAAAAATAAAATAAAATTATTAAATTTATGTATGATATTTATTTTATTTGCTTACAACAATATATTATACGACATGCATACTTTCAAATAAAATTTTATTTTCCAAACAATAATTTACCAACTTATTTCGAATATTTATAGCTGTTTGAGTTGCCCTATTGTTAGCTCTTTATGTTCTACGCCTCCCTCTATTATTTGTGTTTAAATCTCCAATACCAGCTAAATATTCGGTATCGGTTACATTTTTTCCAAATCAATTAAAATATTGTGCAGAACAGATTGATTTAACAATTTTTGTTTTAGCTTTTAAAAAAATACGAAAACATATCGGTCATTGTATACGTTTCACTTTCTGTGTAGCGTCTTCTTAATGTTATGGTTTATTTCACGGTTGACATATTTTAAACATGAAGTTTAAAACAAATGTTTAAACATCTAAAGTAATCAAACATGGTTTTGTTTAAAACGTTTAAAACAAATGATTTAAACAGCAAAAAAAAAAAAAACATTCGTTTAAAACATTATTTTTTGTTTAATAAAAATTTATAAATACTATTAATTATTAATACTAAATTTACAATAAAGGGAATAGGTTTTATAAAAATAATGACATTTGATATGGTGGTATGGTACTAAGGTAGGTAAATTGGTAAACGTTGAATATTATGTTAGTATAATAATACGTCATAGTATGTCATAATATTAATTACATTAAATATTTAAATATTAATATATCTTAAATTTTTCAATTTATTAAACATTCAACCTAAATAAAAATGTAAACCATAGTTCTTTGTTAAAATAAAATTGTTATATTATTTTGTTGAACATTGAAAACAATAAAAACTAATAACAAAATAATAATAATTAAAAACTACAGTCTTTAGGATTTAATTTTTTCTTATAATTAGACTTTAAATTAATACATTTATGACTTTAATGAATTATCTTTAAATCTATAAAAATGATCAATAGGAAAAACATAATAACTATCAGTCCTTAAACTTTTAAGTTTTAATATAACAAGTTAATAAACATAAATAAAATGGAAATTATTATTTTGGATTTAATGATTTGAAAACTGAAACTAATTTTGAGGATTTTTCAACACCTAGTCTATTTCTTAATGTGGTGTGGATAATTTCAAATGAAAAAAATATTCTTTCTATCCCAGCTGATGTGGCAACTGTTGAATTTTTTTAGTTTTATTTGAATTTTTATTAAATAAAATACATATTATTTTGTTTTAAACTCGACAAAATCATGTTTAAATTAGTTGAAAAAACATATAAAAAAAAACATGTTTTAAACGGTTAAAACAGTTTTTTTGATTTTTTTGAAATAATCATGGTTTTTATCAACTCTGGTTTATTTCGAACACACGTAAAATCACAACCAAACATAATAACAATGCACACCGTATTCGATTACAATGCAATTAGTAATTCCATTTTCGTGCGTTTTGAATGTTGTCGAACAGAAACTAAGTAGTCTATTTAATATAATGAACACAATTATGTTATAAATATCATGTATATAGGTACGATTATCAATTAGATGGGCATATTATTTAATATACACCGCAAAAGGAACGTAGTGTAATGTATAGGTAATTAAATAAATAAATATATGGCTTAAAAAAATTAAAACTATATAAATATAAATGTATGACACTGAACAATCGATCGATATTGTTGGCGCAATTACGAACACGCCGTGCTAATTATTACACGTCCTATAATGTGCAGACTGTGAATTTATTTTTTCTAAATTATCCGACATCTTTGCGTTCAACTTGTCCGTAGTGTTGCTGAGTTTCAAGATTACCATCTCTTGTTCCGCGAAGATAATCTCAGCGTCTAGAAAAAAAACGCAATTATTACGTACAATAATAAAAAAAAAAAAAAAAGAGATCTAATCGAATAATAAATTTTATTCAGCGAAAAATCTTGAACAATTAATACAACTTAATTCACTGAGAAACTCATTCAATTTTATGCATAAAAAAAATTTGAGAAATATAAAATAATGAATTTATAAATTATAGGTATAACTGTTGAGCTCATCGCCTATTTGCGAATATACACCCAACGCCATTATTGACGTTAACCACTTGCTACTTGATTGTTAATAACCGGCTTACCTTCGAGCTCTTTCAGTTTCAAAGTGGTGTTGGCCAAAAGTTGACTAGCTTTTTCGGATGGACTCAACGAGTTACTACGGGTGGTTTTCAAAACTTTCACGCGGTTTTCCAACGTGGCGTTCGCGTTGTTATAGTCATCAAAAAGCTTCGAAAAGTTCTTAGTATCTTCCACCTCCTGTATCAACATTTTTGCTTCTGACTTGACCTCGTCTGCATCCCTGACATTTTTCAAGAATCCGGTCTGTAGCGTTTTCAACTTGGCTTCCATCGAATCAATGATATCCGTGACTTTTTGAAGACTCTCTTTGTCAACATCCGTTTCCGATTTAACCTGAACAACACAATACTATAATATACATTTTATTTAATAATATAATTCAGGGGCGAACGCAGGAAAAAATATGGGAAGGTTTTAAAAATATGTTAAATGTAAAATGTCGATAAATAGCATTGTTACTTATTACATAATTTATATTTGTATATATATTTTATTTGCAAGTCTCTTGAAAACTTTAAAATAATAATTCAATTTGTAAATCAGATGATTTTTTTATATTATTTTTCAGTTATTTAGTTGGGGGGTTGAACCGCACACAACCCCCCATCCCTCCCTCCCTTACGACCGTGCATGATATAATTCGTTCAAGCTTTAAATATCAGATTACTGTAGTAATCCAACTGCATTACTAATACGCATACCTTGGACAAGCTGTTGTTTGCATCCACTATGTTCTGAATGGTTACAAATATACCGTCGTTGACGGTCTTTTTTGTATGTTTTGCGTTTCCGACAAAGCATTATCGACGCGTTCTGCGACTTGGAGAATGTTTTACGCAACCATTCTGTATAGAGGAAATAAATCGACATTAGATTTGAGTAAACTATACAGGTAAAATTGGTAAAAACTATGTTTACAGTTTCTCTTCCGCTTCCTCGTTCAATGTTTTGGCCAACGTCAAGTTTTGAGCGGTATCTTCGATGATGGTGTTAATATTCATCAGTTGAGACAGCGTTCTGTTTATGTCTTCTGAGAGTTGACGCTATTGATCCGGTTGCAAGTCGATGTTCAATTTCAAAACTTGAATACACGTAATTTATTACTGCTTATTATTTACTATTGTGTGTATACGGTCATGGGTGTAACTATTCCTGGAGTGAGGGGGATGAGGAGCAAACTTTATTTAATGTCGATATACAGTATACTTGAAGATACTTTTTGATAATATCTTTCAAATTGTTATTGTTACCTCTTCGATTTTTCTTGCGACATCGGTAGACTGGACGCCCGTGGGGTTCAAAAACGTTTGGTGTCTTTGAATCAAGGAATAACTTTCATTGAATATATTCAGGGAATGTATTCTAGTCGTTTTGGTCATTTCCCCAGTGGTTTTAGCATTGGCCAGCGACGAATTCAGTTCCTGATTAGCTTGAGACATCTTCAATGAAAAAAAAATGACAGTACAGTACTTTATATATTCGTACACATATTATAACAACGGTTTTAATAATGTAAAAAAAAAAAAAAAAAAGACTGATTTAAATAATACTGATATTAATTATTTAATATACTAGTATATTAAAATAAGTGATCAAATTAAATTGTTGTTGGCGAAAATTGTTGGTTTGAAAATTTTTAATTTAAAAAACCGGATGGGCCTCGCTCTGCTGTACATTAGGGGGTGGGGTGGAACTCGGACTAGAGGAAGTTAAATTTGAATGCAATGATAGATATCATTGTATACGAAAAACGATTCTGAACGGAGATGATTTGTCAGTCTAGGATATATTATATTTAAATATTGTAATATATTCTATTTTGAAACAAGTATTTTATTTTTCAATTAGGACGCATTGCATATCTATGATATTATAAGTTTTGTTTACATCAGTCATTCTCAAAGTGGGCGATAGCGCCCCCTAGTGGGCGTTGGTGGTCTTTAGGGGGGCGGTAGGATGCCCGAAGGAATTTTGGGGGCGTTGAGTTAGGTTTAGGGGGCGATACAAAAAATTATATATATAAATATTATAATTATATTATATTAAAAAAAGTCTCATTTATATATTTATACATATATTAATACAAAATGTAATATAATAAATCTATATTTATTAAAACAAAATACCACACATTCACTGATCGCGGATTAACTAACAATATAGCTAATAATATAGGTACCACCAATACGTAATGTGCGACGCGATGGCCCACGGGGTTTCTAGATGTTTCGTCGATGTCGTCGTCGGTATTTAATGATCATTAGCGTTATCGTAACGGCGACAATAGTCGATAACTTAGTATTTATAGTAGATATAAGTTATCGACTATTGTCGTCGTTACGATAACGCTAATGATCATTAAATACTGACGATATAATATATTGTGTCCAATTTACGATGCAAGCCTTAACTCAAGCTTTAGTATACGATTTGGTATCGAACCGTGCCGACCGTGTTTTGATTTTGCTTTTATTTTTTATGCACGTATAAAATATCTACATATATCAAATATTTACATAAGTGAAAACTATGTCGGAAGCAAAAAAAGAAAAAAAGACAATACAGTGCGGAATACATAAAATACGGATTTATTCAAAGTCGGACAAATCCATCATCGCCAATGTGCCTCATATGTCAAAAAACATTTTCAAATGAAGCAATGAAACCTCGATTACTCGGTAATTTTAATAAAATGCATTCAGATATGAAATACAAAGATGTGACTTACTTTCAAAATATGGAAAAAAAGTACGTAGCTCAACCTACTTTATCAACGCTTTTTTCTGCGGCTTCTAAGCAAGACAATGATGGGTTTCGTTCGTCGTACAATATATCACTATTAATTGCTAAAACAGGCAAACCACATACCATTGGGGAAGACTTAATTTTACCAGCAATAAAAGAAGTAATAACAACTGTGCTCCATAAACCAGCGGCAGATATTATCCGAAAAATTCCTTTGAGCAATAGTTCTGTGCAAAGACGAATTGATGAGATGGCTGAAAATATTGAAGAATCATTGTGCAATCATTTGAAGACTTGTCAATTTTCAATTCAGTTGGATGAGTCCACTTTACCAACTAATGAAGCATTATTGTTAGCATACGTGAGGTTTATAAAAAATGAGAAAATATGTCAAGAACTATTATGTGCGAGAAATTTAGAGACAAATACAAAAGGAGAAACCATATTTAATACACTGAAAAAGTTTTGTGATGAAATGCAAATCCCTCTGAAGAATATTATGTCAATTGCTACTGATGGTGCCCCAGCTATGACAGGGCGACACAAAAGCTTCATAGCGTATTTAAAATAAAGTTCCAGACGTGCTTGCTGTACATTGCGTCATTCATTGCCAGCATTTAGTTGCAAAAAATCTGAGTGAACGCCTGCATACATCACTGCATTATGTTATTAGAGGAGTTAATAAAATCAGAAGCAACTCACTAAATGACAGATTATTTAATCAACTTTGCGTTGCTAATGATGAAGATTTCAATCGATTGCTGCTTCACACAGAAGTGCGCTGGCTGTCAAAAGGTACTTGTCTGACTCGATTTTACAATCTGTTTGACTCTGTGATAGAGTTCCTGAAAAACAAAGACACAGGACTTCGCGATAACCTCATCACATCAAAGAATGATATTTCGTACTTGACAGACCTCTACAAGTTATTTAATGATGTCAATCTCCAACTTCAAAGTGACGACTTGAACTTGATTAAAACAAAAACTGTCATTTCTACATTCGTTGTCAAACTGCTATTATACAAGAGAAATATTGGTAGACGTGAATTTAATAACTTTCCTTATTTAGAAGCAGCATCTTTTATCAACAATGACTTAGTTGTTTACCGTCAACACTTGGAGAACCTCTACAATGATTTCAAAGAACGATTCCAGGACATTTTAAACATGGACATACCAGACTGGGTATTAGATCCTTTTTCAAATGTCAACACAGCAGAATCATCCCAGTTAGAAGAACAACTTTTAGAATTAACCATAAATGAGGAAATCAAATTTAAATTCAAGAATGGCTATCAAGAATTTTGGCTGCAAAAGCCAATCATGGAACTGTACCCTAGTTTATGATCGACTGTTCAACGATTTCTGATAGCATTCCCATCATCGTATTTGTCTGAACGTGGATTCAGTGCTGTAGCAACACTGCTAACAAAAAAGAGAAATCGGTTGTTTGTTACCGAACGCGGTGATTTACGGCTGTTTTCGAGTAAATTTGAGCCAGATATTAACAAACTCGTTAATGCACATCAAGTTCATCCATCACATTAAGTAAATTTTATACTTCGAATTCATAACTTTTTTAGCATGATTTTAATAAAAATAATTTTAATGTGAATACTTTTAATTATAAATGTTTCGTTTTAATAAAAATACTTTTATGTATGAAAAAGTATGCGTTTTAATTGCTGTCATCCAAAAAGCTAATTTAAAATTTATGTTAGATTATGTTAAATTTATATTATAAATTGTAATATCTATTTTTAAAAGACATAAAAGATGCTAAGTTAATTTTTTTTTTTTCTGGGGGGGGGGGGCGCTAGAAAATTTTTGATTCTCAATGTGGGCGGTGGATGAAATAAGTTTGAGAACCTATGGTTTACATTCCGTATGTTGACGTTGTTGGTTGATTGCGGTTTTTTAAATTTCTATTATGAATTAACCATGTATTAACTGTAATTGTTTTAAATTAATATGATTCAACGTTGTATTGATTCCTTGTGTAACAATTACATATTAACATCAAGACGAGTCATTTTCTAAAGATTTCATTATGTAAGTTTTATAAGCACCTATCACATTAAATAAAATATTAATTTGGCAAAACCCTCGACCATCATCAACTCGATTTTGTCGCCCAATAAAATATATGCTAAAAAAAGAAACCAAAGAATTTACATTACTGGAAGTGGCAGATATTGAAGAACAAATTGAAAATTTAATTGCTACAAACTTAACCATTGGAGATAAGAAATTACAAATTAATCATAAATTGATTTTTTCAATGGTTGATGGAATGGTAAATTAAAATTAACTTTTTAACTGATTTTACGTAATACTTAATAATTTAAATATTATATAATAATTAATTATTTTAGGTGTGCAATTCGATGACAGACACATCTAGTCAAACTTGTTACATATGTGGAGTCACTCCGAAAAACAGTAACAATATTGATGAGTTAAGTAAAAAGAAAATTAATGAAGACAACTTAAAATTCGGCCTCTCTTCATTGCATGGATACGGTTTTTCGAGTGTCTACTACACATTGCATATCGGTTGGACTTTAAAACTTGGCAGGTAAATAATAATAATATTACTTGGATAATGTGTAGGTAATTTCTAATTATATCATAATATATTAAAAATAGGTCAAAAAACCAGAACACAAGGTGATGTTTTCTACTAAGAAAACCCTTATCCAAAGTAAATTTCGCAGTGAAATGGGTTTGTTGGTAGATGTAGTATTGCAAGGTAAAAAATATAAATTAAACCGTTAAGTATCTCAAATTATTTGAATTATCTAAAATGTTATCATAATCATTTTGTAGGGTATGGTACCACCAATAATGGCAACACAGCAAGAAAATTTTTTAAACATGCATTTCAATCATCAGAAATTACTGGCATAAATCTGGAATTAATAACTAGGTTTGGTAATATTTTGTCATGTATTGCTAGTTGATACAAGATCAATACAAATGCGTTTGAAAATTATGGTATTGAAACTGCTAGAATTTTTATCAAACTATACCCATGGTTTTATATGCCCCCTTCAGTGCACAAAATTTTAATTCATGGAGCGGATGTCATTCGTTACGCAATTCTTCCAATAGGTAATTCAAATAAAATAAAAATAAATAAACCGTATTCATTATCATAATATATGAGTAATTAAATATTTTTAGGACTACTTTTAGAAGAAGCCCAGGAATCACGTAACAAAGGTTATGAAACCTTTCGAAAACATAATACTCGAAAAATGTCCAGAATAAACACAAATACGGATCTTATTCATATTTTATTAGTATCGTCCGACCCTTTAATTTCATCTCTACAAAAAATAAACTTGACTATTCCCCTGAAGTACAGTCACTTTTCATATTATCCAATTCCGAGGATAGTAATACAGAAAGTGATTCAGACGACTTGCATGATGGTTATTCATCACAACCTGATTAGGTTGTTTTATCGTTTGTTAATTATTATTATATTGATACACATTTGGTAAAAATAAACTTAAAAATAATAAAATATAAAAATGCTTTGATGTTTAAAAATATAAGGTGTTATATATTGTCGTTATGGGGCTCCTATTAAAGGGCCATTGCCATGCCAATTACACTATGTATGCACAAATTGAGTTTAGCAGACTTAAAAAGATATTAACTGATGTAAAATATAATTTTTTTAAATTTTAAAATAGTGCCCCCCCCCCTTACCCCTCAACCCCCCTTAATTCCTACTTAAAAATAGGCCAAATAAATGCAAAATTTGGTTCAATTTATTTCACAGTATTATGTAATATAGATTAAGAGTTATAAATTTATGTAAGCTAGAAATGGGTTTCATCCCACTGTGCGACAGTCCGCGACACAATCGCTTACGGAATTTATTTTAAATAAAAATAAACTGATGCGCCGCGTAAATACTAGCTTGTCCGAATCGGAATTATTATTGTATACAAAGTGTTTCACGATGAACTGACAATTGAAATAACTTTTGTTCTATTGAACATTTTCAATTTTTTTTTTTTTTTTTTGAATTGTCAATTATCATCTGCGCTATATTCAAAATATTTTTTTAATATTTTCTATGTCAAGTTGAAAAATTAAAAATTTTTCCATTTGATATTTAAAAAAATCAAAATAGCCATTTTATTGATATGATTTTTAAAACATGTTTGCAAAAAAAAAAAATGTAAAATGTTCTACCATTTATTTTCTACGATTTTTTGAAGTTTGCATAATTTCATATTATTTCGAATAGATTATCTGAATGCGACCCAAGTATTTACTATATTGAGTTTTCCATGAAAAAAAATTTATGTACAAGATATGGAATGGTATACAATGGTATCAATGATTATAAGACCCATACAAGGTGTATTGATACCGTGATAGGTATTACGTATAATATTGATATGATACTGTAATCAAATAATCTAAAATATTCAATACTCAACAATCAACAGTCATTAGGTACAATTAATACAACCGCATATGTAATATAAAGTATTTAATATATTATACAATAACAAAACAACATTAACTAAATTTTACAAGTTTTCAAAATGCCCTCCATTGTTTTCTAAACATTTTTCGTATCTGCATATGATAGAATCCATAACAGATTTCATTAATTAACAATTAATAAATTAACATTTAATTACACAATTTTTTTATCATCGAGCATTTAATTAATAAATGCTTAATATTATCTTTCTCGCGTAAACATTTGTCTATATTCACATAAGTAGCTCTTGCTGGTTGTCTCCTCTGAGGGTATCGTTGTAAGTACAAACGTGATGCTTTGAATGTACTCCTCCCTACTTCATAAAAAACTGCCAACATATCGGCATACTCATTTTTTTTATAAACAGTGGGCATGATTCAAATAAATAATCAAATATAAAAATTAATAATCAAAAGAACACCGCAAAGCATAGGTGACAATAACTGTAGCTTACCATAGAAAGCTGCTAAATGTCAGATAAACTTATCATACTTATTCAAATGCTTAAAGGTGAATAGTATACATTATATTTTTAAAAATAGCACATTACAGAAAAAACCAAATAGACATTTATCTTATCAAAAGCACCAAACATTTTACCTTTGATGTAATGATGTACAATGATTTAATTCAGATTATATTCATTGTTGTTAGTTTAACAATTTTACCTTCTTGTGACTTGTACTTTAATTTTTAAAATATTAAAATGGATTTTTCAAAAATTGATGTACTTGAAGATGTTGGCACATTGTATATAGAGTACAATAAAAAAACCAAGGCGATAAAGTTTCGGAGTTGGAATTTTTCAAATTTGCATTCCAAGAATCCATAACAGAAATGAATGTTTTACGACAGGTATTTAATAATTAGAATTTTATTTTTTGATCTTACATTAATATTTATATTGAATAATTTCATTTTTAAATTAATTAAAAATTAAAATGAATGTTTATAATTAATAATAATAATTAATACAATATTTATATTATAATACAAAATTATAAATTACTTATTCTTCTTCGAATATGGGAACCTCAGGTTTTGGGACATTTATAGTTTTGTCTTGGTTCATCAAATTAGTATAATTAATCATGCATTTTCATTATACTTCAAAATTAACAGGGACAAATAAGGTGTTTGTATTCAGTTTTAAATAATATTTTTGACTTAGTATGTCAGTTGGATCAATGAATATATTTTCGGTATTATTATTACTTTGTTCGTTAATATGTACTCTAATTTTTAAATTTGTTGTGGTTTTTGGAGGTATAATTTTATTTTCGATAGTTAATATTTTTCCCTGAGTATTATCTGTTTTTTTTATATTCATGTGGGTATTTAGTTCTGATTTATATAGTTCTGTTTCACTCCTAATACTTTTGTCATCATGTTTTTCGCTATAGTTAATACTTGCTATGCATTCTATTTCTGTATACTCATTTGAATTGCTATTTTTGTGCTGGTGGTACCAACTTTCGTCCATTGTTATAAAATTGTTTTTAATTTGAATACTTTTATTTTTAAAATTGATTATTACGTCATTTTTAATATTAAAATCATTTCCTAAAAGTAGTTTGCATTGAAGTCCTCTTATCACAAAAGCATTTATAACGTAATTATGGTTGTTTATTCTAATTGTTACATTTATTTTTCCTAATTGTTCTAATTCATTATTGTCTGCACCTGTTATTGTAACTCTTTCTTTGGGTTTAAAAAGTTCTTTATGTTCGACTAATGAGTAATCTATACATGAAAGATTCGAACCGGTATCTATTATCGCATGTTTTTCGATCCCCCTAATTTCTACTTTTATTGATAGTACTCTTTGTTTACGTTCTTTTTCTGTTATTATATTGTTGTAATTGTTTCCTATAAATAAATTATTATTTGTTATTTCTAA
Organism: Sipha maydis; assembly: GCA_034509805.1. Classification (NCBI taxonomy): domain Eukaryota; kingdom Metazoa; phylum Arthropoda; class Insecta; order Hemiptera; family Aphididae; genus Sipha; species Sipha maydis. The sequence continues at coordinate 57,142 of JASXSY010000355.1, read as the reverse complement.
ACTGCTTTGACGTTCAAAATGGTTATTTATGAATTTTTTAATTGTATTTGAATCAGGAAAACTAGTGTTTATAGTAGTATTAGAAAATGTTCATGGGTTGTTTGTTCTAATGAAAATGCCAGGTGTCCAATAACAATTTTTAAGAAAAATTCCAATGTTTTGGCGGTTTGGTTTCCAATAAATAATTGCGTTGGTATTTTCATTTGTTTTGTATATTATAAATAGATTCAGATTAAATAAGTTACTAATAAAAGCCAAGTCATCATCTCTGAGATGGTATCCAGTTTTACAATAGGGTATATCCAATATATTTAATATTTGTTATGTTGTTTTGTATATATTATTATTTTTAAGACAAATCCGTAATGCTTGGGCGCCACAGTCACCATCACGCGGTACATCGCTCAATTGTGTGAATATCAACGCTACCTCATTCTCCAAATCGTTATCGCCGTTAATATATTCATTTTTAATAAATTGTATGTGATTCTCACTATTTATATTATGCATCCGAGCAAGATTATCCGATTTTTTGTCTAACTCGGGCCTTAATAGTTTTTTTGGTTTATACACTTGTCTGCGTAATGACCTTTCTCATTGCATCAATAACACTTTACTCTCTCTGTTTGCTTCTCATAGTCATTTCTATAACGCTCTGGAGTTCTCTCACGGCTAATATCTCTACTTCGTTGATTCCTGTAGCTATTACGGTTGTAATTATTTCTATTTCTCGAATACGACCTGTTTCTGTAATCTCTGTAATCATTCTTATTGAGGTTTTCTTCTCTGTTTTTATTAATTTTTCTCTCGGTGTAGGGACTTTTATCTCTGTAGTTGTTTCTGTTTGATTCATAATTATTCTCTCTTTTGTAATCTCTGTCTGTGCTATACTTTCTTGATCTCTTTTCATAATTTTTTCTCTCAATGTAGGGACTTTTTTCTCTATAATCATTCCTATTTGATTCATAATAATTATTTTCTCTTTTGTAATCTATGTCTGTGTTATATTCTCTTGGTCTTCTTTCATAATATTGTCTCTCTCCGGATCTTCCTCTATTTATTTGTCTATTTAAGCTTGATTCTCTACTTTGGTAATTTTGTCTTCCTGGATATGGACTTTCATCTCTATAATCACGTTTTTGACTTAAATAGTTCGTTTCTCTCTCATAACTTCTATCACTCGTGTTGTTGAAATTCACCGATTTATTAGTTTTCCCGGTATTGTTAATTTTTAGTTTTAATTCATTATGTTGTGTTTTTAATTCATCAATTTCGCTGTATTCATTGATATTTGGGTTTCTTGAATTAATTCTATATTTCATTAGTTCATATTTTTTCAAATTTGTTTTTAATTCTTTTAAATTATTATTATCATGTAAAGAAATAGCGTGCAATATATTTTCTTTTAGTCCTTTTAGTATATATGTGCAAATATCTTTTTCACTCATATTATTGTCAAGTTGTATACATAAGTTTTCTATTGCGTATATAAAACAAATTATTGATTCACTTTCTCCTTGTCTCCTATTTTCTAACTCAGTTTTTAGTATTGTATTACCTATTGGGTTAAATTCTTCTATAAATTCTTGTTTTATTTTAGCCCATGTCAAATAGTCACATGTTCTTTCTAAATTCTCCAAAAATATACTCGCTGTGCCTTTCATATATACCGATAAAAATTTTATTTTTTCTGGTTCACTCCAACTATTTACATCAGCAGCTTTCTCATATTGTTTAAAAAATTTACGTACATACTCATCTCCTGAAAATGTATCTGGTTTTACAACTATATACTTGCATTTATCCATTTTTAAAATTTTAGTATTTTTATTTTCTTCGGTATTTATGGCATTTTGAGAGTTAATAATTATAGTATTTTTAGATATTAAATTTTTACTAATTGGATTTTGGTCATTGCAAACACTGTTAGATTTATCTAAATTTATTAATTGGTAGTCAATCGAAACTTCCTCAGTTTTTATGGGAGAAATGGCTTCAGATATTTTTAAAATGTTATCAAGTTTATTAGAAACCAACGAAATACTATCGTTTAAGTTTTCACAAATTTTTAAAGATTCGCTTTGGTTAAATAAGAATTTTTTTTGTATATCTGTATCTGTTAAAATACCTTCGGGGCTAGATTCAGGTAATTCTGCTTCTTTTTCTAACGTTTCAAGATCTAATTTTTTTTCAATCGATTGTCTAATTATTTCATTATATTGATCTTTACCAACTGATTTTTTTATATCATCAGGTTTTAAAATACCTTTTATAAACCTACTTAGTTTTTGTCTTAAATCAGTAGATTTTCCTTCAGAATTTAAATTTTTGCTTTCGCAGTATTTTATAAGTTCGGCCTTTTTTAAAATGTAAATGTCTGTTGCTCTGTTAATTTTAGTTGAAATTTCGGAATTAGGATTTTTGAGATCACTCATTAGATATTAGATAAGTTGACAATTTTGTTAATAGTTTATAATTAATATCAGTCGGAAATATTTAATGGTGGAATTGAAAATTTATATTAATTGTAATTTAAATCTAACTTATGTCAATGGATTAATATTAACGAATTTTAATTCTAAATTAAAAACTAATTTATATATATGTTACGGTCAAAGTAGAAAGTCGGGCATTGTGCACAATGACCGGGCACTGTGCACAATGCCCTATTTTCAAGGGCAAAGTTGGAATAAGTTAACGTTGCCCGGGCATTGTATACAGTGCCCAATTAGATTTGGGCACAGTAGATTAAATATTGAATATTATATAAAAAAAACTAAAAATAAAGATATTAAAAATATTATTAAAAATAAATAAAGTTGCTTTAATATTTTATTTATTTATTATTTAATTACAATTATTATTTATTTGTTTATTTATTACCACATACACCACTATTATGACATTTGGAGTTGCAAAGACGACCAGATCTTTTGCATTTACACCGATTGGTCTTACATTCGCCGTCGTGACAATAATCATTAGAAAATATCGAATAGGAATTTAACGATTCGATTATAAAATATTATCTACTGTGTGATCACTTTATCGTTTAGATTACGGTTCAGTTCGTACTATCGCAGCTGTCACGTTTTCGTGTACGAATAAAATATATAATTATAGTTTTGTAGTGATATTATTACGTATAAATGCAATTTGATATAAAAGTGTGCAGCGCACTGTATAATTCACTTTGCCCACTTGAATCTAGGCAGGGTACACTTTGCCCGGGCAATCTAGTACAATGCCCGGTCAGTGTATGACAAATTTGAGTATTAAAATGATCATTCTTACATTGGCCAAAATGTTCGGACATTGTGCACAGTGCCCGGGCATTGTTATACAATGCCCGGATTTCCTACTTTGCCCGTAACATATATATAAAAAAAAATATTTTATCAAATTGTATTAAATATATAAAAGTAAAAAAAAATATATATATTCTGAATAAGTATTATAATCCAATACTTATTTTTTTTTACAAACCTTTTTGAGGTTACTCTAGGTAAGAGTAAAATGACAGTTCACAAATTTAGTATTTCACACGTAAAAAAAAAATAAACACTATTAATACAATATTATAAGTACTTAAAAAAATTAACACAACTTGTACTACGGCAGTACAAAAAAAAAATTATACACACTGGCTGTGCTAACACACACACAAAAAAAAATTTTTCTCGGTACTTAGTGTGAAAGTTACGAGTCTACGTTGGGCGCCACTTTGTCGTATACGCCACGCAAAGGCTTGACGTATAACAACACTAAAACAAAGTATTTGTCGGTTGTTGGACACTCTAACCGTCAAATAAGCACGTAAAGAAAAACCTAATAATTGGCCCGGACGACTAGGTACCTTATTAAGTGACAAAGAAGACGATCTAGCACTGCTTAATAGGATAGTCGAAAACAGGTTCTTTAAAAGGCTTACTTTCCCTTACGGCTCTAAAGTTATTTTACACTCGAAACAACTGACAAAGAATAAGATCTAGCACTGGATTGAGGTTTGAAATACAATATAGTTTTAATACCCTTTTTGTAAGTGTACCAACTTTTTCATATACTCACACAAAATACTTAAAATAGATAAATTACCAAACATGAACACCTTTTACAATTATGATCAAAACCTTTCAATTAAAGAAAACAAAAATATAATTAGTACAAAAATAAAAGAATGACCGATCACTTCACTCGTGAATCGGGAAGCGTTCCTTCCTCCGCAACGATGGCAGTAAAACGAACCCCCATCACGTCCTTCCGACGGCGTTTTATTCTATTGCCACCTATCCGGTCAGCATTCCCTGAAGGTGGTATGTGTGTGTGAGTTTGCTGACCAACTAAATTAAATGTTAGGTACCATCCATATTTTATTGATGATACAACAATGGTTTTTAGCAATTTGTCAATTTTTTCAGCTATTTCCACAATACTTTGTACAAAATGTTTTGCTACCTCTTTATTTTGCTCACTTCCACGGTATATAACTAGTGATGTAGGAATATTAAATTCTTTAAGCAGTTCGTTTGATATGCAATCGTCTGCCTTTACGAAAAAACCATAACTCATAGGCTCATGATTTTAATTTATTAAATTGTTAAATACTTACGATGTTTTTCCTTGCTATGTCTGATTAGCAGGGCTCGGAAGTTCTAGCAAATGCATATTTTTATTGGTTCGTCCTAGAACATCCAAAGTAAGATACAAATATGTTTCACACTTTTCTGATGTCATACACGAAATTTTATTTTGCTATTTTTTGCATATTCACGGTTTTTACTGCTATTTTGCTAATTTTAGGTTTTTAGTGCTATTTTTGGGTATATTTTCACATAAATACATATTATAGAAGGTATTTTGCTAATTTGGAGTTATAAATGCTGTTAATGGGCATATTTAAGGAAATAAACACATATTGTTGAAAAACTAAATCACCTACCAAACAGCCGCCTACGAATATGTGAACGAAAACAAATTGTTTCATTTTAAGATGGTATGCATCAGGAATAAACGGCCTTAGACCATTGTTATCGTCGATAACCTTCCAATAATTTAGTTATTTTTGTATCAAACCTAATTGTATCAAAATATAAACTGCAGTTATCGAATTCGTCGTATTTACGTAAAGACCTATGATTTTATTTTAGTTGTCTGCGTTCTGCCGTCATTTGCGTGTTACGTGTGCGTTTGATCGTGAACTATCGTATTTATCGTGTTTAAAAATGCCTAAAGTTAAACAAAGTTTGTCAAATCGGCTCCAAACCTATGTTAAGAGGACGCCGCACCAACGAAAAACATAACATAAAAATGTGTTCATGTGTTTCAAAAATACCGCTTACTGGGTGGTTTTATAGCAAAACACCTTATTATAAAATTTGTAGCTAACAATATTTTGGAGACGATGACATAGTATTTTTTTAAATTTGTAATTTGCAAAAAAGTTACAGGCATTTAAAAATTTAAAAAAATAGGTTTTTGCGTTGTTGATTGCTTGTTAAGTATTGGACATATTAAAAAAACAATATGTCATTGTATCCAAAATATTGTTCTCTACAACTTTTATACCAGGGTTTTTGCTATAAAATCACTTAGTAAGCTGTATTTTTCAATCTAAAAACTAAGTTTTTACGCAATAATAATCTTAATTATGGCCGACATGTGCTGCTCTTGTTTCTAGCGGCAGGTCTTGCCGCCGTCTATGACTTCTGCGTCGACAGGACAGGTCAAAACCGGTTTGTTATCGGCGATTATCATTTTACATATTATATTTATTTTTATATTAATTTCATTTTCATAAAATGAAATCAAATAATGTTATGATTAGAACATATAATATTATGATTGTTCTGGTCATCGAATACAATTCCCATTACTCCCAACACATTTTGTTTGGCATAACAATTAACAACGCGCATTGCACGCAAAAATAGCGTTCTATTTGGCCGCACGCTTATTGACGTTTGCGTACATAGTGTATACTATATTGCTATTAAAATCGTAGAACTCTTATATTTTTACACTCTTTTTTTTAAAAAATGGGGAATAAGGATAACCAAGTAAAACGATCAAACAGAAAAAAAAAAGCCGCTCTCTCGTATTAAATCGATACAATAAACCCCAAAAGTAAGTGTTTACGCATTGTTTTTGTACATCAATATTGTTTTATTAATTTTTAATATATGTAGCGTCAACTTTTTTATTTAATTACTGTTTATTATTTAATTGATTTGTTAGCAATATTAATATGAACAATTTAATTTTTTTTTTTTACCAAAGAGTAATAAAATAATTATGTACATCGTGTTTTATTTTTTTAAATGTATCTATAATTATTTTAGCCCTGCAGAAGAAAATGTAAATAATTCACCACAAAAAGACTTTTTATCTCCATCTCAATCAAGGTAATATTATTATAATTATAATTGTAGATACATAGAACTTTAAAGCCTTAATCCTTCCCAAAACATGAATAAGTGATTTCAGTAACAGACTGTTACTAACAATACCCGCTAAATTTTTCTGATAAAATTAAATTTACGCACATTTTACCGAGATGGGCGAGATGTATTTAAACATTGTAATAATAATGAAGTGATTAGTGATCCCTCATTTTATTTTTAATCCAAAAAATTGTTTTGGTGCTAGTAATTTAAATTTAATTGTTCATTCAGAATTAGTTACGGTTTACGGTAAACATTTTGCACAGCAATACATTTTTTTTTATCAAAGAGTAATAAATTTACATCGTGTTTTATTTTTCAAATGTAATTATAATTATTTTAGCCTTGCAGAAGAAAATGTAAATAATTCACCACAAAAAGACTTTTTATCTCCATCTAAATTAAGGTAAGATTATTATAACTATAATTATACACATTTTTAAAAGATGTAATGAATCGTGAACAAAATTATATTATACATTTTTTAATTTTATAAAATATGTTATTAATTAAAATGGTGGTCAAGTGAGTACTGTTCTGTTGTACAATATGGTTGGTGTCGTATGGGTCACTATAATGGATGTGTTAAATTTAAATTTAATGATATAATATGTGATTAAATGTGATTTATTACACTACGAAATACACGACATTACGACAATAATGATTGTTTTAAATTCTCAATCCTAAGTTATAAAAATTGGACATTTATTATAAATTCTTAACTACTACCTATATATAATTTACAAATTTTCGTAATTTTGATGAATTTTGTTAAAATTTGAACTTAAAATGCTTATAAAAAAAATCGCAACTATATAATATAATCTTTAATATTAGACCATATTATATTTATATAATTTAAATCGACTTTATCAAAAATTGGTTTTGCGTAAAAATATATATTTTTTCTTTTTTTTCCTGACACATTAATTTGAAAATTACTGGTGAATTTTTACTTTTGGCTACCCAAATATTTATCCATGTATATGATGTACCTGCATGTTTAATACGGGTTTTCAAAAGGTAAAAAAATTAGGCACGTATTTGTCGTATATCATGAACTCTCTCATTGAAAAATAAAATGTGTTTATACTTAAATGTACCGATTTACTGAATTGTACGTTGATTTTATTAGAAAAATCCACATTTTTAACTATGATACTTTCGTATTTTTTATATAGGCCAATCTCGTATTTTTATGTATTTATGAATCTTTATTTTCTGTTAGATGTTCTTTAGTAACTTCTACGCCTATGCATACTAATACTTTGTTGTCAAGACGTATTGCTACAATAAATAATTTTTCGTTTGATGATAAAATAGTGGAACCTAGCTCATTTAATCCAATTCTATATAAGTATGTTTATTATTTATATAATATTATACAGTTATTTGTTATATAATTTTACTATTTTATTTATCTTTGCTATTGTATATACCCAGTACATCATCTTTCAAGTATGATTATATTTTAAAAAAAATTTTACTTCAGTGATATTAATAACTATTTCTAATATTTTAAGTAAATCTATGTTTATATGTTGCTATTTATTTTGTAGTACGGATATTTTGATTGGCCGTAGAATAGTTGATATAGGTCATATTTTCAATGAAATTCAAAATAGTCGTCATAGTGGTGGATTTGGATGTTCATTTTTAGATATGATTTTTAAAAGAGAAGAAATAAATGGTTTCTTCTCAATTTTCTATTTTCATTGTAAAATGTGCGGTATTGAAAAAAAGATATCTTCTGAAAAACCTAATAATTTTGAATGTATTCCAATAAATAAAGCAGTAGTAAATGCTACACTAGCTATAGGTAAGACTATCAAATATTGAAAACACCCATAAAAGTCTTATTTAAACAAAATAAGATTATGTTAATAGGTATTGGATATGCACAACTTTTTGAACTTTCGGCCTGTATCGATATACCTTCAATGTCATCCAATACATACCAATCAATATTGTCATCAGTCGGAAATGTAGTGCATGCTTCAGCGTGGGATGAAATGAAAAAGGCGGGAGATGAAGAGAGAGAAATTGCATTAAAAAATGGTATATTGGATGAAGACGGTATACCGATGTGTACCGTTATTGCGGATGGCCAATGGTCTAAAAGGTCTTATAAAACTAAATATGATGCATCTTCTGGAGCGGCAACTATTATTGGTTATAATACACGCAAAGTTTTGTTCGTCGGTATTCGAAATCGTTATTGTTCAATTTGTCAAAAAGCATCGAATAGAGACGAAAATAAACCAGTACATAATTGTTTTTTAAATTGGACAAGTAGTTCAACAGGGATGGAAGCTGATGGTATACTGGAAGGGTTTTTGAACAGTGTTCAAATGCACGGTCTAAAGTATAATAAACTCATAGGTATATTTATTAAACATAATTTGTTATAAATTTATAATAATTATGTAAATACAATAAACATCATTATTAAATAGGTGATGGTGACAGCAGCGTTATCAAACGTTTGAATGAGGTACTACCATACGGTCCTCATTTTACGGTTGAAAAAATTGAATGTAGGAACCATCTGTTACGAAATTCTTGTCAAAAATTGTTAGCGCTAACCAAAAGAACTGAATATCCCGTTCATATAAGAAAATTTATACAAAACAATATTCTTCGATTTAGAAGTGACATAACAAAAGCTGTACAGCATCGTAAGACGAGTGATTTATCTATGCCAAACAAAATAGCAGGTTTAAAATTTGATTCATATTTAATTATTGTACATTAATTAATGTTTAGCCAATACATTTTAATTGTAAAAATATGATTATATTTACAGTTCACTTTTTAACAGTAAATATTTTTTATCAATTACAAAATTAAGTGACAGTTGCTGATTATATAATTTTATTCAACAACAATTGTATTCTTACATTCTATAATTTTTTTTCTTTATTTAATACCCATTTAGATCTACGAAAAGATATTGAAAATAGTCCATATCACCGATTTGGACAACATGACAATTGTGACAGATATTTTTGTTCTGGTTCAAAATCCGGTGAAATAAATTTAGTTGGTGATGTAGAAAAGTGTGGATTAATGAGAGAAGTAAAAAATATTATTCTTCGTCTTGCTAATAATTCATGCAGCCTGATTCAAGACGTTGATAATAATACGTGCGAACAATTCAATAGTCTAATCAATAAGTTTATAGGTGGTAAAAGAATTAACTTTACTCAAAGAAACACATACACTACAAGAATTGAAGCAGCAATAGTTTCTTTCAATTCCAAAGAATATTTACGAAGTATACATAAAAAAATGGTTTTTAAAAGTCCAGGTAAGTATTTTTTAAATATAGATACCTATAATTTAAATACCTGATAAATTTACACAATTTATTTTGCTTTTTTTACAGGACACATAGGAAAAAAATATCTAAATAATTTAAATAGAATTCGGAAAAATACTATAAAAAGAAGATGTTTATTTGTAAATACCGCGAAAAAAAATAAGAAAAAAAGCTCGTCAGCTCCAGATAAAGATTATGGTTTAGCTGAGCCCCTGATTGACACTATATTACCGGAGGAACTAGAAATTAAAAAAAATTGTTTTTTAAATAAATTGAAAACGGTTAACCTGCACCAGCTAAATTTGGACACTCGAGATCAAAATGGAAATCAAAAGTGGTTTCAAGAACGGAAAAAACGTTTGACAGCTTCCAAATTTGGCGACATTTGTAAAATGAGACAAAATACTAGCTGCAAACGACAAGTCCACGCAATTATATATAAACCACAAATAATAACGAAAGAATTAACTCATGGAATTGAAATGGAATCGTATGGTAGAAAAAAGTTTGAGGATGTAAGTGGATTAAGTGTTGAGACTTGTGGACTAATTATTGACAGCGAGATTCCATTTTTGGCTGCTAGTCCAGGTAAAATAATTTTTGTGTATAATATTTATATTGCCTTATTGGCTTATAATATGTTTATAATTTTATATACTATATATTATATACATTATACTTATATACTATATGTTAAAATTATATGTTTATTTTTATATTATTATATTTTTAATTTTCAGATGATATGGTCGGTAATGATGCTATTCTTGAAATCAAATGTCCATATATTGCAAAGGATACTAACGATGTAATTGAAGCAGTAAATAATAAATTGGTAAATTATTTCATACTAAATATACATATAATATGTAACATATTAATTACTTATTCATCTAATTTTAAATTTGTCTTAAATTATAAAATATATTTAATTTTTGTTTAATTGTAGTTACAATATTGCATAATATTGCATACAAATAATGGTCAACAGATTGTGCAATTAAAAAGAGACCATAGTTATTATTATCAGGTGATGGGGCAGTTACACATTACAAGGAGACAACTATGCTATTTTGTTATGTATGCAACTAAATGGATACATATAGAAAAAATAATTTATGATGCCGACTTTTGGGAAACAAAAATGGTTGGAAAACTTACTGCGTAAGTATTATTACAGTTTACTTTTTTTATATTATAAAAAAAGTTCATTTTATACCTAATACAATAGTTGTTATGCCAATAAAAAAATTATCGTATTGAATTATTTTTCAGATTTTATATAGATTGTTTATTGCCAGAAATAGTAGAACCTTTATATGGTAAGCGACTATTAGTGTCAGATAATCGAGATACCATCAAGCATCATTGAAGCTCAACAACTAAAAAATAAAAATAAATCAATGAAAAATCTAAAAAAAAAAAAAATCCTAAATTGAATGTATTAACTTTGATGTATGTAAATAATTTTTGTATTCTAAATTGCTATAGGTACCTAATTTTATTTTTAATTTAAAATTTTTAAACTGTTTCAGCTTAAAAACTGAAAAATAAATAATAATGTATAATATGTTTTCAATTTTGTCTATCAATATCATAATTTTTCCGTAATGCTGCAAATTAGTAACGTATAGTTTATGTAATTAATTACCTACATAAATAATAATTAATAAAAATATTTTAGTGTTTACTATCTAGTGTATCATAGAATCGCCAACGCCTTACACCTTTTCACTTTTCACAAAATAATCGATTTGGTTCAAGTTTTAATAGAAATTTATTTTCAAGGTTACATATTATTTTTCGAAAAATAGATCGTATCATTAATTTATAATACGGGCGCTCACACCATCACCGACTACAATGGTAGAGTACACTCCGTGTCACCATAAACCCACAAAAAAAACGAGTAATACGGAGATAAGGCTATTAGCATATTAGTTACAGTACGGTAGTCCGTGAAAGAATAGTGTGACGCTCTCCTTTGACTACGATGTGGGGGCTAGTAAAACTCGTATGGGCGTGGCCGCCGCCTCGCCGATACGTGAAACAACGCCATCTCTTGAGCGTTGTATACATTTCACTTTTGGTGCGGCGTCCTCTTAATTTATATGGTCCTAAAATTTTTTCAATTGATAAAAGTGTATTATTTTGTAAAATGTGTGAGGTCAAAGCTAATTCTGAAAAAAAGTTTAACGTATCACAACATATAAAAAGTGACAAACATATCAAAGGCCTTGCCCGATATGAAAATCAAATAAATCGACAAGAACAGCAGTTATTGACAGCGACAAGTAATATTAGTAAAAAATCGTCATTTAATAAAGATTTGTCTGAGGCTTTTATTTCTGCTAACATTCCTTTGAACAAGTTAGAAAACCCAAAATTCAAAACATTTTTGGAAGTATATACAAAAAATGATATTCCGAGTGAATCCACGTTGCGAAAAGGATGTGGATGATATTTACAATGAGACCATGGATAAAATTAGGAAAATAATTTTTAACAAAAAAATTTGGGTCAGTATCGACGAGACCACTGATGTACAGGGTCGTTACATTGCAAAGGTAATAGTAGGCACTCTTGAGGAAAATAATGCAGGCAATATGTTTTTACTTAATTCGGAGGAACTAGAAAAAGCTTACCACTCCACAATCAGCAAACTTTTTGATAGATCAATGAGCATATTATGGCCGGTTGGTATCCAACATGACAATATACTTTTATTTTTATCCGATGCCGCACCTTACATGGTTAAATCAGGAGAAGTACTAAAAAGCCTTTACTCAAAAATGATTCATGTAACATGTGTTGTGCATGGACTGCACAGAGTCGCAAAAGAAGTAAGAAATCAATTTCACATAGTAGATAAAGTTATTTCAAGTGTAAAAAAAATCTTTAGAAAAGCCCCAAGTCGTTTGCTTGTATTTAAATCGGAAGCGCCAAACTTACCCTTACCTCCGGAGCCAATTATCACACGTTGGGGAAGTTGGATTAACGCAGCAATTTATTATTGCGAGAATTTCGGGATAATCCACCGTGTTATTTTTATGCTAGACAGAAACGATGCAGTTAGTATTAAAGATGCTCAAGATAACATCATAAAACCTGGATTGGAAAACAACTTAAGTAGTATGTATTTGAATGTTCTGAGTCCATTATTTTATAAATTATTTATAAAATAAAAATTAAAAAACAACTCATTTTTTTTGAAATACACAAATATTTTATTTCTTATAATGTCAACACAATTTTTATTACAGTACAATACTTTTTACAATATTATTAAAATAATTTATACAAGTTTCTTGACTTCTCTGCTAAGAGGTACATATTCTATAATACGATCATGAATTAAAAGACAGTAAGCACTTACGCCCTCTAGATTTTCCATAGCTTCAATTTCCATGCTAACGTCAACAGTCGAAGATGTTCCTGTATCGTTCTGTTTGGAAGTATCTAACACAACAATCGGTGCTTTAGCCTCGAAATCAACTGGACTTAATATCGGTTTACCTTCTTCTTTCCCATAATAAGATTCTTGAAACGATGTATACATATTATATAATACGGCATAATTTTTTTTAGTAAAATCTAAATTTAAATTATCGTACGGATAAATAACAGAGTTTAGAATAACTTTTATATTAGTTAATTTACAATGTTCAAAAAGACTAGCGTTCTTTAACAATATTATTTTTTAAATTCTTTTGTAAACCTATCACGACATATCGAGGTTTTTCTAATTTTGATGCTGTTTTTAAATGCCAAACTATATTTCTAGATTTTCCGAGTTCTGGATATTCATAGGTTTCATACGATCTGAATGGGATAAATAGACTTTTTCCTTTCTCAATAATTTTTAATAATTTAACCCTTCAATGCGTAGTGTTGCATCAGTGCAACAATCTTTAATATTATTATTCTAACTTAATTATTTATACTTTATGGATATAACGATATCTAGTGGTTATTTTATAAACTATATTAAAAGATGAAACAATCGAATTTATTTCGATACTAAATTCGGTTGATATAAAATCGATCAAAAAAGCAGCTGTTCCTCAAATTGATAAGCTGTATCACTGACGTTTTGAAATTTATTTTACTGGTGATTTATAAACAATATTATTATTATAAAATTTTTCACGTAATTATAACTTGCTTATGTTTTAATTTATAGTATTATTAGTAATATAGAACACTTTTTCATTTAGCTACAGGTATAAAATAGATTGTTGCTCTTATGCAACATCGCGTATAAATGGTAAAAATATTTATCTTCTATGTATTTCAGAAATATGAACGATTTTATTGATGACGTAGAAATTGCGCGACTAGTTGCAAATTGGGATGTTAGTGACGATGAATTAGATTTATCTGAAGAAGATGATATATTTTATGAACCAAGTTCCCAACCGAAAAGTAATTTGTCGGTAAATGAATCATTAGATATTAGTAGTTTACCTGTATTATATGAAAATGAAGGGGATTACATAGTTATTCCTCAGGGTGCTTCAGTTGCAAATGCTATACCTGACGAAACCCAGTCAAATTTACCATTGTCCATACCTGATTTGCCTTTAGAAACACTCACTAAAATATCTGAAAGAAATACATCATATACAATACCCACAGTTCTAAAATTTACATCTAATTTTAATATTATAAAACCGAATTTCTTACGTTCTTCAGTAAGCTCATATAGTAGCAATACTAAAAGTGCTCATCCCTAAAAAAAACACAAGAATTTATCAACTTGAAATGGAAAAAAGGAAATTTAGTAACTTGTCCTTCACTTCTCAGTCACAATGAAAAAAAATTAAATAACAATATCACCGAAATGACTACACTATATCAGTTTTTTTCTTATTTTTTTGATGAAAATATACTAACAAAAATAAAATACGGAAGTGAACTTTATGCTTCACAAATAAATATAAACAGTTCATATTCCGTGTCAATAAATGAGCTCAAAAGATACTTGGATATTTTCATTTACAATTTTTTATGTATAATTCCAAATATCAGAGACTACTGGGGTGATTATTTGAAAATACCCCATGTATATAACTCACTTAGTCAAAAAAGATTTGAAGAAATAAGACGATATTTTCATTTTAATGACAACACCTCAATGCTATCAAGAAATGACCCTAATTATGATAGGTTACATAAAATACGACCTATAATTGTTCATTTAAACAATAAATTCAATTCTATACCGCATATTAGAGATTTATCAATTGACGAACAACTTTGCGCTACCAAAGGTAAAAGTTACTTGAAACAGTACATGCCTGCAACACCCCATAAATGGGGTTACAAATTGTTCGTTCTGTGTGATGTCAATGGGTTTTCTTATCAGTTCGAAATTTATAGTGGACAAGAAAATGAGCAGCGTTTCCGTTTGGTTAAAAAATATTTATGCGTTGCTAATATATTAATTATTATATTATATTTACAAATTTTAGGTCCGTTAATGCGCGATGTTGCACTGGTGCAACAATCTGAAAATCGTTTGATTTTCCCAAAAATTATCACTTAAGAATTTTTATTTTATTTTATATAAATTCAGTGACTAAAAATTAGTTAAAAAAATTTAACAAAAAAAAAAAAAATCACGCATTTAAGGGTTAAGTCGTTCAGAATCATCTACACTAATGTGTGGAATTTTCCAAATTACTTTATTAAGTATAACGGTACCTTTAGCGGTAGTTGCGTTTTCGTTTTTACTCATTAAGCTATTTAAATCAGTATTACTTCTTGTTAAAATTAATTCTATTCGAGAATTTACCAATATTTTTTTAAAATCTTCAAAAAATCCTAACCAGTATTTTAATGGTATACAAACACTGAATTCTCCTTTTTCATTGAGTATACTCTTACTGTTTAAATTCCATCCTGCATTCTGATAACAATAATAATTATTTGACGTACATGTTAAATATCCTTTTAATGAGCTAGTTATTCCGAGAACACGTGTTCTATCAACTTCTACACCATTAATTTCTAATCGAACCTGATCAAAAAGAAACGATAATCCATTATTTGACAATGTTATTGTTGCTGGATTTTATATTTTTCCATCGATATATAGGAAACTTTCATGTAGGTAAGGATATACATCCGTTTGTTGGACCCCAATTCGTATTTCATCGTTTGGTTTAAACGAGTTAGTATACGGAATATATGAATGATATTCGACATTGCTTATTTTAGAATCTATAGTATAATTTGAATCAATATCTAAAATATCGCTTTCAGGCATTTTGTCTGACTTTGTTATCCTAACTGTTATAATATTATTTTGTTTTTACGAGTTAATTTTATATTTTCGGGTTTTTTTTTAGTTACTTTTGATTGTAACTCTGTTGAATGACTAATCGGTTTAATCGATTGTAACTGCTTTATATTCTTAAATAATAACCCACTATTTCAAAATGTCTTCTTCTTCTTCTACTTCGCCTTCCTCCCAACTATTTGGGGTCGGCCACCCTTGTCCTACACCTCCACTTTACTCGGTCAATCACATCTCCTCTGCACACACCGACAGTCCTCATGTAATTCTCCAAAGTCTCCAACCATCTCTTTTTTGGTCTTCCTCTTCCTCTTTTCCCTTCAACGTCCATCTTCATAACCACTATTACTGCATTCGTTTCCTCTCGCCTCATCACATGCCCAAACCATCTCAGCCTATTTTCTCTTATCTTGTCCACAATTGGCGCTACACCAACACTACCTCTCACGTATTCATTTCTTATTCTATCTTCTGTTGTCACTCCACTCAACCATCTAAGCATTCTCATTTCCGCGACACTTATACTTTGTTCTATTCTCCTGTTAACCGCCCAACACTCTGAACCATACAGCATAGTTGGTCTCACTCACTTTTATAAAATTTACCTTTCAGCCTAATTGGAATTCTCTTATCGCATAACACGCCCGATGCTTCTCTCCATTTCATCCACCCGCACTTAATCCTATGTTGTACATCCATGTCAAAGCCCCCATCCTTTTGAACAAAAGATCCTAAGTATTTAAAGCTCTCAACTTCACCTATCACATCACCATCTATTGTCAGTTGTCTCCTCATTCCTTCAACTTCTTGGTCTCTTTGTCCAAAATCATACTCAATATACTCAGTTTTATTTCTACTAATTCTCAATCCCTTTTCATCGAGGGCTAACCTCCACTCATTTACCCTATTATTGACAACTTCTAGGTTTTCTCCTATCAGAACTATATCATCCGCAAACATCATACACCATGGTATCTCACCCTGTATCTCCTTTGAAACCTCATCCATTACCACTGAGAACAGGTAAGGGCTTAGAGCTGACCCCTGGTGCACACCTACTCCTATACTGAAACCTTCTGATACTCCACACCGACTCTTGACACTAGTACTCGACCCTTCATACATATCCTGGATCAAATTAACACACATTTTTGGGACATTTTTTCTCATTAATGCCCACCTTAAAACTTCCCTTGGCACCCTGTCATACGCCTTTTCTAAATCTATAAACACCATGCATATTTTTTTTTAATCTTTTCTCTGTACTTCTCTACTAATTGCCTAACACAAAACAATAGCTCCATTGTCAATTTTCCTGGCATAAAGCCAAACTGGTTTTCTGATATCGACGTCTCACTTCTTATCCTCTTCTCTATAATCTTTTCCCAGATCTTCATACTATGACTCATGAGCTTTATTCCTCTATAGTTCTCACATTCTTGTATGTCTCCTTTTCCTTTAAATATTGGTACAATAAAACTCTTTCTCCAATCTTCTGGCATTTTTCCCTCTATCAGTACCTTATTAAAAAGATTTTTCAACCACCCAATGCTTACATCTCCTAATATTTTCCACACCTCTACAGGTACTCCATCTGGTCCTACCGCTTTTTTCTTTTTTATCGCCTTCACCGCATTTCAAAATGTACAACGTCTTATATGTAATACGACTGTAATTTTTTCATTAAAGTTATGAATAGGATTATTTTCTTGATCGACTAAATTAATATTTATTGTATTAAGAACTTCAGTATTAAGTTTATAATATATTAAATTAGCTGGCGACTCGACTATTTAAGCACCTGTCCTTTCACGAGGAAAAAACTCGTATATCGAATGAGATTGTAAACCATTATCGAATGAACCATTTGCTACATCACACAAGACTTTTATAGAATTAACGGCGTTTATATCAATATTTTTCGATGATCTAAAATTTGATAGACCTTCTTTCCCATACATTTTTTTTTTTTAAATCCTAACAGACTTGCTAGACTGTTTTCAATTGTAAAATCTATTGGGTAATTACAATAAATTACACATTTCATACGAGTGATATCAGTATTCATGGTAAAATCTATAGGGTCATTATACTTTTTGTCGTGTCCATCTATATTATTTATACGTTCATTATCTTCATGTATTTGGTTGCAAATATATTGAGTAATATCTTCAATCTCGTAACAACCGAAAGGAAGTTTAATATCTAAATTTCGTTGCTGTATAATTATACGAAAATTGATATTTGTCTCGTTCATATTTGGAAACATATCATATGTATGCAAACATAATAGTGCGATTTCGGAGTTTTCGGGTACATTTATTGCTGGAAAATAAGTTGATGATAAAGATGTAATTTTACCTGACATACTTACAGTAATCGATTCATCCATTTTATTGTTTTAGGATTTAATAGGTCTAATATGTAATATAACCGTTATTTCACCGTTAGAAATAATAGGATTGTTTTTATCATCAACTAATTCAATTTTTATTTTTTTAATAATTGCTGTATAATATATACCAAAATTACATTAGCAATAATCCACTAATTGTGATAAGAAAAATTCAGTGGTTCTCAAAAATTATTGTTTTTATTGCTAACTAATAACCGTATCAGTTAAATTCAATGTGACCAACATATTATTGTATACTTTTATTGCTACGTTTATTAATGTGAGCATGCGGCAATACGGCCGCCGTCGGACTATTGCTGAAACGAGATTTTTCGAAAATTTTTTTGAACATGTTCCGGGAAAGCGCGGGCTTTGAAAATAATGTCAACAAAAGGGAAGGTCGTGATTAAAAAGGTGTTAATATATCTAAGGGAACACTTTGGCCAGTTTCGAGATATAAATTTCGAAAGAGAGTACCAACGTAGAGCATACGGCAATACGGCCGCGGTCGGACTATTCTTATAATAATGAAAAATATAATATTATATAATATTTAAAGACTTATATAGATATTTCTACTTATTTTTTGTTTTTACTAAACTTTTACTTAAATATAAACATGTTTTTAAAAAACGTTCGATTATAATATAAAATTAATTTGTGTTATTATTAAAAATAAAATTATTATTTATTAATAGATTATTAAAAAAATAAAAATAAAATTATCGGATATTTTTATAAATATCTATATAAGTCTTTAAATATTATATAATATTATATTTTTCATTATTATAAGAATAGTACAGACAGAAAAAATATCGATCAATTTTATGTGTACTACTTTCGTCGATTATAGTTTATGTACCTATGTGAACAATCTTATCATATTTAGTATAATTATGATTATACCAATTTGCTAAATTATTTAAAAGGCATCGCTCATGATTTTAATTTTTAATTTTATAGTTTAAAGACTTATAGAGATATTTCTACTTATTTTTTATTTTTACTAAACTTTTACTTAAATATAAACATGTTTTTAAAAAACGTTCGATTATAATATTAAATTCATTTGTGTTGCTATTAAAAATAAAATTATTATTTATTAAATTTATTAACTAATTAAATTATGAAAAATATAAAAAATAAATTATCGAATATTTTTGATACAGGATATTTTTTCACCGGACCTAATGTCGCCGGATATTATTTACCGGATCAAATGACGCGTCACCCTTCGTGCCCTCTATTTTTCCCTTGTCCGCTTTGTCTAAGAATATGGCTCAGTTGTATGGTACCCGTATCTAGCCGAGGACCAATTACGTTTAGAACGAGTCCAAAACCGCTTCCTTTCCTACGCTGCTTTTAAACTCAATATTGATCACCCACCACATGATTACTTATCCGTTAGAACTTTATTAAATATCCCTACTCTTGCTTCTCGCCGTGTTGATGCTGACCTTGCTTTCATCACCTCTCTCCTTAGCGGGTCAATAGATGACCCAGACCCTCTTTCCGCGTTCCTGTGCGTTCCTGATTTCACAAGAAATCACTCCTTATATCTTGTCTCCTCTCACCGTACTAATTCTTCTTCTTCTTTTGCTTCGCCTTCCTCCCAACTATTTGGGGTCGGACACCCTTGTCCTACACCTCCACTTTACTCGGTCAATCACATCTCCTCTGCACACACCGACAGCCCTCATGTCATTCTCCAAAGTCTCCAACCATCTCTTTTTTGGTCTTCCTCTTCCTCTTTTCCCTTCAACGTCCATCTTCATAACCACTCTTACTGCATTCGTTTCCTCTCGCCTCATCACATGCCCAAACCATCTCAGCCTATTTTCTTTCATCTTGTCCACAATTGGCGCTACACCAACACTACCTCTCACGTATTCATTCCTTATTCTCACCGTACTAATTACTCCCATAATAATCTAGTAGATAGAATGCTCCGCCTACTTAATAGCTCCTGATCTGTAGCAGACTACTGAATTTTTTCATCAATTTTTATTTTACTTTTATTTTACTTAAGCATGTACTTCATAACTGTTTACTATAAGTTTAAATTTAAGTCTATAATTAATTACTGTTTTCATGTACGTAATGTCATTACTTAATTTCTTGTTCAAACTAATAATTGTAACATTGTATCTATAAATTGCCGTTTGGCGTTAAATAAATATGAAGAAAAGTATGTTATAAACCATACAGACAAGGGTGGTATCCTATAAGTTCTCCAAGCGTTTTATCATCTTCAGATGAAAATGTAATTTTTGAAGACATTTTTATACAATATTATAATATGTCGACATTTAAAAACGTGTGCGCGACCGCGTCTCGACTGCCTCTGAAACGGTCAGAGTCACGCGCGGCAGACGCGTTGTAGGGAATCGGCAACATTTAAAAATAGGCAAAGCAGTCCCGACGAAACCAAAAATAGAATCGTGCTGGTCGCGCGTCACTAGACGCGTTCTAAGGAATCACACTTTTAAAGTGCTTTAGTTATACACGCGTACCCGTGCGACCTTTGTTTTATGCGTATTGTCCGTGTTCGCATTTTGTAATATGCTTGCACGCGCGAGCTTTTTTATAACAACGTACTTTCTTTATCCATTTTGATCAAATACATACTTTTTGAACAAGACTTACAAGTGTGTTATTATTTATTATAGGGACTAGTGTCGTGACTTCCATTGCGAACCGGCAGAGTTCCCACAGTATTAACACGTTTTTTAATATAACACTTTTGGTTACATGTTTTTTTATCAGAGAGCGTAAACCGGTATTTTTGAATTTTTGATTGTAAACGTTTTATTCATTAAATTGATAATAAATTATAAATAATAATTTGTGCATTAAATAATTGTTAAAACTATGTGTATCCTAAAAGATACATTGCCACAAACTTCCCTTTCATTAATTATATCAATTGTATTTTATAGGATACACTGCAATGAAATGCTCATTTTACAAATTTAATTAATTATATCCTATGGGATATACAACCAATAATTTATAATACATTAAGTATATAGTACACAGGGCTAAATCAATGAGGGCTATAGCCCCGGGCCGCAAATTGAAAGGGGCCATAATGTATCAACTCTTTTTTTTCAAAACATTATTATAACTTATAAATTTTAAATTTATGTCATACGAAAATGGACTATGAACTTGGATACTTCATTACCGACACACAAGTATCAATTATAGTCATAGTGGTCGTCGCTTCTCGCAACTCGTTATCGTCGTTATCGAACGGGTTTTCGGCGTTTAATATAATCGATTAAATCTATTTTAAAACCTAGTACATTACACGTTCGATAAACGACATACACGTACTTTCACAGATGCAGTACTGATTATTTTAGCTTAGACAACAGACGCTCACTTGAGATTTCCGACTGTTTATTATCATATAATATGTAAAGTTCCTTTTAAAACGTTATATATTTATTGAATTTATCTATTAAATGTGTTTTACTGATTTAATAATTATGTCTTTTCGAAAACATAAATCTGGTGCTTCGAAACGAAGAGCTCTGAAAATTAGAAATGAGTAAGAAACCAAAATTTCTAAATTGTCAAAATTGTATCAACCAATTGAAAATCCTGAATTGGAGCTATTTATTGCGTGATTATAATTTTTATTTTTGACGTTTGTGGTTATTTAGGGTATTTGTATTAAAATTTGAAATAAGTCATTTTATATGTGATGCATTATATATATATATTTATATATAGCTAATGCATATTTACTTATTATTAGAGAATGGATTTATATGTAATAAAAATACAGAAATATGTACATATATAATATATATTATTTCCATATTATGGAAGTATAATTATTAAATTAAGTATAAAATTATCAAAATGATTTGTTGCATTGAATTATTACAATTTTTTTTAAACTATCGAATGTTAAATGTTGCCTATTAGGTCTCAAAATATTTTTAAAACGGCTAAATGATTGTTTCACATCAACCGATGTAATTGGAGCATATTTGAAGCGCATAATACCAGAAGGCGATAATTCCAAATTTTTAGAAGGGTGTCTGCCGCTCATTATGTCGTCGAAAATCGATAAAAAAATCAAAAATTACTAAAATATGTACAAAATATGTACTTATTTTTTTTAAGACCAAGGACTGAAATTGATATTAATATATATTGTTGCGTGCCGGTATGGGAGTACCGGACAGTGCAACGAGAGAAGAGTCCTCAAGTGACAGTTGCTCAATCAATGTTAGATAATTTAAATAATATGAAATAATGAACTCTAGACTTTATTAAATATAACTTTATTAAAATAATTCTAAGTCCAATATTTAATTCACATATAAAATTATTCTAAGTCCAAAGTCTTCCTATGCCTTTAACACTATGATACTTTATGTATAACATTATGTATGCCCGTAACAATATATTTGTTTTATTTGTTAATCAACTGTAAACTTAATGATCTAAATTAATTAATTACTTATAAACTTGTAACGAACATTTTATATTTTTATTGATTGTCCTGTGTGTCTTATCACATGTGTCGATAATTGGTGATAACAATATATAAGTATGGAAGTATACAACATCTTCCCTTTTAATAACAATTTTTTAACTAAATTATGACATAGCAACTGTTTTAAATATAACAACAAAATTTAAATGTAACAAAATTGATAGACTTAAGAACTAAATTAATTTTGAAAACAACAACAAAATTTAAATATAACAAAATTGATAGACTTAAGATACTAAATTAATTTTAAAACAACAACAAAATTTAAATATAACAAAATTGATAGACTTAAGATACTAAATTAATTTTGAAAACAACAAAATTTAAATATAACAAAATTGATAGACTTAAGATACTCAATAAATTTTGAAAACAACAACAACATTAAAATATAACAAACAGTGTTTAACAACAAAATATTTATATAATTGTCAATAACCATATCTTGTTACTTTTTTAATTATACGTCCTTTTCTAGTTCTAGTTACCTGCTCCTCATCTCTATTTTTTGTTTTATTATCCTTATCATCCTCATCTTCAGTTTTAGTTTTATTCTCCTCATCTACAGTTTTAATTTTATTCTCCTCATCTACAGTTTTAATTTTATTCTCCTCATCTACAAATTCATTCAACCTATCATAGTCCTTAATTTTTTTTATAAATTTGGTATTTCGCATTAAGTCTCCCATTTCCACTTTTTATTATATAGGATCTTGGAAATTCTGTTTTATTTTGAATAACTGCTGGTAACCATTTCTTATTAAATATATCTTGTACAAGAACTTTTTCCCCTGTATAAAAATTTATTTCTTCTTTACCAGAATTTCTATTATAATAATTTATTTGTTTGTTTTTAATTTTAATGATTTCTTGTTTACAGTCAATTACTTTAGGTCTCAAGAAGTTATCGTTAAAATTATTTATTAATGTTCTCAAATGCCTAGACTGTAATAATTGAGCTGGGGAGTAATTTAAACCTGCTACTGGAGTGTTTCTGTAATTCATAAGATATAAACTCAGGTCACCACTTTCTTCATTAATTTTATTTAACATATTTTTAGTAATACCAACTGCTTTTTCTGCTAGTCCATTACTTTGATGGTAATTGGGACTGCATGTTACTAAAACAATATCCCAACTTTTTACAAATGTTTTAAACTCTAAACTGTTAAAGGGATTATTATCTGCTACTACAATTTTAGGTATCCCAAATCTACTAAATACCTTTTTTAATTTCTCTATTACTTCACCACTAGTTTTTCTTTTAATTTTCAATACCTCTAGCAATCTAAAATAAAAATCTATTACAATTAGGTAACTTTTTCCAAAACACTCTGCAATATCTATTCCTACTTTATAAAATGGTATATCAGGCGTATCATGACTCTGCATCGGTTCTTTTCTTTTAGATATACTGATTTAAACATACTTTACAAGCGCCTATTTGATTTTCAATTTCTGTTTTCATACCTGGCCAATAAAATAACTGATTTGCTTTTTTCACTGTTTTGGTCATTCCCAGATGAGTGCTATGCAGCTTGTTTATCACATATCTTCTTAATGTTTTGGGTACTATTAAACATATATAACATTTCATTTTCTAATATAATCTCATTTCTTAATTTATAAAAATGTTTTAGTTCCTCTCTTGATGTACATTTTTTAGGCCACTCATTTTTTAAATAACCACATACTTGATTTAAAACCTCATCTCTAGATGTAGCCAACCTAAATTCTTTTTCCTTATCATTTTCAAATTTAATTTCAAGTTCATTTAACGTATGTACAATATCTTGCATTGTCTCATCACTTTTCTCTTCTCTTTTAATGTAATTACGACTAAGAAAATCTGCAACATACATATACTTTCCAGGCAGATATTCAAAATGTATGTTACATATTAACAATTTAACCCTCAACCTTCTTAGCCTATTATTAGGTATCTTATTGATTTCTTTTTTTATAACCGACACTAACGGCTGATGATCAGTGAAAATATAAACTTGTTTTTGTCCATAAATTAAATAATGAAATTTTGTACAAGCGAAAACTATAGCAAGCATTTCCTTCTCTACTTGGGCAAAATTTATTTCAGAGTCACTTAAACATCTCGAAGCATAATGAACAGGTTTTCTATTTTGAAATATACAACATCCTATTGCTTTTTCTGAAGCATCAGTTTGTATTTCAAAATTTTCATTTAGATTAAAATTATTTAAACTAGGTATTTCACATAAAATCTTTTTAATTTTCTCAAAAACTTTACTTTGACTTATTGTCCATTCTCATAAGACATCTTTCTTTAATAATTGTCTAAATGGTGTAACTATTTCAGAAAGATTAGGAATAAAGCCTCTCAGATAATTTACCATGCCCATAAAAGATTGTAACTCCTTTTTATTTGTTGGCTCTTATAGTTCTCTTATTACTCTTATTCTCTCAGTATCTGGTTGTATACCTTCAGCACTTATTATAAATCCTAAAAACTTAACTTTAGAAACTTTGTACTGTAATTTTTTTGGATTAAATTTAATGTTTAACTGTTTAGCTCTTTTAATTACTTCACCTAATGCCATGTCATGTTCCTCTATTGTTTCTCCAGCTACAAGAATGTCATCAAAATACACATTAACATTATCTATGTCACCAAAGTATTTCATAGTAAGTTCTTGGAATTTTTCTGGAGCTGATGCCAGTCCAAAAGGTAATCTTAGAAATTTATAGCATCCAAAAGGTGTACTAAAACAACATAATTGTTGAGACTCTTCATCAAGCTCACAATGGTAAAATCCATCTTTAAGATCTAACACAGTAAAAATACTTTTATTTGATAATTTTAATTTAATTTGTTCTAGCGTGGGTATTTGATACCTTTCTCTTATTATATTTTTGTTGATTTCTCTTGGGTCTAAACAAATTCTCAAACTATTGTCAGGCTTTTCTACAACTATTATTGGACTTTGCCACTCATTTGGTTTATTACATTTTTCAATCACTTTTAGTTTACACATACTACTTAGCGCTTCTTTTAAATTATTAAGTATTTTATAAGGAACTCTTCTAGGAGGGACAGATATAGGAAATGCATTACTTTTTAATTTGACACTAATTTTGTCTGGAAATTTTCCTAGTCCAATGAAAATCTCATTATTTTCTTTTACAAAAATATCTTTCTCATTTTCACTTCTTTTTATTTCATTTATTTCACTCATATTATAATTCAATTTGATACAATCAACTAGTCCTAGTATTGGCAACTCATCATAGTCTACTACTTCAAAGTAAGTTACTATTTTATTTCTCTTGTTATTTATACTAACTTTAATTTTTCCCAATGATGCAACTTGAAACCCTCCAAACGCTCTAATTATCACCATACTTTTTTCCAATTTTGTATTTAATTTTTTTAAATTGCTTTAGCGGCATTACATTTAATTGTGCGCCAGTGTCTAATTTAACTAACATTTTTGTATCATCTATACTCACTGTAACAGTCCAGTTAATACATTAACTCAGTCTCAATTGTGTCTAATGATAAATATGTCAATTCTCTTTCTACATTCTGGTTTACTTCATTTACTTGATAATTACTAGTTTTCTCTTTAGATTTACACTTTAGAGCAAAATGATTTAATTTCCCACATAGTTTACACTTTTTACCAAATGTAGGACATTTGTTTATATAATGTTGGTTACCACATTTAAAACAATTAAGAAGTTTTTTGTTATTCTTACCATCTTCATCTTTGCATCTTCCCACAGCATTACTCGACTTGCCTTGACTCCATTCGCTGTATTTTCTGTTTTTTGCTTCGTATTGATGTTGATTTGTTTTGCATGCCTCCTTAGACTTGTAACGCCAATCCTTGTCTTTTCCAATTTGGTTGACACTTTTTTCATGAATATCTTTCTGCACCAAGCGACAATTTGCTTCAGCTTGTTCTATCACTTGACAATATTTAATGACTTTTGTCAATGGTAAATCTTCCCTTAGTAATTTGGACTGTAATTCTTTGTCATTAATTCCAAGAACTACCTGTGTACGCAAGAGTGCATCTTCAGTATCACCAAACGAACATGATTTAATTAATTCACGTAAATTTGCATAATATTTGTCAAATGGTTCACCTTCGGCTTGTTTACGTGTGAAGTACTTATACTGCTCCATTACTTCGTTTTTTCTTGGAACACAATATTCTTCTAATAATTTGAAAATATTGTCCACTGTCACAACATCAATTTTAAACGTGTTGTATAGTTCTAAACCACCTGGTCCTAATAAATTTAGTAATCTAGCCACTTGAACTTCTTGACTTTTTGTATTCGTCTTAGTTGCCAAAAAGTATACTTCAATTTCTGGTTTAAAAATCTTGAAATTGTCATTTAAATTACCTGTAAGTTTTAAACTTGCTGGTCTATTGAATTCCATGATGCCTTATTTTTATCCGTTTTCATCCAGCGAATAGGTACTTTATAATATTATTTCATAATATGTACGACTGCGCCATGTTTTATTTGTTAATCAACTGGAAACTTAATGATCTAAATTAATTAATTACTTATAAACTTGTAACGAACATTTTATATTTTTATTGATTGTCATGTGTGTCTTATCACATGTGTTGATAATGGGTGATAACAATATATAAGTATGGAAGTATACAACAATATTAGTGTTTATTTGAACAAATTATTGAACTACTATAACAGCGGAAATTGCATTTCAAATTAACTTTATAGTTAAATTCTCGATGATAATCTTGCAAATAATTAATGCTTATCGATCAATTACCATGATTTTATAGAAAATATGTAATATTGCATCGTTTAAATCGACTTTAATTTTGCTGCATAACAACAATTGCTCGATCGCGATCGATCCGTGTAAATCTGCCTTTGTTTTTCCTTTAACTTTCGTAAATTATGATAAGCGCGTGGACACCGTGCGAAAATTCGGCCAGTGGCGACGACGCAACACCGCCACTCACAAATATGTTGCTGCGAAGCCCACCACCGTCCGACAGCGGCGAGAGCCCACCACCACCACCACCACTACCGACAACCAGCACACCGGTGGCAGTAGTGAATTTAATTTTGATCTGGTATTTTTTTTTTCTATAAACCTATCTATTTCCGGAGTTGGGTCCAAGTATGTTGTTAACCTTTTTTTCGGTACGTCTTTGTTTTTTATAATTAATTTAGGAACATCAGATTTACCGTGTCCTTTCCAATTTTCAAACGCACCAAGAGTGTCAATAGACGGAGAAGTACTTTGAATATCATATTCTAATTTATTTGATAAATTCTTACTGTCATCTGGCGATTCAGATATTTTCAATTCTAGTGAATTTTGTTCTGAACCATGTGAACTGGCCAGACTACTTTCATTTTCACTATAATATTTTTTTTAATTTACTTCTTCAACGATATTTGTTATTGGTACATTGAAATCAAGCGAAGCCGATACGGAATTTTCGTTAAATTTTAGTTGCTTGCTTCTAAATAATTTAGAACTTGAATCAAGTGCGTTCAAATGCGTGGCCACAAATCTATCTGCTGTCATAGGCTTAACTTCAAATCTTATAATACGTTTTTTTAAATCACCAAAATCACTCTCGACCGATGCTGATGACGCAATAGGATGTGGTAACTGAAATATATTTGTCATTACACTACTCCATAATGGGAAATGTTTGCATAAACGTAATACAACTTTAGATAAACTAGGAATAAAATAAGTCGAAATTAGATCCCCTTTTACTTTTGATTGTTTTATCGCGAACTCTTCAATATCTTTCAAGTAATCTTCAATAGCATTCAAATATGGTCCATTTTCTTCTTCTTCACCGTCTTCAAAAATAATATTAATATCGTCATTAATGATTAATAATTATAAATTTGTTTTTCAAATATATGTTAAACACAATTTGATATATTTTTCCAAATCATTTAGGGAGAAGATAGCTGTTGTATGTTTTCTTTATACTTTTTTTATTGGAATGGAATCCAATTCAATGTCATTGGTGCTAATGACAAAAATAAAATAAAGTAACCAATATTACATTTTTTAATGCTCTTATTCCACTATGCTATAAATGTCTTTTTAAAATATCTTCAACTATACTGTGTACTTTGCTCATAGTGGGTTGCAGAGTTATGGATTGAGAAATGCTCGAACAGAGTGTAGTACTATTGTAACCAAGAGCTTGGTTATTAATACCCTTTTCTTCTCTTAATACAATATTAAACTATTATTGTCTTAGTATAGTTTATTTACTTAAATCCTATCTTACTGGAAAGTTTTAAAATAATAAAAATATTTGCTTTACAATGACTATGTTGTACACTGTGTCATTAATAGGTATAGTGTGTTTTTATTCATACACTATACTCAATGTTGTTTAATATGAATTTTTATAGCATACAAGTTTAAAACAATTAGTATATTGAAAAATGTTTGTATAGTGCTGTATAATAATATATTGTGACGTTTGTTTGCATGTTCGTCGCGAGTGTTGGCTAAACTGTCGAATTATGCGAGTGTTGGCTACACCGTCGAACGACGCCATCCGGTCCGTTAGGTATTCCGTGGGTTTTCCCGTTGCACGAAGCCGTCTGTGCCGTAGACAAAAGATTTGTCTGTGCTTCGAGGAACGTCGTAGCACTTGGATGTACTTCCGCTTTTACTGGGCTGTCATTTGATTGTACTCTATTACATTTCGAATGCTTTATTGCTGTGCCGTCAATTGGAACTTTTCAGTTTAGATTGTCCGTTATTTTTTTGTGTCTAATTCTAATTTCTTTTTTTCAGATTTTTTTTTTTTTTTCTCTGGTTTCAAATTTTTTTTTGTGATGGCACCCACGTGTATCATATGTGGACCTGTCCGCCGCGTTGGCATTTCCCTTCATAAATTCCCGACGATGAACCAAGCGGTTCGGAATGAACGGTTAGATTATGTCTCGCGCCACGGAATTGATCGAAACCAAGTATTCGTGACGTCAAAACTTTGTTCGAGACATTTTGATCGTGACGACTTCGTGCTTACGGCCGTTCGACGTGTTATCCACCGCGACGCAGTACCGAGAAATGCCGTTTTGCCCGATGCACCAGTAGCAGCGGTCCACGTGGTCCCGCACGCCGTTGTCGAAGGTAATTTTCTTTTACAGGACCATGTTGGCGGCGAAGAACGACAGACGTTCGTCGACGTTCCGGTGGACATGGACATCAGTCAAAATTACGTTGTAGTCGACGTAGCGGGTGATGATGATGTCAACATCGATGATGAAGGTTCCCTTCAGTACAACGCCTTAGCCGACAGAGGGCAGGCGATCGTCGACGGCCCAGTGGACATGGACATCAGTCAGAACTATGTTGTCGTCGACGTAGCGGTCGAAGAAATCGAAGAAGTTAATGGTGATATCGACCTTGGGATCGTCGAGGTGGAAGAGGTAGCGGTGAACGACGTTGACCTGGTCGACGACCGCAACCACGAAGACTTGATGGCCAACATCGTAGTGGTCGAAGAACTGATCGCCGCCCGAGTTGGCGCACACGCACCCGACCGCTTGCACATCGGACCGATGGATCGCGTTTGTCCTCACTGCTATGCGAAAAATTTCGTAAGCGAGCATTTTATTTGTTGTAGGGACGGTAAGGTTTTGTTGACAGGTGACAGAGTGTTGGGAGAGGTTCCGCTTGCATTGCGAAGACTGCTCAGCGAAGACGGCTCGGAGAACAGGCATTTTCAGAGCGAGGTCCGTCAGTACAACAATGCCATGGCGTTCGCGTCTCTGATCACGCAAGATTTCCAGGCACCCCCGGGACAAGGACCCAGAGCATTCGTCATGCACGGCCAAACGTATCACCTGATCAGTGACGCGGCCGCCGGACCGGACGTCATTCCACGGTTCTGTCAACTGTACTTCGTGGACACGCGGTTGGCGACCGAGAGCCGCATTCGAAACCCCGTCAACTCCGCGTGTAGACCGGATCTTTTGGACAGATTGGACATCATGCTGAGAGAGATCAACCCGTACGCCCGAATGTTCATGCACATGACGGAGATGTGGAATAGAGAACAGAATTTGGCTGCGGCGGAAAATCCGGCGAGACCGCCTCGGACTGTAAGTATGCATTTCGTACGTGATTCAAGAGACCCGGGACGCCGCAACCAGCCGGCCGTGCGTGAGATCGCTGCAGTGTTTGTTGGTAACGACGGCGACCCTCCGGAAAACGTGGACTTCGTTGTTTACGATAGGAATCCGAATCCCAACGTCAACCACCGACGAATGCCTTCCACGAGCCGTCATGCGGACCCTTTGCTGTACCCACTATTATTTCCCCATGGCGAAAGCGGATGGGCCACACACATGCCGCACGAAGGACCGCGCCGCACCCGCGTCAATCAAAATGTTTCACTGAAGGAGTATTCGTGTTATCGTTTGGCCGTTCGTTATGACAGCCTCAACGAGCCGAACGCTCGGTTTAGTGCCATTCACAACGGTCGATTTTTGTTGCAACAATACGTGTGCAACAATTATGTCAGAGTCGAGGCGAGCCGGTTAAGATATTTGCGAAACAACCAGGACCAGTTGCGCTCCGAATCCTACCAGGGCCTGATGGATCATCTCGCTGTACAGGACGTTCCGCGGGATCAGCAACATGCCATTGGCCGTCGCGTCATACTGCCCTCTTCCTTCGCAGGCAGTCCGCGTTGCATGCAACAAAATTATCAAGACTCCATGTCGATTGTGCGAAAATTTGGTAAACCCGATTTGTTCATTACTTTCACATGTAACCCTAGGTGGCCTGAAATAGTGGAGAATCTACCTCCGAGAGTGGCATCTTCTGACAGACCGGATTTGGTGTCCGGGGTGTTCAACCTGAAACTCCAGGATCTCATGCGTGACATAACCGAGCGTCACATATTCGGCAGGGTCGAAGCTTTTGTATACGTGGTCGAGTTCCAAAAGAGGGGATTGCTGCACGCGCACATACTGTTGATTTTACAGGAAATGTACAAGCCGAAGGACGCTGAAGATGTGGATCAACTGATTCGAGCCAAGATACCCGACCCGGATACCGAGAGAGAACTGTACGACATAGTAGTGACCAATATAATGCACGGACCTTGCGGGATTCAAAACCCAACGTGCGCCTGCATGGTAGACGGGAAATGTCAGAAAGAGTTTCCTAAACCTTTCAACGACGAAACGCAGTTCAAGAGTGCCGGAGGTTATCCTGCCTACAGACGAAGAGACAACGGCCGCGCAGCTTTGGTGAGGGACAGGGAGCTGTTTAACGATTCCGTAGTGCCGTACAATCAGGGCTTTGCACCGGAATTTTTTTTTCGGGTTTCGGGTGTTGAAAAAAAATTCGGGTTATTGAATTCGGGTGTTACGGGTTAATACACTTTTCTGGTTACGGTTAAATGTAAATTTCTTTGGGTCAATTAAGGTTAATTCTGGTGTTCAAAAAAAAAAAACCATGTTGTATATCAATTAACATGAGATTTTCAATGCAAATTTGATATAGTAATTGGATTTTATTTTTAAAGTAAATATAATGAAGAAAAATTTAAAAATAATATTAAATTAATACTTATAACTTAGTACTTACTCAGTCCTTTTACTACAGAAGAAAGTTCTCGCTTATTACATATTTTGACAAAACATATTTTTATTATATTTATTTTTGATTAAGAAGGTTAGACAACACAATTTAGTATTAATAATCTTGACTATTATTGAATATTGTAAAATAGAATAAAACAATGATCTAGCATCTAGGTATTTTTAAATTTTTATTAATCTATTTAATAAATACCTAACACTTAGAGAATACATTAGAGAATTACTTTACAATTAACATTTTTAACTCTTAAACTTTTAACAATAGAACAGTTACATATATAAATGAATAAATACTTAGCACTTTTAAGTTTCAGAAAAAAAACAACAAAACTTTTAAAACTAAAATATGATTTTTATTTAATTTTATCAAATATTTTATTACAACGAATAATCATTATTTTTTCTAGCATGTCACTTGTAAGTGACATGCGCAAATCTGATAAAACATACTTTAATCCTGAGAAGCAACGTTCAACGGACACCTATACATTATGTATATACTGGTTAGTATTTTCTAATAGTTAATAAATAATAATTATGTATCATAAAATGGGGTGGATAGAAACACATGCAAATGTAAAATTAAAATTTGTTACTTTGATGTCCACCTCATGTATTATCAATATATTAAAATATATTTCCTTGATATTATGAATTGTCAACCAGTAGGTACAAAATTAAAATTACATACAATAAAAAATAAAAATAAAAATCATTATATAAAATTATAAAATTAATTATAAAAATAATTATAATATAATAATTATAATATTATAAAATATTCCTTCTATAGTTCTAGGCGTACAAACACTAAAAAGCTACATAGGTACATACTCGTAATTATTAATTATTTTATATTTTTACATTTTTAATTTAAAATCAAATAATACTGACAAATTAATATTTATTTATCTATTGTTTTTTTTTTTTTTTTAAAAAGAAACACTAAAAAGTAAAAATTATTTGAAATTTGAATTTCCTAAATAAACTATAATTATTTTTTCGCTATATTATATAATTCAATAGTAATTTAATATGTAGATACAATTATAACTTATATTATTGTTCTAAATTATAAATTATAATTAATATCTAATATAAATAAATTAAAATTGAATAACATTAATAACAGAAGTTAAAACTAAAGAAAGACTAAAATTATTAATAATTTAAAAATGTTCAGTACTTACTTGAGTGACAGGAACACTTAGGATTACTTGTGCTAATCTAAATAGCTCTGGTTTAATCAATTTCAAATCCTGCCAATACTGTCTAATACTCGTAGAATGATGTAAACGTTGAATATTATCATAGCTTTGTAACAACAAACGAATTGGTATTGCTTCAGCACTTTCATTTTGTTCTTGTATAGAAATACATGATTTAGTTTTAATAAAATCTTCCAAATCATCATCTTCAACATTTGACAAATTATGATTTTCAACCTCATCATGAGTTGCAGATACAATAATTTCATCATTTGAAATTGGCATTGAATTTTTATCTAACCATAAAATAATCTTCCACACATCAATTAAAATATTAATTGCTTTATACCTGGAGTTATCATCTAGGAGACATTGAAATCTTGGGTCTAAATAGATACCTAAAACAGTTTAAATATTCAAAATCACAATAATGGTTTTATTTTTAGTTTGTATTTTAAAAAATAGTAATTTAATACTTACCAGCTACAAAAATAGGATTTTCCAACAATAATTTTTCTCTTCTTTCCATTGAAGTAGATAAAATCTTAGAAAAGCCTGAACCTACTTTCTTAGTATCTCTGCAACACTTAAGCCAAATACCATAGAAATCTCCTATAGTAATGTCTTCTTTTTGAAGTTGAACCGTGGCTTGTTTAGCAGGTAATAAAGCTTTTACCTGTCAAAATTATCAATACTTAAATAATTAAATTTAATATTCATTATTTATAGTTAAATACTTAAATTACCATTGTGTTAAAAATATTATAAAAACTTTTTGAAACAAATTAGGTAAAACATTTTAAAAATAAGGTTAAGCAATTAAATAATACAAAATGAAACATACTAAAATTTCTGTTTTCTGCCATTGATCATCAGTTACATTCAATTCTTTGAATGTATCGGAGACATCTTTACATACATCTTTTAACTCTAAGAGACGATTTAACATGTCACAAGAACTACCCCATCGAGTCTCCACATCAATGATTGCTTTTTTAGCTTTTGGATGAAGACGTTTTATTATTCGAATTACTGTTGGAGTTCTTAGTTTTTTCACTATCTATGAGCAACCATAATCATTATTCACACAATTTTAAAATTCATAATTAGACTACAGATATTTTAAATATTTAAACGATTATTATATATTACCTCTCTCATTTTAGAAATACATTTTTGATCCGATGATGATTTAAGTGCATCTTCTACACAAAGTTGTAAAGTATGCACAGAGCAACGAATTAACACATTTAGAGGCTTCATATTTTGTTCTTCAAAATCAATGTTTTGGTTTGACATCACAGTCACTAAATCATCTTCTAAGCCATCTAGAGGATCCAATTCCAAATCTTCACTAATTGGGTTATTATCTGTATTATCTTCTAACAATTCATCATCTTAAAAAATATGTTTTTCAAATTTTTAAAAAATGTAAATTTTACTTTGTTGAACAATGATTGCCTGGTAAATAACTAGTTACCTAATGAATTTAATACATAATCATAGGTACCTCCTCTCCTTGTACTACTTTGCAAATTGTATATTTGCAGACACTAAAATTATTACTATAATCATTAAGCTTTTATTATAAATTATAATACCTCTTAGCTCTTATTTATTTATTGAATAATCAACAACATAATTTACCATCAATTATTATAATTTATAAGTAAAAACTAGAAACTAACAAGTTAAGTCAAAAACTTAAAAGTCTTAACATTGTAAAGCTAAAATAATAATTTAATTTTTTTCATTACCATCAGTTTCTTTTTGCATTAGGTCTGCCATCTTGATAAAATTTCTGGCATTGTCAGTCGTGATTGTAAGAATTTGTTGTTTTTTAATTTCAAAAACTGTAAGAACTTCATTGACCTGAAATAAATTTGTTAATTGTTTATAATAATATTTTTAAATTATTCAATGTTCTTCTGTTTATTAAAAAGATTAATTATAAACAATTTACTAATTTAGTATAAAGTACTATTTAGTAATTTACTGACCTTTTCTTTTAAATACACAGCAGTGTGTTTTTGGGTTAACTCAATCATAGCTAATGTGTGTAAAGTAGTCACTGTTGTATCGGCAGCTGCATATTGAACATTAATTCCTAAAATGGACTAAAAGGACGCACAATCCATTTTAAGGCATAATAATTTATTTTTAACCAAGTCTTTAATATTTTCCACAACTTCATTTGATTTATTAATAACATTTGACCTTACATTGCGTTTATTAATTACATTACAGCCATTATCTAAACCGGCCAAACCTTTTAATAAAGGATTTAAAATTTTACGAAATCCACTATCCTCTAAAAGTTCAAACGGTCGTCCATTAACCGTTACCAATTCTGTACAAGCA
Source organism: Sipha maydis (assembly GCA_034509805.1). Lineage (NCBI taxonomy): Eukaryota > Metazoa > Arthropoda > Insecta > Hemiptera > Aphididae > Sipha > Sipha maydis. Next base: position 20,960 of record JASXSY010000355.1, on the reverse strand, counting down.
TTCATTAGTTGGTGTGCTGTAAGCTCAATAGACATATACTTTGATTTCTTATTTTCAAACTTTAGTTTTGATTGTGTCATTGGCTTTTGCTATAGTAAAAATTTAATAAATATTAACTTATAATTTCTAGGTATGTATAAACTTTAATATTTATCAAACTGGTAATGTTAAAAAATAAAAAGTGTACTTAGGTAGGTAAACATATTTTATTCATTTATTGTGTTATTTTAGTGTTATAAGTTATAAATTATAAAATAATTAAAACTTTCAAAATTATAAGTAATTGATACCTATTTTTCGAGTATACCTATTGACTATTATAGTTAAAAGTTAAAAATAAAATACAAATGGATAAATTTGTATAATTTTGTCCTATATTTTTATTATACGAACCTTAATAGTTGTCTGTTCATAATATTTCTTCTTTTTTTCAATTTCTGTCGATTCAACAGACAAATATTTTGCAAAAATGTCATAATGGAGACTTTCGATATGCCGCTCTAAGTTTTTTGCATGCTCGCCTACAAGTTCTTGTCCACAAGACTCTATTTGACATTCTGATTTTCCTGTCGAAATATTAAACTTAAAATATTTATGAACAGGAGAAGTTCTTTTTCTGCCCATTTCTATCTATAAAGTATAAAGTATAATGATTATTAGGTACCTATGAAATATTGAAAGGCACAACATAACAAAAATGAAATATATTTACTCAATGCGTTTATGGTAGGTAAAATTATGAAGACTAAAGATTATAATTTTCAATTTTGTATTATAATTTCTTTTCAGTTATCTGTACACATGTTTGGTTTTTAAACAATCAACAATGAATAGGTAATGATAAATATTAATACGCGCTCTTAATATCGTTTAGGTAGGTAAATATACAGTTTGGTCAATATCGATAAAACCTATTATTGTTTTATCGATATAATAACTTGTCGTTGTCGTCACTGATTGGATCATTAGTAATGTTTCATTCTAGCAATGAGGATAAATATAGATCCACCATGCATTCTAGCTATCTTCTTATCTTCTTACCATTATAGTCACATTAGTTGCAAAAAATACATACAAATTGATATGCCACTTAATGTTTAATGATTCGGGTTTTGGGTTAACCCAAATATTTCATATGGGTTTCAGGTTATTTCGGGTGTTTTACGGGTGTTGATTTTTTCAAACGGTTTTGTATACACGGGTTTTGGGTTATGCTATTTATTTGGGTTAATTCAGGTTTCGGGTTTCGGGTTACGTTCGGGTGCAAAGCCCTGCGTACAATCCATATTTGTTACTCAAATACAACGCGCATATCAACGTGGAAGTGTGTTCGACCGTCAAAAGCGTCATGTACCTGTACAAGTACGTCTACAAAGGCCACGATGTGGCCACAGTTCGGGTTTGCGCAAACGATGAGATTCAGAGGTTCATCGACACGAGATACGTGAGCGCGCCGGAAGCGATCTGGAGACTCTTCTCTTTCAATTTGCAGAAAAGGAGCCATGTCATCGTTCGATTGGCTGTACACTTGGAGGGTAGGCATAACGTTTTTTTCAGGGCCGGTGAACTGATACAACAGGTCGAAAGAGCGAGACACCGAGACACCACCCTTACCGCTTACTTCCGTCTGAACGCTACGGATCCAGAGGCTCGACAATACCTGTACCACGAAGTGCCCAATCACTATTGCTGGAACGCTTCTATATGCTGCTGGACTAGAAGGATGAAAAACATTGGAGGCCGACTCATAGGTCGAATGTATTCCGTAAGTCCTTTAGACCGCGATCGGTTTTTCCTGCGTATGTTACACGTACATAGGCGGGGCTGTGCTTCGTTCGCTCACGTGAAGACTGTTGACGGCGTGCTTCAACTCAGCTACGAAGCGGCCGCGATGGCACTGGGGTTGCTCGAAGACGATACGGCGTGGAGTCGCTGTCTGGCAGAGGCCTGCCAACACGACACTCCGCGACAGGTTCGGGCCCTCTTCACAATCATCTGCGTCTACTGTTTGCCGACCAACCCATTGGATTTGTACAACGGGGTCGAGGAACACCTGATGTCGGATTTCTCGCGCAACCGGCCGGAAGGCGCTGCCAGGGCGGCGTGTCTCAACGCCTTGAATCAATTATTCGGAACCCACGGTAAGTCGCTCGCCGATTTTGGGTTGCCAGTTCCAGAAGTGATAGAAGAACCACGAGAGATGATATACGACGCTATTGATGAAGCGAAGCAAGGCGATGCGTTACTCCAGCAACTCAACGTCGATCAAAGGGCTGTGTACGATCGCGTCATGGCCGCGATGTTGGACCCCCGTCCGAGCGCCAAGGTGTTCTTCGTCAACGGTCCAGGTGGGACTGGAAAGACAATGCTGTACTCGTGCCTTATGTCCGTGTTGCGCGGCCGAAACAGGAATGTCTTGGCAGTGGCGTTCACCGGGATCACGGCCGCTCTTTTGGACGGCGGAAGGACCGTTCACTCCACCTTCGGTTTGCCTTTCGGAGTGCTCACGCACGAGTCCACTTCCACCATAAGATTGCAGTCCCGCATGACGCACAGAATTCGCGACGCTGCGCTCATCGTCTGGGACGAGGCACCCATGTCCCCGGGTTTCCAACTGACGGTTGTCGATCGGCTTCTGAAGGACATCATGCAGTCGAATCTTCCTTTTGGCGGTAAACCTTTTCTGTTAGGTGGTGATTTCAGGAAGATTCTTCCAGTCGTCTCCCATGGGACGAGAAGTGACATCGTCGGCGCGTGCATCAAATCCAACGAGCTGTGGCCCGTCATGCAACAGTTCTTCCTCACCCGGAACATGCGAGCGGACGGCGACAGAGAGTTTGCAGCGTGGCCTCTCCTATTAGGCAACGGTAATGTGGACAGGCACGACGACGACGAGAACGCGATACAAGTGCCCCGCAGATTCCTGTGTCAAATTCCATTGGCCGACTACGTGTTCCCGCAAATGATGAACTTGGCCAACATCAACGACTTCGCGAACAAAGTTATCTTATGCCCTACCAACGAGGGTTGTCGTCAGATGAACGAAGGCATTCTCCGCAATCGTCTCGAGGGTGAAGTCAGGCATTACATCAGCACGGACACCATAGAGTGCGACGACCCCGAGGACGCCGCAGACTTCCCGATAGAGTTCATTCATTCACTTAACCCCACGGGACTCCCTCTTCATGACCTGGCTCTGAAGGTGGGCGCTGTCGTCATGCTGCTCAGAAACCTGGACGCCAAAAGAGGACTTTGCAACGGTACGAGGATGGTAATTGTCGAGCTTCGACGTTTGAATTTCAGAGCTAGGCTGCTCAACGCTACCGAGCACGACGACGACATCATAATTCCCAGGATTCCGCTGACCACTACCGAAGCTGACGGCTTACCCTTCAAGTTGTGACGAATGCAGTTCCCAGTTCGATTGGCTTTTTCGGTGACCATCAACAAGTCTCAAGGACCGACATTCGACCGCGTTGGAATATACCTGCCTTCTCCTGTGTTCAGCCACGGACAGTTGTATGTGGCGTTCTCCAGGGTGAGAAACGCTGAATCCGTCAAAGTTTATATACCGACCGATGCCAGTGGAGTTACGAAGAATGTGGTGTACCGTGAGATTCTCTAAATATTTTTTGTTATGTTTATAAAACTTATATTTTTATATGTATATTTCTTCTGTAAACTTTTGCTTATATTCTCTGATTATGATAAACTTCTGCGTTCTGTCTTTCATAAATTATTTATACATCATATTTTTATACATTTTCTTCGTATATTCTTTAGCTTAAGAGTTCATCATTGCTTTGATTATGAGAACTTCCTTCTGCACTCTGTCTTTCATGGATTACTTATATTTTATGTTTTTACATGTATTTCTCTTCTGTTATCTTTTGCCTATATGATTATGAGAATCTTTCTCGCTCTGTCTTTTCTTTTATGAATTATTTATATTTTTATGTATAACCTCAACATAATTTTATTTAGCTTTAAAGTTCCTATTCTCTGATTATGAGAAACTTCCATATTCTGTCTTTCATAAAATATTTATTTTGTTATACATTGTCTTCATGTATTCTTTTATGGATTACTTATGTATTATATTTTTATATGTATTTCTCTTCTGTACACTTTACTTATATTCTCTGATTATGAGAAACTTTGTCTTTCATAAATTATTTATATTTTATATTTGTATATACCTACTTCCTCCTAATATACTTTAAACTATTGACTACGAGTACATTTTATGTACTCCGATTTTGAGAAAGGCATTGGCGACGTCCACGTGGTCTTTCTTGGATGTCTTTTTCACTAAGAATGATTAGAGTGTTAAACTAACGCCAACATTTATATTTACATACTTATTGTAAAGTATTCACATATTTTTATTTTTTTAAATGTTTTATATAAATGTATTTTTTTTTACCCTATATGTATTGTTGGTTATACTACATATTAATTGATAATTAAAAATCAAACATGTTATGTATTGCATTTTTAAATTGTGATATTTGCTTTTTACCTTAACATTAAATTATGTTTAAATATTATACATTTTTTAATTGTACCATACTTTTAAAATCAATACATTTTTAATGTGTTTTTAAATCATATTGAAATGTTTTACTTTTATTCCCTTCAATATGCTATTTAAATGTATTTTTTTTTTTACCCTTTAATTATTGCTGGTTTGTACTACATATTAATTGATAATTAGAAATCAAACATGTTATGTATTGCATTTTTAAATTGTGATATTTGCTTTGTACTATAACATTAAATTTTGTTTAAATATAATACATTTTTTAATTGTGCCATACTTTTAAAAGCAATACATTTTTAATGTGTTTTTAAATAATATTAAAATGTATTACTTTTATTCCCTTCAATATGCTATTGGTTTATTACAGGAGAAGACACTTATAATATTTTTATAATCATTAGGAGATATTTTATTCTATAATTGTAATATCAAGATCTATATGCATATTAATACTTTTTTTAATTCTATTCCATCTATTCTATAATTATTATTGCCCTCTGCTGTTTGATGGTTTTACTTTTTTACATGGTTTTATATGTTTGACACATGTAAATTGAGTGTATGGTACTGTAATGCTAATAATGAAACGATTAGGTAGGTATATTAACTTTTTTACAATTAAAAGCAATTGTTAGTGTTCTTTAAATAAATTAAACAATGTAGGTACCCTTCACGATTACATTCAATATTTTGATTCACATTTTCTACAGTAAAGAATTACAATTTACAATTCCTACTCCGTACGGACTACTTTGATGAATATAAAATCCTAAAAAAAGTTGTGCAAACGGTGACTGCTAGATAGCGAATGCTGTTGACGCCGAAGGCGTCTCAATTTTCCACCCGTACGTGTTATCAAAAGTAGTAATTATCACACGATTTGTAACCGTGGTATATTGTAATTCTACATAAAAATGTTTTGACTTATTAAAAAGTAATTATTATTAATTAATTAATATTTCTATTAATAATAATTAAGCGAATTACACCCTCAGCGAGGCACACAGAAGCTAGTCTTTATATATAATTATCTGAAATTGACTCCAATAATGAACTAATAACGGATCAATTCCAATAAAATGTATTGAAGTAGCAAATTGTGAATGTTTTAATTCCACTAAAGAATAAATCTGTGTGGGGACATGTACGTGTTTCATTTTACTCGTGAAACCAATCAAGTTGGTGATATAGGTAGTAGAAAAGAGATTATTATTTCCTCTAATGGTCTATACCAGCGGTCACCAAATGACGGATACGGCCCTCTGACCAATTTTATCCGGCCCGCAGACAGTGAAATAAAAATAAAATCTGATAATAATGTACATAGGTAGACTCAGTAGCGTTACAAGCTTTTCAACTTTTGCATTATAATGTAATATATTGAAAATATCTAATTTGAATTTTGATGGCCCCGAAAATTTTCAAAATTCCTTATGTGGCCCTCGAAAAATATTAATTAGTGACCCCTGGTCTATACAATAGTACTAACAAAATTGTATTTAATATTGATATTGTACAAAAAAAACTTACCTTACATGTCATTATAATTTAAAAACTACAAAAATAATTGTAGTAGTAAAAACTAAAAAGCAGCCGTCCGTCCAGCTAGACTACAGACGATTAAGTAATAAACAGTATTTATTGATTATTTAATACTTCCATTAAACACGATTGTATTTATACATTTATACTTAAAAATTACTATACTATTTTAATAAGCACCAATCTTTTAATCTATTTTAATATATTTACAGAAGTGTAATTTTACGTAGAAATTAAAATTAAATATAAATATGATACATATAAAGTTCTGGGCTCCCCGGTGATTGTCAGGTAGCCGGGTGGGCCAGATCGACACTGGCTCCTATAATTACTAGTAAATATTAGTATTTATAATCATTGGTAATAGGAATATAATTATGCTCGGAAATCGAAATAGCAATAATTTTGTTCTAAAATCTTTACTTAGCATCTGTATTCTTTTATACAATATAAAGTTAAATTATTTTACACAGAGTATATATTGTATTATTAATTATTGTTTTATTAATAATCATTGTTCTTATTATATAATTACTATTGAAAAACAAAAATCTGTTTTTCACATGTATATGTTTAACTTCAGAATTATAAATGTATATACTTTCTACATTTCTACATTAAATCAAAGCGACTTTATTAAAAATCTTAGATAAAGACCTAATAACTAAAGTTTCAAACTTAAAATATGCACAAAACATTTTTCAGGAGTTCAATTTTAGAAATTAATTAAATAGAATGAAGAAAATTAGTATTGGTTTAACTAAGATACCTTTAGATACCCAGATTTTTTTTTCTTATCATTAACTCTTTACAAGTAGCAAAACTTTATAAAGGTTTATCTGAATAAATCTAAAAATCTGAAATAAGTTTTAAATTTTAGCACTTGAACGAAGTTTGTAGAATCAAGTAGAGGGCTGAGTGTAGTCGTCATATCCAAACGTTTTTCCTCATTTTCCCATAATAAAATACCACCAGTATGAGGTTTGTATCATGAAATCGGGAGGCTGCGTAAAGTTAGCCCCCCCCCCCGAATCTAAAAAAAACAATTTTTTGCTACGACGCAGTAAGTTGCAAATTTTTTTATGTTGGTTGCAATTAGTTGCTAAAAAGTTGCTAAATATTGGCAGTGGTCCGGATTCGGTAAGATTAAGTCGGGGGGCTACGTGAAATTAGAAAAAGAAAAATCGAATATTATTATTGGCCCATTCCACTTTCGACAGGACGGCGGGGTGACAGTGCAATTGTAATTTGAAAGATTTTTCTTTTCGAAGTCTCAATTGTGGAGGCACGGGGCTATCGCCCCGGTTGCCCTCCCCTAAATCCGGCCTTGTATATTATAACGAGGGAATGAGTTTTCTTTAACCCTTTCAGACCCGACTTTTTTTTATGGAAAAAAAAAATTTTTTTTTTTCATTTATCTTATTAAATAGGTAAAAAAATAACGTTGACAAAGTTTTAAGTAATTTCATTCATTTTTACCAAGAAAACTGATAGGGTCACAAAAGTGACCCGTCGGCTTGAATGGAATAAAATATACAAAAATTTGTATTTTATTTTATTATTTATTGAAAAAATCGAATATTCTTTTATGATAACTGATTAATTATGTGCTTAATTATAATAAATAAAATAAAAACTTTTAACAATATTTAGTGATAGTAATATAGTATACAATTAACTTATTAAACTTCAATATACAAACAAAATAAAAACAATATAATCTTTAAAAATTAAATTCTTTTCTTTCTTGATTCTTTTCTTGAGTAGTTGAGTGTATTTATTCATCATTACTTAATATGGAAATTGGCAAAACAATTTCTTCCTGAAGCCAAACACAAGTGTACTTTACACTTTTCAGGAAAATATAATTCCTTCCAACCGGCCAAACAGTCAACAAGGAATATTATTTGAACGTTATGCGTCGTTTGCGTAACGCTATCCGCCTTAAAAGGCCGGAATTATGGAAAGACAATTCTTGGTTTTTACACCACGATAATGTACCATCCCATACCGCACTCGTAATTCGTGATCATTTCGCGAAAAACTCAACTCATATCGTTCCGCAACCACCGTATTCACCTGATATGGCGCCGTGCGACTTCTGGCTGTTCAACAAGCTCAAAAGACCGCTCCGGGGACACCGTTTTGATACGATAGAGGAAATTCAAGCCGCAGCGAAGATGGAACTGAAGGCCATCCCGAAAAGTGACTACAACCAGTGTTTCGAAGATTGGAAAATCCTTTGGCATAAGTGTATTGCATCGGGAGGGGATTACTTTGAAGGGGATGAAATTGATTTGGTAGAATAAATAATTTTTAAAATAAATACAATGTTACCTTATTTTTTGGACACAGTATATATGTTATCAATATATATATATATATATATATATATATATATATATATATATATATATGTTACTATATGTTTTCCAATCATGGCTAACTGGCAAAGCTAATTGAATATAATTAATAATCTAATTTAGTTGTAGGTGTTGTTTATGGGTTTTAATTCACATTCTTTAATATGATATGTTATTGATCAGAATTAATTTCGGAAAAAACTTGAACATTTTTATATTTCTCATAAATCCGGGAGAACTAGGATATCACGTTAATAACCGTAAAAATAAAAGTATACAATAATAAGTTGGTCACTCTGAATTTATAGGATACGATCATTAGTTAGCAATAAAAAGCAATAACTTGGCAATAATCTTTGAGAACCACTGAATTTTTCTTATCACAACTAGTCGATTATTGCTAATGTAATTTTCATAAATAAATGCAGTCGACGTGCAAGACGAGACAGAAGAAAGTTTAATACAGGTACGTCTATGCGAATATCACTCACTTTATTATCGTAAAATTTTAATTAATTCAAGAGTCGGACAGTGTCAGATAAACTGATTACAGAAATATCAAGCCAACTAGTAAGATAACCACCTCCAATTTATTTCTAATCGATAATAGTTGTCAATTTTTCTAAATCTCAATTTTAAGTATATATTTACATACAATTTATCTTCATAATTATATTTTACTTTTAAAGTTTGATAATTAATTTAAGTTGTTTAAAAATAATTCAATAGTTATGAATAGTACACATATTATGTTAATATACCTATTTTAATGATTAAAATTATTAAAAGTGATATAATACCTGAGTGAAATTTTAAATTTTAATACTATAACATAATATTAATATCAATTTTTCTATATATATCAAATTATTGAATAAGACGATTTTTGTTCTATGTTTACTCGTTTTATTTTCATTGAAAAACAGTTAAGTTACTAAAATCATTAAATTAAACTACTTGAAAATAAATCTTTATCATTTTCAAATAAAAATTCAATGATTTACATTTTTATACTATATCGGATATTATCTATTAATCGCCCCACTGTGCGTCGCCACTATAATAATAACAATAATCGTTACAATAACCATTATCGAAATTTCCGTGGTCGCAGTAATGGTCAGAACCACCAGTCGAATCAGCCGTAACCATCTACATCGTCCAATTCGGGAAACGGTGAGACGAACGCCTAGTTGACTCGACTTCTACGCGTTCGTTATCACCCACAGTCGAGTTACATACCGATCCTACTGTAAACCTTTTAAATAATACTACGAATTCGTCATCATCGCAAAAAGTCGAATTAATCCTGTTTGGACATAGTCATCTGTAGAGCTAGGATTTTAATGACCTAAAAAATACACAAAAATGCATTAAAAAAAAATGCAAAAATGACCTAAAAACTCTAAAATTTAAAAAGAATGACGGCCTAATGGCAAACATTTATACCAGCTAAAGATATTGAATCAGATGGCCACTGATCATAGCCTATTGCGCGAAATATAAAATATTACATTTACACAACAATTCCTTTGACATCAATATTGCACCATGATAAAATACCCGAATTCGTTAAATGTAACCGAAAATTCGGTGATATTCGTTTGTACGCATACAGTACAATGCTAATTACGAACTTTCACTAAACCGACAACTCGGTTTGCGCGTGCAATTAGTAAATCATTTTTCATTCTTACAACATTAAACCAAAATATTTAAACTACATGCTCGTATTATAATACTAATTTCGAACTGTAAAACTGTAAAAACTTTCTCGTTGTTTTCAACAGTTGATGCATACTCTGAAAGAGTACATACATTTTGTAAACTACTTAATTTTTTTTTAATAATCAGCAACGAACTCCGATTCTTATTCGTTCACAGTTTGGGTAAATTTCTTTTGACGCTTCAGACTCGTATCGTTGGCGCATTTCGAAATAGCACAATAAACGATGCTGACACAATAAAACTCACAACCAAATTTACTTATTGATCAAGTTGAACTCAGGAACAACAATCAGGATAGATGTTTAGAATATAACGAACAAGTGGTCGACGTTTTGATCGTGCCAAATCAAAAAAAAAAAAAAAAAAAAAAAAAAAACACTGGACGTGTGGGACCACTAACAGTCGGCTACGAACGATTTTACACACGAACCGGTCAGCGACACCCACAGAATACAGCCGTCGTAGAAAACGCTGTTCAATTGTGCGCAGCGACAAACTTTGCATTACGTAAACGACGTTACTGTCGCGGAACCGACAACGTGGTTCACGAGAAAAATGGCGGCCGGCTGTGAGCACGTCATATTTGGTATGCACGTCGAAGAACGGCGCAAGGTGTCACATCGCTGCTCGCAGTAACGACCGTACGCCGCAGGGCGGTATTAGTCCATTACCATCATTGCCGGGAGCACGGGAAAAAGTTACGAAATCGAAAACATACGGCGACGAGAGAAGTACAACAGCACCGACAAACGCAACACCAAACAATGGCCGTCGGTGAGACGCGCTCAACGGACGTTGTGTACACATCGCAACGTTTGCTGCGCCTTTGACGCGCGTCACGTAACGTTTCGCGTTCTCGAAAATGATAACATGTACTGATACAAAATGTAAAATATCTCTATGATAAAGTTAAATAAAGTAGTCTTATTTGATTTTATTTATAATACGTAGAAAGTCGGACGATAACTGATTAAATTATGTGACTGCTCTTAAGCAATATAACATTTTAAGAATATCATGTATAATACGTAGAATAATATAATAAACCCAGTGACTAATTATGGACTATAAATGTACCATATTGAATGCATATCCAAAAAAAGAAAAAAAAACCCATGATATTATTAATATAAATTGATAAAAATAATTTTAATCCAAACACAATAACACGCACAATCGGGTGGGCTAGGTCTAAACACTGTAACTCATTCCGTAAATTAGATACAAAATATTTCACCCAACCATCACGTTAGTGTGGGATAGGTCATAATAGTACTTCAAATAAAATAAGCCTCGGGTCATTAGTGGTACGCGTAGAAACACACACAAAAGTGTGGGATAGGTTCATAGTATTAAAAAGCTAATAAATATCTTCGGGCTAAAAGGGATATAGACACAAAAGCAAAGTTTAAGTTAACATAATATTGTAGCGTGCCTCGAGTGGATTGAGGGCGCTACGATAATGTTATGTTTGAATTATTCTTCTAAGTGTTTGGATGGGAAATAAGTTCAATAATTAAACTTGATAAAAGAATGTGATGTTTTATTTTTACACTTAGAAAAATCAGCAAAGTAATAACAATGTAAATATGACTGAACCGACTTACCAATAATTGTCAGAAAATGCATTGTTAACAATATTATACGTTTTCGTTCTGACATAACAAAAGCAACAGATTATCATTTACATAACGGTTCATCTATTCAACAAAAAATTGCAGGTATTTTTAGTATTATAATTGATTATAATAGGTGTACGACTGTTACTATTATTGTCAAAAATTAAAAATATATGTTATACACCTATTTCAAAATATTTTGAACATTTTATTAAATGTTCGTATAAATAGAATGAAACTACTTTATAAAATAAATAATCCATGAAAATGATAAAAATACAATAATATTACTTATTTTTAGAACTAAGACGAGATATATCGAACAGTGTTTATCACAGATTTGGTGAACACAAGAATTGTGCTGAATATTTTTGTTCTAGTCCGAAATTGGGTGAAATAAATCTTGTTCCTGATGCTGAGAAACATGGGCGTAGCTAGAATTTGAATCAGGGGGGGACAAAATAAAATACATTTTTATTTTTACAAGTATTTATATATATATTATAACTTTTACTTTATAACAATGCCAATCGTCTAGGATCTTCGCACTATTTTTAGACTTATATCTTATTTAATTTTTGATTTTAATGTAAAACTTACACGTTTAATATAAAAAAATAGAATTCTGTATGAGGCGCAGGGGGGGGGGAAGTGCCCCCTCCTGCCCCACCATCGCTACGCCCATGCTGAGAAGCAGGAATGATGGGACATATTCGGAATATAGACTATACAGACTATCAGTTTATGCAGATAGCCTTATTGAAAATGTAGACAATAACCCGTGCGAGCAATTAAATAGCTTGATTAATAAGCATGAGGGAGGTAAAAGAATTAATTTCACACAAAAAATAACTACACTACTAGAGTTGAGGCAGCTGTAGTGGCATTTAATTCAAAAAATTATTTATGAGTTGTATGTAAAAAATAGTTTTTAAAAGCCCAGGTATAAATTCAAAATGTATTTATTATTTTAATTATTAATACAATTAATTATAATTTAATTTAATGTATATAGGTATGTTTGCTAAACGATATTTAAAAACATTGACAGAATTAGGAAAAATACAACTATAGTAAGGAAACGGTTATTTGAAAGTGGAAAAAAACGATCCAAATTAACTACAACTCGATTTAGCGGACCAGATATGCACTATGGCTTAGCAGAACCCTTAGATGATATTCTTACCAATGAATGGTAGGAGAAAACGGAATAGTGGAAATAAAATGTCCATTTTTGGCAATAAATACATTAAATGCCGTCGAGGCTGTAAATAATAAACTAGTAAGTATTTTTTGTATACGTAATTTAATTATTATTATATTAATAAGCTAATATAACATGTTTCTTTTTAGTTGAAATACTGTAACATCACGAATGACAACAGAATTGAACTTAAACGGGAGCATAAATATTACTATCAAGTAATGGGACAAATGCGAATAACAAATCGCAGACTGTGTTATTTTGTAGTGTATACCCCTAATTGGACAAGTATACAGGAAATTAAATATGACGAAATATTTTGGAACACAAAAATGGCCGAAAAACTTAAAAGGTAAAAATAAATTTGAATAGGTATTTATTAACTTTAATAGTTGGTAACAAAGTTATTAATTAGATTACAAAATATTGTAAAATTATTATTTTTTAGATTTTATATGGAGTGTTTACTGCCGGAAATTGTCAACCCACTTTATGGTAAACGGTTCGAAATCACGGATATTATATATATAGAACCTGAATATATAAAGGAGGTTCAAAGAAAAAAATTAAAATAATAATAACACCTAGTATAATATAACGTATAATGTACGCAGTACGCGTATCAAATTATATTAAAATTTATAACATTATTATAATTTTGTTTTTAAATGTACAAGTAAACATTAAACCTGTCTGTAGAACAATTTAAAGTATGGAAGAAAACGCAAACAGTTGTTTTAATTGATAATAAGTTCGTGGGTACGCTCCGTTATTAATAATATTGTGGCAGCATTTAAGCGGATGAATTTTACAACGACGCGTACCTATACCTATACCTTACATATCGAATCATAGATAAGAATCTATAACGGCAGCTGTTCATGATTAAATAAACCACACTTCCTAATAAACTTTTAACGGACCGGTCTGCGGTCGCTGATTACGAGTAATGGGCGTGTCAACGACGCACATCGCGTGCTTGCGCCGCGCGAAAACATCTAACAGCGCGTTCTGTCGGTCGTTGTTTACGTTTCACTTTTGGTGTGGCGTCCTCTTAACGTCGATAAAAATGATACTGATGAGCCTTCAGACTTGCAAAATCAGGCGCAAGCACATACCATCAATGATCCACCGAAGGATATCCTGCCACCACCTATTTTTGTTAAAGGTGTCCTTGATTTCATACAACTAAGAAACAGTTTTATAACCGAGATTGGTTTAGATAGTTTTACATGCAAATCTACACCGAATCACCTGAAAGTACAAACAAACAACTCTGATAACTATAGAAAATTAATTCATTTCCTAAAAGGAATTAATGCACAATACCACACTTATCAACTTCAAGCTGATAAACCAATAAGAATGGTTATCAGAAACCTGCATCCCACTACTCAAGTCACTGAAATAATTTCAGCGATCGAAAAGATAGGATACTCTGTCCGAAATGTAATAAACATCAAACAAGCCCAAACCAAAATACCACTCCCGTTATTTTTTGCCGATCTCGATCCAGTAGGAAATGTTAACGATATCTTCACTATCACTTCTCTACTCCACACAAAAATAAAAATAGAAGAACCTCACAAATCCCGACAAATCCCTCAATGTCAAAATTGTCAATCGTACGGCCATACCAAAACATATTGTGCACATAATCCAAAATGTGTCAAATGTGGAAACGACCACCACACCTCTTCTTGTGGAAAATCTCCAGATCTCCCAGCTAAATGTGCCCTTTGCAATGGGGCACACCTTGCAAATTATAAAGGTTGCACCGTTTACAAGCAACTGACCTAAAGATGTCTCAACATCTCAAGAAAAAAACACACCTTCCAGAAGCATCCAATCCTGCAACCATACCTCAGCCGAATCATCAACAATCAACCACTGAACAACCGCCGAAACAACGTACATATGCCAATGTAACTATGGATCACCAACTTCCCAATAATAATTCCACACCAACAAACATCGAAATAACATTTTCTAAATTCATTGTACAATTCCAATCGATATTAAACCCTCTCATCTTTCTCCTCACCACTCTTATCTCAAGCCTCATTACCGATAAAAATGCCAAATAATAACATCACTTCAAATTCTCTCCTCATCCTTACCTGGAACCCAAATGGTTTAATTAATCGCAAAGACGAACTATTAGCAACTCTGCAAAATAATACGATATTCCCCTAAATAAACCTCAAAAACCGTCCCTAACCCGATGTCTAATGGACTCGGAAACTTTTAAATTTTCCCTAGAGAACAAAATAAACCTTAAAGTAAGTTTAAAATCTCCCAATGATATTGATGAAGCAATTAATTTCTTAACAAAGACCATATTGAAAACGGCATGGTCTTGCTCATCCCCTATCCCCTCTAACATCAATACCATAATCATTACCCTTCATATCAGATAATTAATATTGGAAAAACGAAGAGCAAGAACCATATGGCAGAGAACAAGATATCCTTCGGACAAACGTAAATTCAATAATCTCACCAATAAGCTTAAAAAATCCCTTGCCCAGATTAGATCAGAAAACTTCACAAAACATCTTGTAAACCTATCTTCCAGTGATAACTCGATCTGGCAAACTACCAGGAAAATCCTTCGTAGTCAGCCCCAGTTCCTCCCTTAAAAAGATCTGACGATACTTGTGCTATAAATGACTCAGATAAATCAGATATATTTCGTCACCACCTGGACTCTACATTCAGACCACACGCTGATAATCTCTCTTCTAATCAAATCAGAAAAGTAAACAACTTTCTATCCTGCCCACTATCAATGAGTCTCCCTTCTTAACATATATGACCAAGTGAAATAATATATACAATAAAAAAATCTGCACGGCATAAAACCTCTGGATTTGATCTTATTACATCCGAACTAGCTTCCCAACTACCCAAAAAAGCTATACTCTTTTTAACCCATATCTACAACTCAATGTTACGATTAAAATATTTCCCTGCCCTATGGAAATTCTCAATAATAGTAATGATACCAAAACCAGGAAAACCACCAGATACCCCTAGCTCTTACAGACCTATCAGTTTACTCCCATTCTTCTCAAAAATTATTTAAAAACTTATTTTAAAAGTCATACCAATCATTGAATCAAATACTTCGAATTACCAATTTGGCTTTCGCACAAATCACAACACCATTCAACAAGTTCACCGATCAGTTGACAAAATATCATACTCACTGGAACAAAAATTAATATGCTCAGGTGCATTTTTAGATATGGCCCAGGCTTTTGACATAGTATGGCACCAAGGCCTACTCTTCAAACTAAAAACCATTTTCCCGCCATACTAATACCTCCTCTTCAAATCATACCTCGAGCATTGATACTTCGCCGTACGTTCAGGGTCCGCCATATCTGAAATAAACCTCATCCACACTGGAGTCCCCCAGGGTACTGTAGCAGCCCCACTCTTGTTTAACTTATACACATCAGATCAACCCATAACCAATCATACAATCACAAGCGACTTTGCAGACGATAAAGCTATCCTATCCCTTCACTCAGAACCCGAAACTGCATCAAACTTAATCCAATTACACCTAAACCTATTACAAACATGGTACAAGGAATGAGTTATTTACAGTGGCGGATTTAAGGGGGGCCCGAAGGGTCTCGGCCCCCTCCCCCCATTGGCATAAGTTAGGTTTTAATATTTTTTATTATTAATTTTTATAATTTTATCTTTTATATTATTTCACTCAAACACATTATATTATAATTTAAGAAATATTATTAAGAAATTCTCCCAAGCATATTACCAGGGCTCGGGACTTATAGCACTTAAAATCATTTAAATGAGCGCTTTAAAAAGCACTTAAAAACATCATTAAAAGCACTCAAATAAGCATTTCAAAAACTTAAATTTAAACAAAATTATTTAATTAATAAAGAAAAAAATGATCTAAAATAGGAAAAATAAGCTACAATTTCTAAATTTTCTTTTTACATGAACACAATTAAGTACTAGAAATATTTCGAAACTATCTTGAATATAACATTAAAGATTTAAAAAAAAAAAATATTAAAACAAATAAATGTAGTTCATATAATAATTTTTTAATAAAAAAAATCAAAAATAAATAAATCTTTATATTATAAAAAAAGTTTAACTTTGACTTTCGAGACATTTTGCCTTATTGTTTATGGATTTTCTAAAGGATTTTGTGAAGAATAAAATGTAAACGATATTTATAAATAGTTAAAAAATCTGGAAAAGGTCAATGGCCCACGTCATCGCTTATAATTAAACAGAAATATGCAAAAAAAGCAAAAATAATCAGAAAAACAGGAAATAAGCATTTTTTTAAAAAATCGTCGAAAAAAAATACATTTTCAAATTTCATAATTGAACGTGTTTTAACATGTTTTATCCATAACTCTCTGCTATTGTTTAGGTTAAATAATAAAAATAAGTCCCGAGCTCTGCATATTAATATTACTTTTATTATGCGGGTATAAAGGCATTTCGCCTTATTGCCTTAACACAGACGGTAGACCGGCTATTTTAGCCATGTAACGTTCCTACTGGCCATTGCTATCTTATCTTATTTTATTTGTCACGCGATTATAATATAGATTTAATCCATTTCTATATTGCTATTATCGTTTTAAAATGTTAGTAATCTTACAGTCGTCGTGTCACTCGTGTGTAATTCGTACTTCGTGCTGTTGTCCGTAGTGTTTTCGTTTGTAATTTTGTGTTCAATTATTCTGTTTTAAAATGTCACAAAAACGACAAAATGAAATAAACTTTTTTTTTAAAAAAGTTGAAAACAAGTGACGAAAATATTCCATCTCCAAGTGAAGGTATAGAAAATGTAAGCGTGTTACCACCAGTCAGAGCCAGCTACATTTTCTGATTCGTGTATAGTCGATTATAACAGTCAATATGATATCGCATTTGCTATTGAAGAAAATGCAAATCTAAAAATTCGGTACGATCCAAATATGCTTTACAAATATTTAAAAGAAACGTGGTTACCTAAACAAAATTATATTTTCCCTGTATGTATGAATAAAAAAGGTCATAAAAGAAGCCTTTAAATTGAATGGCTAAATAAGCAAAACTGGTTAGCTTATAGTTGTAATAGAGAAGGAGCGTTTTGTAAAACATGTGTACTTTTTGGACCAAAGTTTGGTGGGATTGGAGGAAAAAGGCTTGGGGTCTTAAATGAAATTCCTATGATCAAATACAAAGATGTTTACACGATTTTAAGATACATATGGAAAGAGAATATCATAAAACAGCAATTGTGCGGTCTTTAGAATTTATAAAATGTTTTGAAGGCAAACAAAAAACAATAGAAATTCAACTTGATGACCAACTAAATGAAACTGTCAAACAAAATGAAAATAAGTTAATTCCTATAATTAAAACAATTATTTTCTGTGGTCGTCATAATATATCTTTAAGGGGCACAGAGACGATGTTAATTTATCAAATCTGATTTCAAATGACCAAGCAAAAAAAAATTATAATATTGGAATATTCAAAGAACTGTTGATGTTTAGAATAGACGCAGGCGATGTAGGTCTATCACTTAGAATCGGCTCCAAAAAATGCAACATTTGTTAGTAAAACTATTCAAAATAATTTGATCGATATATGTGGCTCGATTTTCACGGACAAATTATTAAAAGAGATGAATGAATGTAAATTTTTTTCAATTTTATGTGATGAAACTTCCGATTTATCACACATTGAGCAAATGAGTTTATCGATTAGATATGTTGATTTAAAATCATGCTTGATAAAAGAAAATGTTATTTGCTTTGTTCCGGTTTATGAATGTACTGGTGAAAATTTAGCAAATACAATCGTCCAAAATTAAAAGAAATTGGTTTAAATTTGGAAGTTTTACGAGGTCAGGGATATGATGGTGGAGCAAATATGTCTGATAAATATCGCGGAGTTCAAGCTAGAATCTTAAATTTGTAACAAAAGGCAACATACACTCATTGTGCATCACACCGATTAAATTTAACGTTAATAAAAGCATGTAATGTATTATCTATAAAAAAATTATTTTCTACAGTCAAAAAAGTATCTAATTTTGTGCGCGATTCTCCCAAAAGAGTTGATTTATTTAAAAAATAAATAAATGAAATATTGCCTTCATCAAAATCAGTTTTACTAGTAAAGTTGTGTGAAACTAGATGGGTAGAATCTCACGAGGTTATTATTCGGTTTTCCGATATGCTTATACCTATTGTACAATTTTTGAAGACATGACAGTTAATACGGATGGAAATATACTTTCTAAATGTAACGGACTTCTTCATTCAATATTGACTTTTGAATTTATTTTGGCCTTAGAAATAGCAATAGAAATATTGTCTTTGACTTTGCCAATATCACGTAAATTACAAGACCCTGGTTTGGATTTGACTAAATGTATTGAAATCATACAGACTGTATTAGATGTTCTTAAAAACAAAAGACAAAATGCAACATTTAATAACATTTTTAATCGAGCCGTATCAAAAGCCGAAAATTTAAATATTGAAGTTCAAACACCACGAATATGCAAACAACAAATAAATCGACCAAACAACATTACTTCAAGTCCTGAAGAATATTTTAAAATTACGGTATACCTCACAATTTTGGACAATATCATAACATCTGTTCAATCCAAAATTTGACAACCAAAATCCAATATTATTTAAAATCCAACAACTGATACCTTATTATTTACACAATAAATCTGAAGAACATATTATAGAAGATGCCACTTTTTATGAAGCAGATTTGCCTAGATCCATTGATGAATTAAAAGGTAAAAACAATTATTATAATAAATCACTATTATATTTTTTAAATAAATTATAAATGCATTATTACAATTATTTAAAGGTGAAATTGCATTGTGGCAGCTGCATTGGACTCAACAACCAATAAAAAAGGAAAAAATAAATACAGCAATAGACGTATTCAAAGAAACTGAAGATGGGTATTTTCCAAACATTCGACAACTTTAACTAATTTTAGCAATAATACCAGTAACAACATCGACAAGTGAGCGGTCTTTCTCAACGCTAAAACGCATAAAAACATACTTGAGAACAACAATGGGCGAAAACCGTTTTAACGGGTTAGCTTTGCTTAATATCCATAAAGAAATTGATGTAAAAACAGAAGAAGTGTTAGATATGTTTTCAAAATCTAATCCTAGAAAATTACAATTATCTTTATCGTTATACAATATTATTATAATTTAAATATAATCTTTAACAAAAAAAAAAAATATATACACATTTAAAATTATTGTCTATTTGTATGTATTTGTATGTATTTGTATTGCTGAAAAAATTTAAGATTTGCGTTTTGGACTATGGGCCCCCCCCCAAAAATTAAATCCTGGATCCGCCACTGGGTATTAAGATAAATGAATCAAAATCCGCTCACTGCACTTTCACATTAAGACATTCAAACTGCCCGACCATTACTCTCAATAATATACCCATCCCTCCCACACAAAATATTCGCTATCTAGGCCTCCATCTTGACCGTCGACTAACCTGGGCACATCATATCCATACTAAGCGAATTACTCTCAACAATTGGTCACGACAGCTGCGACATGATATGAATGATGAAGATGAAAATCAAGAAGAGGAAGACTTAAAAAATCAATTAAAACCTTGCAACTCTACTTGTAAAAATTGTGCCATTTGTTGCTACAGATTACTAGTTAAGTACTACTTATTTTTGTAGTAATCCCGGATTACTACTTTTATTTTATTATGTTGTTTCCTTATTCCAAAATCCTTGAGATGTATTTGAATAGCATTATTAACATTATTATTTTATATACATATTATTATTCCTAACATATAAGCAGGAACTAACCTTAGATTTAAGTGCCAGAATAAGTTTGTATCACGTAGAATTTGTTTACGAAAACGGGAAAAACCTTATGTATT
>JASXSY010000354.1:0-84035 GCA_034509805.1 Sipha maydis | reverse complement strand
AGTCCGAGAACAAAACAAAGACATTTGTATGAAATGTATGAAATTATATGGAAACAATGTAATTTTCAGTTTCGTCTCTGTGCTGGTATTGCTACTCGGAAAAATGTATTCTGTTTTTGAATAAGAGTTTCCAATTTTTTTTTAGTAAAATATTACAATGACTAACACGTATCCTCATATACTTCATAAAACCTGATTGATCTTCCTTTGTATTCTCAGTGTATTTGATAATATTCCGAAATATTTCATCTGGCAACCCAATATCGTACCTATATTTTTCTTTTCACAGCTGTGCACAGTTAGAAAAAAATTGTTATACACACTCTTGAGCTAAAACTACGTCTGCCAATTTGAGTTCCATTTTGGCTATTGAATAAGTACAAAATAAAAAAATTTGAACATAAATCGTGTAATGTAAACTCTGTCACTGCTAAACTGTCACTGTGAACACTGTTCGAATCAAAGTCACACTGATTCGTGGTTCATGGACGTGGCTGCTTTGATAAGTGTAAACCGGTTTTTACATTCACCCTTTTGATATTTAAATGAACTTTGAAAGCAAAAATTAATAACCACGCAAATTGTATTCACAACATAATAATAATAGTTGAACGACGAGAAAATATCATTAATCTCACTACATGGCAGCTTATTGTTTTATCAAACGAAGCATTTATGGGTAATTTTCTTCTTCATGCTTTTCCATAGATTTTTTACGATGTAATAAAATAGGTATTATGATATTTTACAATTCGAGAAAAATTATAACAAAGAATGCATTCGGGAATTTAAGGTTCGTTATATCTACGTCATTAATTAAAGTTGATAGACTACTGATTTCCCGGTAGATATTAATAACGTGTCCAATAACGAATCGTCTTTCGGCCATTGCAATCACATGACAAAAATCAATTAATAATATAACTAATGATACTATAAGCCCCTACACAAAACATTGTACTTACCGTTTACTGCGGAATCCGTAGAGAATTACTAATTTTCCGCAATATAATTTTACGACATGAAAATCAGTGACTCTTTGGTATGCTGTGAATAACATTGTAATCGTCCATCAACGTCAATCGTAATGATCGGATAAGATGTTGCGATTAATATTGTTTCGTATTCAACGGTTAGCTACCGATAATAATAACGTCCAAAAGATCGTCCCACTGGTTTATTACTATCATACCGTATAGCATTGCTGTCTTGCGACAAAAAAAAAACAATAAATACATCCGTATGATTTCGGATCGAATTATAGCTTCGATTTCTCATTCGTATTCGTAAAAATGACCGTTCACAAGTATCGCGTAGAGCCAATGGTAAACTCTGAGCATTTTATAGCGAAATCAAAATTTCTGAACGGATAAAGACTGCAGGAGGCATGATGATTTTTGAATTTGCAATTTTCGTATGGATGATGACACCTTTAATTACTGTGGAAAAAAAATGAAATGCCCTCATAAGTGAAAATATAGTCCGGGCCATCTAAGTTTCATGACCGGGGTTATACATAATATACTTCTCTAGTTTCGGTTGGTAATAAAAACTAAAATATGTAATGATATAATTTCGCAAACCACAATACGAAAATAACCAAAATTATGACTAAATAATATTATATATATATATATATATATATATATATATGTTATACCGTTTATTGTCATAATGAAATATGCATAAAAGTAACCGCTTTCGTCTCGCGGTACAAGACTGCAATAACATAACGATGCGGATATCAGTGTTTACGGCGAAGTTCTCTCGTGTACTTATTTGTATATCATATTAATATAAACTATTTTAGATATCTCATAAGCTAGGGAAAATGAACAAGATATCTTGGGTTGAAAAGAAAACCAACGAAATAGTTCTGCAAGAAGTAGGAGAGAAAAAGAACACTATATCCCACATTTTAAAAAGGAAAACGAAACTCATTGGAAACCCCATAAGACACAAAAACTTCAACAATATTTTAGAAGGAAAGATCATAAAGAGAAGAGGAAGAAGACGCCCAAGAACTTCCTACTTTCAGGATATTATGCTGCTGATGAACATAACCACATACTCACAGCTAAAGAACCTAGCAACCAAAAGGGAGACATGGCTATCACGACAAAGCACTGTTTTTAGGTAAAAAAAAAAAAAGTCAGGTTGGGCAATTGGCGGTTCACGTACTATTTTTATCTAGTCCGTACAAAATTTCAGCATTTATTTAAATTTTATTTTATTTTTGATTATAGAATGTAGATATTATATTTTTCTCTAGTATTGAACTGCAGCTAAATTATCACAAATGTCTAAATTTAGTATATATGGGTATATTAGCATAGCTAACATAGCTATAGTTATTAGGTACATTACTATATTAGTTCAGTCGTAAAAATAAATGTTAATTGTCAATTTTAATGACGTTTACTTCTTTTTGCTTTTTTTTTTTTATCTGGCCCGCCAGATTTTAAATTTCTATAAATTGGTCCTCTAGTTACTTTGAGTTGGCTATCCCTGTTATAAATAATCAATTAACTTGACTGATTACAATTTATAATATGTACAAAATAGTTTTTATCAAGAAAATATAATGAAAAAGTTCAAACGGTGCACCGTTGCCCCGTTGCCCTCAATATGGTGGCCTCCTAGCTGAAATGGTTGCACGCACTCGCTGTGTCAGGTCAAACTATTTGAACCATGCATGTGCTTATCGAATAGATGGCATTCTAAAGCCTCCAAGCTGTAAGTCGTCTCGGGTTAATCCTAGGAGTACTAAATCAGAAATGAAAAAAAGACTGCGTTGTCGGATGGCAGTTATTGGGTCCTCCTTAGATTAGTTGTATTGGGTAGCGAATTTATGGGGGACCGAGGAGCCTTGCTCCCCATCAGCCTAAATTGAGTTTTATTAGTTCAGTAGTAAATATAGGTAAGTAATTAAATGTGTAACTGGATGTGTGAGTAGGAAGATTACTTTTGATTCTAATAATATACAAGCTCAAAGGTTTTAAAAAACAACATAAAAACTAATAATAAAAATTTGCATGAATCTTGTTTTTAATTTTTTTCAACCCGATAAACGCTAAAAATGCTATTACACTACAATAATGAAAAATAAATGTACACAATTTAACCGGCATTATGGATATAAAATGTTGGAATAAAATTTGAAAAAAACATTTTTTATTTCAATTTCGACTCGTACTGAACATGTACAGCAATAATACTAATCTATACTATATTGTCAAAATATAAATTAAGGTGCACTTGAAGAAATAATACAAATTTGTCTACGAACAAGAATAGATTTGAGGCCGTCGAAACAATTCCTCTTCTTAATACATCAATACGGATACCATTGATCTCGAAAATTCGATCTTCTCAAGGTTTCATATTTTGGCCTGTATGATTAAAAAATCATTAAAAAGTGACAACTAAAAAAAAATTTATCCCAGTTTTTGCCGAATATTATATGATAACCTAATTGAAAGGTTTAGTTTTGCTTATGATTATCAATAATACGACAATTTCATTACATTTTTGGTGATGATTTTTTTTAACCTTCTTTAATAAAAGATAACCTAAGATCTGGTATTCACATCTCTTATAGGACAGTGTATACACCACCGGACATTAGATATACTACTTACATTTGCATAGACATTATGATAAGTATGATAGTAAGTCTGTTGCGTGCCAATATGTTGATATTATATTATAAATCTATCGTAACTGTAGTCTTCAAACATCAAATACTTTAGCTCAGTGTTCAATTCACAATAAGTCAAACGTTTCAAATTATTTTCTCGTTGATCACAAGCAGTTTTCATTTAAAATAAAATTTTATACATATAAGGCATGCAGATTTGACGTTGAACAACACGCATCTAAGTACCGACGTAAGAACGATTAATCGAATAACTGAAGAGATAACTTAGCTCTTACCTACGTACCTACGTTCTACAACTGTGGTGACAAATAGCGATCGTTTACATGCGTCATAGTAGTCAGGCCCGTATTTGAGGGGAGGCAAGTGTTCCTTGTTGCTCCGGGCGGCAATTTTTTTTAATCATTAGGGGGGCAGCAAATGTATACTGACATATTGGTATTATGATGCATTATGTATATGATTACACTTAGATATATTTAAATTGGTTTTGTAATTATATATAGTACAGGTGGGTACATCCATTTTTAATATTAATAATAATATTTTTTTTTTTGAGGGGGGGGGGGGGTGTCATGGCTTATGAAAAAACGGCTCAAATGTGTTGCCCGGGGCGTAAAATGTCTAAATACAGCCCTGATAGTAGTTTAGTACTTTGTTTTTTTTATTATTTTATATATATATATATATTTGTTATTTTATGTCAAGTCGGATTCGGAAACTTATTTTTGAAAACTTCAAATAACCTTTACGAACGTCACATGATTATTGAGTTCATCACTGGGACCGTGTAATGCAGAACGTTAACGATTTATTTTTCTAATCGACGTGTCTTGTGTTCGTCGTAATGAGCCGTAAATTAATTTTGAACAACACACTGTTGTTAAATATTTTCGGTTTTAATTGGACCGTGCCGCACAGGTTTATTAACCAACGACCACGCGGGATGCATGTAAAAAAAGTGCACGAAATTTAATGTTCTCGTTTACCCACAAGTACCATAAACGCGTAATTCGATTACGCGTGGTAAATATAATAAAATATAAT
This sequence comes from Sipha maydis, assembly GCA_034509805.1. Lineage (NCBI taxonomy): Eukaryota > Metazoa > Arthropoda > Insecta > Hemiptera > Aphididae > Sipha > Sipha maydis. The sequence goes on along the minus strand of JASXSY010000354.1, from coordinate 79,330 downwards.
ATAGTAGGGGTGGCCACTAACCTTAATTTCGGGAGCCGCAAAAATATAAAGCTAGTATGAAGCGAGACTAGGGTTGCGCAAATATTTTCGATATTATCGAAATATCGATATTTTGTAATTTATATATCACATTTATCAATATTTATGCATCGATATTTAAATGTTTTGTTAAATCATAATCCTCCAAACATTTATACTTTAATATATAATTATCCAGTAATATTTTTAATACTACGCGTCTACGCCTACTAAATACGAAAAAAAAGTTAAAAATAATTATTATTAAGAATTATCAGTGGAAAAGTCTGTGATGTCAAGTAAAGTATTACCACTCATCTCCTGTACAAAAAATAAACTGGAAAACGAAAAACAGAAATATTAATGGCTAAAAAATTAAAACAGAAGCTACTTGAAGAGTTAAATTATAGATGTAGTTTTTATGACCAGAGCTCGATATTAGTTATCTGCACCATTTTAGATCCAAGATTCAAGGACTTACATCTAAGGGACCTATTAATTAACGCAAAAACACAAGCTCTCATTGTAAATATGATGGAATTGGAAGACTCAGACGATCCAAGATATACATGTTTAAACATTACAACTAATGATGAGGAATAAAATTCAAGCGAAGTAAAATATGATTTATGGGGACTTCACAAGAATCTTTGTTGTACTAACAATGATAAAAAAATGGTAAATACTACTTCAAGAAATTAATTGAGGGCATATTTAAATAAGCCTGTAATAAATATTGATGATGATCCTCTAAAACGTTGGGAAAAAATAAAAATATTTTTTCCGAGAGTCTACAAGATGGCGATGAAATATTGATTGATACCGGCAACTTCGGTTCCAACGGAAAGACTTTTCAGTAAGGCTGGAGCTACATTTACTAAGTCGAGAAATCGACTTTCTGAGGAACACTTACAAAATTATTATTTTTTCAGTCGTTAGAAAACAAATATTGGCATTTTTAGAATTGTATTGATCTCAAAGTTCCTATATTAGTTGTTAAGAGTTTTTTTTAACAAATTTTAAGGGTTTATTTTTATATACTATTATTTATATATATACTACATTCGAAAAATACTATTTTAATTTATGTTATTTTATTATTCAATTATTATCAAGGATTGATAAATGTAAAAGCTAACTTTTTTTTTATTATTTACATATGTATATATACATTTACAAGTGTATACGTTACATATTTTACTATAAGTGCAACTATGTATTGATATTGGATTGACATTTATGAAATTCATAAACATTGTTTTATCATTATTTAGTAGAACCTCATTCATACAAACTGTAACTCCTTCCCACAATTTGTCTGTGAAAAGTAGACTAGTATCATCAGCGTATGATAAGTATGAAACTATCCGACTTACATATAATATATGTATAGTATGTTTTTATTATTATAAAAAATATATATTAGTTATGATTTATGAATTAATTATTAATAAAACCTATAATAATAACAATAATACTAATATTAATTAAACCTAACGTTTTTTCTTTTGGAGGAGGGGATGAGATCCAGAGCACGCCCCACTCTCTTTCACCGAAAATACACCACTGAGGACAAACTATAATTTTTTTTTTTATAATTATTTTAAAATAGAATATCGATATTTTTATTTCGTTCTATATCAGTCGTCGATATTTAAGAAATCTATAAATATCGATAGTGTAATCAGTTTGCGCAACCCTAAGCGAGACACATTGTTAAAATATATTTATAAAATGAAGACACATTATTCATTTTAATATATTTATTTAATTATTATTGACGTTATTACTAACATTATCAGAAGAATTATTTATAAGAAGTGCTTTTTCGAGTATTCATTGTTCAATGTTCACTTGCTGAGTACTTATAACATTATATAATGTCATTTATAAAATTCAGAATTATACATATAGATGTGTAATTAACAATAACAATATAACAAAATTTGTATTTATATACATTTGATGTATAAACCTTTTCATTAATATTAATAATAATTAAATTAAATTTTTTAAGGCGAATGGATTATAATAATAATTTAATATATTGTAACATTGTAATGTATTATTACTCTATAGTCTATACCATGTACATTCTAATGGAATTATATTAATTCATTTTACCTTAAGTTTGGTTTCAAGAGCCGCACAAAACTGATTTAAGAGTCGCGCGCGACGGTGGCTTGTGAAAATGATTAAGACGGATTAGTGCAATAATAATAACGATGATGATGATGATGATGATGATGATAACAGTAATAACAATAGCAATAGCAATAACAATAATGATAATAATAAAAAAAATAATAATAATAACACAATGATATTATTGACGGCAACGTAAAAAATTAATCGCACGCGATGCCTAAGGTAACGAGATATTTAACACGTCACGGACACGATAATTTTATAATATTTCACGCGAAATGTACGTAACGCGTGCGATAATCATACGACGTGCGTTTTATTTTGTTTTGCTGCGAACGGATCTCGACGAGAGTGTACGGAACGTGCTGCAGTGCGGTTTTTCTACGAGCGGCCTCGTATACATTTTTAATAGTATTATACGCGTAAATAATAAGTGCGGACATCAACAGCAACAAAAACAACAAACGTGCGACCAGCCCAATAGCTATTCATGTGTTTGGAGCGTCTACTCGACATAAACAACCCTAAACCCGCCCATAACCCGCCCTAAACCCCCGTATCAATATTGCGACTCTATATTTCGAACGCGCGTCGAAAATTTTCAGATTAAAAATTTTGGTCGGATCACTCTGAAACTTAATGGCATCAGCTCTTTAACTGTAACATTTTTACACGGGCATTATTACACACGCTACCAAGCGTCCATTTCGACTCCTAGCACTGTTTTTAGCAATAATTCAACGTTTGATTTTGAACTCAAAACACCACTCTGCCCTCTTCGGAGGAAGATAAATTTCTTCGATTTCTTCGTGACTCCATATGAAACCGCTTCAGCCTTCCACAAGTTGTGTTTAAATATTTAATTAAAACACCCATTTTAAAATATCCTGATTAAGCGCCTGGTGTTATTTTCGCCATGATCGAAACCGTTTATTTACGTACCTACTCGAGCTCTTTGAAAAATATTTGCGTAGAATTCAACCGTCGGTGTATGTAACACTACGGTTTTACTGAACAATGTTGGTGCAAATTGGTATAAGCTGTCCGGACTGTGTGTCTGTTACAGCATTACGATACCGTCATATCGTGATAATTCGCGTCTGAAATTGAAATAAAAATGAATTCAACTTAAAGAGATTAGTTATTAATACGTTTAAATAGAAGCCTGTAATTATGATACGGCTTTAATATTTAAAACTAGTTATTAAAAGAAATTTAGTTTACAGTTTTTCTTTCGAAATTGAGTTGAATAAATATATAAACCTTACACACTGAAAAATTATGAGCTGTCTGCAACAGGTATATTTTGTGCCGGTTCAGTGATTCAAATTAATGTTATAAAATCCAACTTCTATAATGGTATTATTTGTTATGACTGTAATAATAACTAACGAGTAAGCAAATTTCATTCATAATTATATTTGTTTTAAGTTATAATACACAATTCCAACGGCGTATTTAGAATATATGCGCCTCGGAGCAAAATTATTTTACTGCCCCCCCCCCCCCCTTATCTAACTTGTCACAACTCTTTACAATCTTAGACCTTCCCTTTCCACCATCAATTAATGACAAATATGCCCTTTTCTTGTTTTGAACGATTATTAGAATGTACATCCTAGGACTTAATAGTAAACAATTTCAAAGTGTTTTGTTCAATTTAAAAATCATACCAAATAATGACATAAGTAAATTTTATTAAACCTTTTAATTACAACTTTTTTCTTGCCTATTAGTGGGCAGATTCATAATAATATCGTAATATTGGGTATCGATAATCCGTTACTACAAATGCATTAATTAATCAAAAATTTTATACAGTACACGTTAATCTATGTTATACATTTTATGTTAAAAAAAAATTATAATAATACACTCAATAGGACTACTGCTTCTAAAACTGTTAAAATTTTGCCACTGGGGGCATTCGCCCCCTTCGTCTTTCTCTAAATACACCAATACACACTGCACGTCATTAGTTCTCATTTACTGCTGAATGTTTTTCTCCTAAAAATGATTTGGAATTTATTTTATTTTTTAAGCAATGTGTACAATAAGTACATGGGATGGATGCATTAAGGTATTTTAGTTCATAATATGAATATCATGATTGAAAAACATGATTCTTATATTTAGCAGTCTAGGTGTAGGAGTAATTATAAGTTTCACTTTTATTTTAATATTATTATTCTTCTTCTTCTTCTTCTTCTACTTCGCCTTCCTCCCAACTATTTGGGGTCGGCCACCCTTGTCCTACACCTCCACTTTACTCGGTATTTTAATATTATTATTATTTTTATTTATTTATCAAATAAGGTATGATTTTTTTTTTTTTTTGGTCCACAAGGTGGTTCATCAGGAATATGATTGGTGGGAATTATTTGAATTAAAGGGTTTGTACTCGATACAAGTTTCGTATGAAAATGTTTACAATGCATTCTTGCAAATTCGTTAACGGTTTTCATTTGTAGATCGTTATGTAGGACTAATTTTGTTATATACCAAAGGGCTCCGGTAATAATACGTAAAGTTATGTTTTGGAAGAACTGAATAGGATGAATATTTAAGGATTTGGCTGGGCCTCAGATTTGTATACTATAAGACCAGTGAGATCTAATTATGATTTTGTACAGGATAATTTTAAATTTTATTCGCAGTATTCTCTTCGAGTGAGATCGGAAAAGATGAAGTCTAATATTATCCATCTGTAACGCGTATTGTAATCGCATGCATACACATTAATAATAACTTCATCGGTGGCGATTTGGGTTTTTTGCGCGAGCAATATTTTCCTACCAGGATTATGCCCTATATGTAATAACAATTTTATTGATTATATATAATTTTTTGTAATTTTAAATCTCGTTAGTAATCATTACAATACATACTTGGATACGATTTAAAATAACTTTTTTATCAAATTGAAATTCCTATTTATCGTGTTATAGTGATTCTCTCGAAGAGCTCTAACCCGTTTGGATTAATCTTGAACTCGGTTTTCGATCGATATCCGAATGATTTCAAACACAGAAAACATTATACAACCGTTGACAGTGTACGTCGAAACCTGTCTTAACCGGACCTTGGATAACATCGGACGAAAACCCGTCTTTGATGGGATTTCGTATACGTTACGAATTGTTTCTCGGATAAATCGGACACTGGTCTAAAACGAAATACCGGCGCACCGCGTTATGGCTGCATCGGCGGGAGCTGTTGCCGACAACGTGTTCAACAAAATGTCTACGAAAGACGTGGGTAACCCCTCAACCACCGTCACCGAAACGGCGCTTGAACTCGCGGCCTACGGACGTAAATCTGAAACTCGTACGAACCCGTGTCCGGGCCACAATCACGTGTGCGTATACGGTTGTTGCGACGACGCACCGACGCACTCTTGTGCATTGTAACGTACCGCCGTTACGTGGGAGTATGATGATTACGTGTTACCACCGCTGTGGAGATACGAACGCGTTACACCAAATATTCGTAGTAATAACAATAATAAATAATAATACGAAATACATGTATATGTATGTACATAATATACGACCGGGTCCGCCGCAGACGGAACGCGAACTCGCTTCGACGGTTTTGTTCCGTTGCGTGCTTACGAATTCAACTCTACCGTCCGCGTGGCTTCTTGCCAACCACCTCTCGGCAACGCATAGTAAATACTACGGAAATCCGAACACGTCGCAATGGTGCGCTACACCTATACGTGCACCTTTAACTCGAAAGAACGATGGTTTTCCGATGGCGGTCGCGAGTAGTGATGTGCCGTTGGGTATTTGCCCATGGGTGGGTAAATGTTTTGGGTATTTATCGGGTATTTACCCATGGGTTTATTTACCTACCCGAAATTTGGGTAAATATATATTTTCTTTTTATCAATGGAATCTTTATCATTATTTATCTCCTAGTGTAGTACAATTTGTTGTTATTAACTTTCTATTTAAATGATTGAAAAGGCTCATTTGCATTTTTATATAATTACTATGTATTTGAAAGTTGAAATCTGTTTAACCTAGTATAGCACAATTCGTTGTTATAAACTTTTTATTTGAAAAACTGAAGAGACGCTTATTTGTTTTATAACTATTTTCAAGTATTTAAAGTATTACTGTTTTTAATTCATAAGACTGAATCGCATTAATGTTTTTATTTCAAACTTATAATATGTATTTAACTACTTTACGTTTTTATAATGTTTAATTTGTATTTAAAAGCTTATTAATATATTACTATAAAATATTATTTCATTGTAAAAAACTATTCATTAATTTTTAATGAGAAACAAAGATACATATTTTTACCAAATTTACCTAATTTACCAGGTAAATACCCGGTAAATATCGGGTATTTACCCAACACTAGTCGCGAGTGCGCAAGTGCTTGCGCGGCGCGCTCGTGCGTGCGTGCGTGCGGTTGACTGAGTGAATGTTGTATTTGTGCGCGTGCGTGTTTTTAGTTTTTGTTTCGTGTCCAACGCACGAATCGTGACGGCGCAAGCGAATTTTTTCGTCGGCTATTTGCATCGTGTTCAAACGACGACGTTTCCGTTTAATAATAGGTAGGTCGACCTGCAGCAGAGCACAAGAGAGGAGTCGACGACAATAATAAAGAACGGAGGGGGGAGGGGGAGGCGGAAAAAAAATTTGTAAAAAAAATTACGTGCATTCGCGTCGTCTGTGCTCTCCCTCGAAAGTAGGCCTCGCGCTCGCGTTACCACGCTGTCGGATACCGGCGTCCGTGACCGGTCGCGTATAGAGTACGCATAACGTGTACATGTACCCGCGTAAAATAATACGAACAAATATAATGTGTACATACGTGACGCGGATCGTTGCAAGTGTACGCGGAACACGCGTTTAAATGACGACACCGCGCAGTTGGATGTTGCAAACGCGTTATTTGTAATGCAGTCGCGTTTCGTGCGACTCTTACGCGCGGAACCGCCTCGCGCAACACCCGGTACAACAATACGTTTATTACGCGCGCCGAATTGAACACGACGTGCGTGCGATCACTTTCGCGTTCCGTCTGCGTGAACACCTAAACCTTGCACGCGGGGTGACACGGTTCGTGTAAAACGTCTCGGCCCGATTGAAATTTATCCCTACGTACGAGCGCGCCGCAGTTAATGACGGACGACGACTGGAGGACTTGGTGACCCGGAGCGGAACATTTCTGAATCGCGTTCGGATTTCAGCCGCGGGCCGCTGGTACTCGCCGAGCAAATCACGCGCTACGCGTACCGAACCTGCTTACTTTCTTTATGTCGTCCGTGCACGTGTATAATACAACACATATGTGTGTGCGCGCGTACACATTAAAGTGGCGGACTGAACGTCGCGCACAAAAAATATCGTTCGCCCGTGGCGTCGAATTTTCATTTTAATTGAGTTGTGATTACGAGCCGGAATAAATAGTTAAAATGCGGTTTAGACTTTACCCACTGTATAGTGTCGGGCGTAGTATCCCGAGTTATTGTTTCATTATGTACTGCAAAACAAACAATTAATATTTTGCTTTTGTCGTGCACGGTCGATAATGTGCTGTAAACAAATCACGGACGCTTAGAACACCGTCTTCGTATTGTGTTATTATTTCTATCGAGTTAAAATATCGACGTTAGAAGGGAGACCCTTCCCTCTCCGCCGTACGTTTGCCATTGGTGATTTGTACACGTCCTCTCTTAAATAACCTTTGCGATGACGTCATCGTCGTCATCGAAAACTCGCTTCTCGGCGTTCGGCCTGCGCGAATAATTAATAAACGCGCGCAAGTTAAACGTACAATCGTTTTCATTCGAATACAATGAATAACAGCACGTATTGAAAAGAAAACGCTACGGCTGCGGCGACGTTGTAAAGTTATTATGCCTACTGTGCGATAGAAAAACGTATTCGGTAGGAAACTATCGTGTGTTTATAATTATCGCGCGATTGGTTTCGCAAAATCGCGTCGTGCGTTCAGTAAAATATGAGATTAAACATTGTCGATAAAACGCTGTTACAACGGTTGTTTTAAAACAAGTCGCCTACGCGCGAGTATACGTATTTTCTACAATCGTTTCGAAAATCAATGATTATGTTTCGTTACGATCCGACGCGGAGGTAAAATATCGTTTTATTGCGGCTGGTTCCGACGTAGTGCAATCGTCATTCGGTGCTGGATTTCACCGGGGTTCTAGCTTCAAGTGTTGATTGTACGTTACGAACGAGACGAAATTACGTTTAAAATTAATGACAGCGCATTGATCGCGCAGAACCCTTAATCCACACGATATAATTTAGTGTGTGCTAGTGAAACATTTCCGAAAAACGAGTCGACCCGTGTCATAACAATAAATCGGAACACCTTTTTTTTTCTCATAATTATGCACGACGTACGCTCACGCACGAATCGCTGAATCTCCGACAGCAGTGTGTCAAGCGTGTACTGGATTTTTTTCGTTAAAGTTAATCTCGGTCGTCGGAGTACATAATAATTCTCTTACTTGTGTTGTTACGTATTCATATCGATGGCGGATCGTATAATGAAAATTCAAAGTTGACACCGTTTCATCAGATAGGGCGGGTAGAAGTGTTACGTCCACGGCAAAATAATAAACGTATATACCACCCCCTTCCCCACCGAAGTATGTTGGCCGATAAGTAATTATCTTATAAGATTAAGTAAACGACTTTTTGAGATTTTATAACGGTTCGCGGTGGAAAAAAATCATCGTGCACTACGTTGATCAGTTGTGCGCAACACAGGTATAGGGTGGGTGCATGAGCACATAATCCGATGATCGATCGGCCGGACGGTCGTGGAAAATAACAAATTGTATACGAATCAATCTCCGGAGTCGGTCTTCATTCAGATCGGACAGACGGCTGGAATGCGGGGACTCGTTTCGTTTTTTGGCCGCCGTCCGAACACCGACCGAACATCATACGGCCGAAAAGATTATTTTATTTTTGCTGCCCGAGAAACATCTCGGGCCGAGGTGAACACGCGACAGAGTGCACATCACGACGTGTTATGATGTCGATGTGCACTACCTACGCCTCCGGTGTGTTGTAATTTATGCGGAAAACGACTGAAATCGTTCGGGCACCACGTACACACGGAGATTAAGTCGCCACGTCGTGGCAGCACCGATAATTGGCAACAATAATAAAACGATAACACTGTGTAAGCTTTCGAGGCTGGGCGTGAACACCGCAAAATAATGTAAACACATTGGACATACCGCGGCGATAGGTATTCCGACCGTTCGGTACGACCGCGAATTCTTGCGCATGATTCATCCGCCGCCTGTGCGTACAATAATGTATGCATAATAATAATAATAATAATAATGTATGGGTCTTACGAATTACAATAAATGTATGCATGAGTACGCGTCATCTGCCCGCGCGTATTTATAATAATATATTTCAATGTTCGGGTATGCGTAAGCGTTGTATACAGAGTGTTTCCGGAAACTTTTCCCGTACCGTGTCCGGATTCGAAACGCGATTCGAAACTGAGCTAACGCTCCGTACGTATAATTAAATGTTGTGCGCGAACCGTTGCCTCGGCCGAAAGAAGCTGTGCGCGTATTTCGCGCCTAATATCACACGTTTCCGATACAATTATAAATGTCCAACCAATACGTTGCTTCTGTAGACCTTTTGCGTCAGTCCTCTCGTCCACCCGAATGCAAACTCGCAGCCCTACTGTGTTCATACACTTCGTACGCGTTCTGATCGACCGGAACGTGAAATGCGCGTATTGGTTTCACCGGTGACGCAGTGTTTATTTTTCCTTCCTGTCGACACATTTTTGTGTATCGCGTAAATTTGCCGCGCCAAAAGTGTGTGTAGCGTAATTTTTTTTTATTTTATACTTCTCGGACAGGAAATCGGGCGCAGGACGTCTTTATTCGATTTTAACAGTTGCAGTTTTACCAAGCATAAGGGAAAATCTAAAGAAAAAAAGTTTCTCGAAAACAATGGTTTTATTATAATTTTTTCTTTTTCTTTTTTTTTTATCATAATGGTATTCAATACTTACACGTATGTATGTATGTTACGCTGACCTTCGAAATCGTTTACGAATGTGATGATTCATCGTTGCTTTCAAATATAAAAAAAAAAAAAAACCAATACGGCCAACACTAGGAATCAGTACAATATCCTTTTCAACTCCCGTACCTCATCGGACAGGCTTTTCTTCAGATAAAAATCAATAAAAAAATTAATAACCGATCATATAGGCTCTTGTTATATTTTTCTTTTTAGCCGGTGGAATATGACATCATCGTAAACAATTTTCTCGATTAACTTATCCGTGTCTAGGCTCTTTCTCCACCAAATGTTTTTGGCGAAAATCCATCTCGTTTTAAATAGGTACCTCGAACCAACCCTGTAGCCCTGTATGGGAACCGATCTCCCTAGACAATTTGTTAATTATTCTTGGCCAACTACGGTAGTCATACTGCATCGTAATATAATGTGTACAACGACCTTTTTTACAACATTCTACTTATTACGTTTGAAACGTATCCAAATGCGTTTTAAAAACTAAATCATTATAATGTTCGAATAAACTAAAAAATATTTCACGTATTTTTAGCAAGAAAATTAATAAAAGTTGACCGACGGTACGGCTAACGTCGTCACACGTTTGCAATATTGGCATTTACTCCATTCACCCCTTCGACGCACCACTGGGCACTGTAATATATTACGTCCCGTGCACATAACACGATATCGTCGCCGGAGAAGAATTCTTGTGTACGCAGACACGATCGATAATTTCTCGCACACGGACCGATTAAACCCGCCTAGAGGAATATAAACCACAGACGAAGACTCAAAATATAAAATGTGTGATTGCACGCTTATCCGCAAGATGCTGAGTACTACATTAATCGGTGAATTGTAAAATTGAAAAATTACAATCTGCGCCACGTTCGGGAAAATGTAAACTCGCACGGATAAAAGGAGAAATGTTGAGGTGCAAATGCACGTCTCTGGAGACGCGCGTTGCACAAACGACGACAGTGCGTTTCGCGAAACTCGTCGCGATACCGACTACTACATTATGATACACTGGTTGTGTTATCTTTTCATTTACATAAATCTACAACGCGGTTTACAAACGCATGTCCCATATCGGTTAACAAAGCATTTTACATATTATGATATTTAACATTGGACAAACGTGTGTAACGCCATCGGTACGAATAGTATTGCTATTATAATTATGAACATGACATGTGTGTATCAGCTGTGTGAGATTGTAATGCACAACATAATAATGGGCAATATTTTAATTGTTTACGAGTACACGTAATTCGTTTAAAAAAACACGTTTTTGTTTATCGATTTATTATTTTATACGAAGTCCCATGGTACGGTTATCCGACGCAGCTTCATCGTTAATGTGATCAACGGGATTTCATCGAGTTCGATACGAATGAAGATAATCCCCAAGCGATCGCTAAAACTGTTCAAAATTTCAACAGTAAAATACTAAAACTTAAACTATTTCAACAGTCGTTTTTCGACTACCGCATTGTTATAGACTATCGTTTCATGTGATGTACACCAGTGTTGCATAATTAGTATACATAACAATTAGTACACGGACAATTTCCCACGACTACTAATAATTATGATACTTCCTATTTATTGTTAGAAATATTTCAAATCTGTCTTTTTATTTTTTTTGTTTTTGGTAATTAACGTGTTCAAAAAAAATAAATAAATAAATAAAATCAAAATTTTAAAGCTATTCTAGTAAAAATAAAACATAACTCACACTTCTATACACGCAGTATATATCTATAAAAAGCTCGGAAAACTTCAATGTTTTCAGAGAGGATCGTTTGAATGGGATCAGATCATCTTAAAAAAACAATATTTGTCTTTATAAATTGGTATTGATCAAATAATAACTGAGTGTTATTTGCAGTATAATACAATGTAGATTTTTCCTATTTACGACTTGCAAATTTTCTATGTACAATCAGTCACATTGTCAATGTATGTACATAGAGTTCATAGAACATAGAAAACATCAACGAATTAGTTTCGACCTTGGTTATGTTTCATAAATTAGAAAAACTTCTCGGTGTAAAATGAAAACGAACTTTTTAGCGTATAGAGGGAGCCGTTATGATATAAAATAGATATGTTTAAAACGGAACTTAGACTAACAAAGTGGGCTTGTGTCGCTGAAAACAAAAATAATCTTTTATTCTGCCATCTATTTTTTTGGGATATCGTTGTTTATACAAACGGTATGTGTAACACAATAACCAAGTACCTATACACTACATACTAAGAGTATGTAAAAGAAAAAAAAAAAAATATTATAGTTGTTAAGCCAAGAGCAAAATTAATATTTATTTTTACATTTTTTCCGGGTATCATTAAGCGATGTGAACTTTTATGGTGGCCCCTTTCGAAGAAGCGCTTCCGAAGCTCCTCAGGTGCCAGTCCGACACAGCCATAAAATGTATCAAGTATAGGTGTGTAACTTGTGTACACAATGTGTTTGTGTGCGTGTGTGTGTACATTGTTATACATCATTTAGTATGAAAGGTTTTTAATTTTTCTCTCTTTTCATTTTTTGCATTTATGTTGACAAACGGTCAAGGCTAATTCAATTGATCTAATGTGGACGGGAGCGCTAACACGTTGATACATTCATACTGTTGTAACGTTGTACTGTTGTACTGTTGTATAGCATGTACATGTAAATGCACATATTTATAATACGTAAACTACATACGCGAATTGTTCACCCTAGTATAAGTCAACACGAGTATAAAAACGTGTACAAACATATAACATACGATGAGCGTACGTACGCGAATCTATAGAGTATATAAGATAAATGTCAAAATGTACACATCACGTATGTACAAAGTTCGTACGTATGTTATAATATGAATTCCTCGCCAGACTAAACATTGGTTAAAGTATAAGTAATTCAATAATAATTAAGACGTGTAGACGTATTTATATAGAAATATATATATATATATATATATATATATATATATATATATATATATATATATAGATAGAGAAAGAAAGAGAACACGACTGTATGTCAGACATTTTCAATGAGAAGCACTCGAAACATTAGGTTCGTCATGAATGTTTCGAAATGCGTCAAGTTTTTAATAGACATATTTTAAATTATGTTTATAACAAGTATGTGCTTAAATAAACGAAACCTAAATACTCGAAACTATAAGTAATATGATATGTCAAACAGGACAATTTTATTTGCGAAATTCCTCTAGTTCGTAAATATATTAGGTGCTAGATCGTACTATGAGCTTCCAAATCGTTAACGTATTAAATTATGTGTGGCCACATTCTTATTATTTAAAAACAAGACATTTCGTGTTTACAATACCACGCACAAATATTTAGTTTTCTAACGTTTTTAGCTGAAAGAAAACTAAATTTTTTTCATAAACCAACGTTTATAGCTATTAGTATTATATTGCAATCGTTATATAATACTCCCTGAAAATATTTTTCTCGATTTGTTTTTGTGAATAAATAATTTGACGTCTTAACGCAATAACTTTTATCGCCAAAGAATGAAGGTCAAAAAATTGTTTTTATGAAAACGTTGAAAATATTTAAGCATCGTTTCATTAATGACATAATACTCTGTCAACATTGACCAAAAAACGGTCGATAAGATGATTATAAACAACTATACGCAATTTTAAAAATATTAAATTTCTGTTGGACGGTTTTTCCGTCTAAATATCCAATTAAATGATTACAGTTTTCCAATAAATCGGCTAAAATAATAAAACTTTTAAAATTATAAATTATTTTTTAAGTTAATTTTTAAGTAATATGTTTATCTGATTAATACATTTATATCTGACATACATAAATATATTACACTTTATTTCTTATACCTCGAAACAATGAAATTCAATCAGGAGTATGCTCAACTATTAATATTGTATAAACATAAACACACGATTACAATTAAATATTTAATCCGTGTGTAATATCGAAACAAATGCACACGTTTTACTTCGCGTTTTACGCGTTATACTTCTTCTGATTAGTTGCTTATTCTACGAAATTGTGTGTTTATTATGTACACATGTATCGAACAAAATTTTCAGTGACGGGTGCCAACAAATATTTTCATTAAATATCAATAAATAATACATTTTTGATCCGTCACCGACTGACAAAAATCGTCCGGTAAAATTAACTATTGCATTGAACATGTTAGCTAATGACAGTGGGGGGAATGTCTGACAACAGTGGCGCCTTAATGTCTCATCCACATAATATGTGCACGATAAGGGTATTACGGCTCACGGATTACGGACGATCATCATCAAAAAAAAAAAAAAAAAACGACAAGAAACGAGTAAATAGAAAAAATAAAAGGATTACAAATTACTTGAGTCTTGTATTATATACTACTTCCCGATTACAATATAAAACCTTAAGACTGCAAGGACGTCATTGTTTGGGGTGTAGCAGCAGAATGGATGTGTGCTTGCTTTTACTCGATTTTTAACAACACCTACTTAGTGACCCAGGGCGAAATTTGATATTTTTGCGCAATATCATTAATATGGCTGTAAAATACCCGTGTTTACCGACTTGTTAACTTAATGTACACAAGCGATGTTGTACATTAAGATTCATAACCAACATTTGTTATTACAGCGTTAAAATCACATCGTACGTGTAAATGAGACCGTCGCTAGGACTTGTTAGATTTGTTTTCGGGCAGCACACGTGGACGTATTCGGAAAAGACCCGACGACGGGACAATTGGCCTACACACTTGGCGCACTCTCGAACTGGAATGGCGCCGCTGACCTTTTACCGTTATTAGTTTTATTATAATATGCGCCTATGACGGTGTCTCGCACGGTCGACGACTCTCGCACCCTTCGAACGAAATTGCATACCGTGTACACACGGACGGTCGTTCGGTGCACGCGTACTGGGACAAAGACTTCGGGGCTACTGCAGCGACGTACCCCACCGAGTGCACCGACGGCACGACATTCGAGCGTGCGCATAAAACGCTCGCATTGTGTACACCGTTTTATTGCTGAACATAATATTTTATATTCGGACAAAGAAACTTTCACCGCGGTCACCGCACACGGGTACCGTTCTCGGTGTGCATAAAAACGAAAAATTTTTTTTCGAAATTTCTAAAAACTATCAACCGCCCGAGATCTAATTAATGCATTTCGGCAAAACGACACGCAACGTAATGTCATTTTACACGAAACGACCGGCGCGTATAGGTCGTGCACGGGCTGCAGTCGCGAAACACGGTTAAAAATTTTGAATTTTACCTTAAAATTGCGGAATATTTTCCTGTTCCGATGACGTACACAATATACAAAATATGTGTGTGTATATGCTAGGACGCAATTCAACTATATGGACTGAAGATAAGTTTTCCCAATAACTTACTTTGTAATATTAATTTACATATTGTTAAATAGTATTGATAAAATTATAATTGAGATAATCATGTACTTCGAGAACGCTCAAGCGTAGTGGTAGTTTTCATGATAAAACTGATTATATACGATTTTTTTATAACATTTGGTTAATATTTAACCGTACATTCGATATGAACTGTTAAATCGTTAATACTCATATCAATCTACTAGTATTCATATACCAGAGAGATACATTTTGCTTTGTTCTTATTAAAGTAAAGTTAAATTTTACATTTTTATTTGTGTAGAACAATAATTTTTTTATACATGACCTTTCAGTCATAAGTTTTATATTTAAATATTGACTCAAATTATTAGCATGACATTATACATTATAATTGATCTAAATAATACGGTCCACCTCTAACCGGTCTGAGAAGCCAGAATAGAGAGAGAGGGGCTAATAGCCCCGGGTTGACCCACCGATGTCAACTTAAAACCTAGTCGATACCACGGAAGGGGGGAACCCCACCGTACGCCGGACCGGCCTAGCCGCTCCGGACTCGGTGCCCTCCCCCCCAAGGTTGAGGTGCCTACTTCGGCTGAATCGTGGTGGTTGTAAGCACAGCGCCAGATAGTAACAAAACCATAACACCCATTGGAGATTGCTGATCCCAACATGGTTCTCGTATCCGCGGAATGGAAGGGTACGGGCCTCGGCTCGGTGCTGGTGATCCTTATGACGACCCGGGCTCTCTGGTCTAACTGGGGGACTCGCATTCGACCGCGCTTCTTGAGTAACGCCACGTGTTAATTGAAGATGCGCGGACGATAAGGCCTCGGCCACAAATTCGGATCTCGTGATCTAAATAAAATTAATGGTATTAGAAATATAATAATATTTGTGATATTTCAATATAGTACAGTACATGTCATGTTTTATACAATTTCCAAAAATCGTGGTATTTATTTGATTGGCATCGCAAATGAAACTTTAATTGTATCTAAACAGCCTCAAATAAACAAATACTTAGCCAGTTTTTATACTTGCATTTAAAAGATAACTTTTTGATACAGCAGAGTGCTTATATTGCTACAAATTAACTGTTAAGCTTTTTGAATAAAACGAGAATCCCTAGTAAAGAAAATTATAATATAATTAAACAAATAGAAATATTACATTTTAAATGGCTTGGTATTAAAAAATGTTAGTAGACAAACAAAAATACAGGTTTCAAAAGTAAACTAATATGTAAATCCTTTAGACGATTTGCTGCATGTTGCCCATGCCAACGTTATGAATTTCATTAAATTACAAGAAAACAAAAAAATTTTGAAAGCACATAGAGAGAAGAGTAAAGAAGGATCGATATGTGCACATGTACAAGGTGTCTCCAATGGATTGATTAGTTTTATGATACAGACCTATTTGAAATTAATAAATCCTCGTTGGACATCGTTCTGTACACATAGTCTCGTTGCAGTTGGTCGCCACTCGCAGACGTATTGCATTACAACGCATTACAACGAGTGCGCAATTTTTATGACTTGATGTTTAATAATATTATGTACATGTCGTATGCAAAGTGCGGGTGCGTAACCAGTTATATGCGTTACAAGAAAAGATTGCTCACTTCTCTTGCCGTATAAAATACGTACCATGTGCGCATATTTATAATTCGGAAAACATTCACTGCGATATTATATTAATAAAAAAACTATAAAATTATAAACTGTAAAATACTCACGCCCGGATTCGACTACATGCATATAATATTTTAACTTAACTATGTAGTACACAAACTCAAATTAAAGAAAAACATTTCGATAACATCAAAAGGTAGTCTTTCGGTTGGATTCGAGTACGAACATATTTAAATAAAACAACCAATCAATTCGGGGAATTTGGCAACTGAAATCGATTGTGACTTCATTTCTCCGACAGGTAGAATAAAAGAGAGAGCAGTTAGCGTATACTAATACATACTTAGAACTTTGTGAGAACCCTATCATTGTAATATAATAACATAACGCAAGAGCGATACTCGGACTCTAAAATTATTAAGACTAATCAAACATAAAAAATTTAGTATATTAGTTTTTACTTCTAAGATTCAATCGAAAGAATGCGATCTAGCTATGGTTGGTAACAACTATGTCCAATATTAATCTTATCTATAGATTCCAATCTTAAATCTTCGTACGTTTTTAACAACTCCATTTTACGTTTTTAATAACATTTTCCAATCAGATTTAAAAATAATTGCCGTTACTAAATTAACTTATATCACTTAACTCTTACTAATAACTATTCCGGATTCCGAATAAATAAGATTAAAAAAACAATAATGTCGTGACCGGCTTATCTATATCTAAAAATTAAATTAAATCATTATGATGTATAAATTTGGTATAACTATTCTATGTGATGAAGTACCTCTGAAAGGTAACTAATTCACTTTGTTTTTTTCTTATCAATGTTTTATAATATTTTATACATTAAGCTTAATTTTTAGTTACATGTATAATAGATGACCTAATTAAAAAAAATATGTTGATAGAAATGTTAACGTTCAATATATTAACTTATCGTTAGCAGCAGTAATACGCTTAATCATTACCATGAATATGTGATAAAATATAATATTATTCGATATACGTACGGAGCTTTCCTTTTTTAGTTATTGTGGGAGATACGAGAAAGTCAATCTTAAACGTTGGTTGTGCCCAAGTACCAAAAAAATGATGTTAAGTCGTAAACAAAAATATATTTTATATGTAACGGGTTTTTTTTTTTTTTAGTAATTTTAACCACATTAGTTTTCAAATGTATTTGAAATGCACTGCAATTAATTTAAATACATTATAGATAAAATAAAATAGTCTTTCATGCGTGGTTAGTGAGCAGCTTCCTCGACATGTTTTTGGAAGCGAAAAAACTCGAATGAAAAAAAAATTGTTCTTTCCCAGTACCTGTACAAGAATAGTGCGGCTACAGGGCCAGATTTTGATATTACGACGAAAAAAATTATTGAATTATACCACACGTCGTAGCATGGGAAAATATAAACCTATCATCGCGTTTATTATTTATTCGCCCAATAACCACGGTAGTCCGTATTAACCCGTACGAGGTCCGTAATTAAAATACGAAACATTAATTAATTAGATGTACGCGCGCGAATCGGGGGTGTTGGAATGGATTTTTTTTTTTTTACGCTGATCGAGAATTAGTAGAAATCGTAACGACGAGTAGGTATCGCGAGAAGAAATTACCTAATCGAACGCGAAGTGGAGACGGACACGAAAGATGTTCTGGCACTTCGAGTAAACAGTGCTCGAAAAGATAAATATAATTTGAGGATCGTTAGGAAATTAGGGTCGTTAGGCTCCACCAGGCGCGCAAGCGATTTCGAATAAAAAGTGTCCGAGTTACTCGGGGTCCACTCAGCTCGAGCACTGAGGGGTCCGCGTATACGGAGCGGAAAGACTGCTGCCTCCCGAGTCACCTGTTCCGCCGGACGACGGAAGCATGGTATACGCCGGCGTACGGTACTATTAATATTATTATTTTAGTAGAGACTCGTCGACGTTTGAGACAATCGAACGCGAGTGAGCACTAGTCGTCGACTCACCTGCGCGGGGCGACGACGTTTACCGTTATCACCTGTACGCGAAGAAAACCTATTGGCGGTTGGGAGGGGGAAGGGAAATTAGCGTCCTTGATGTGGCCACACGTCGCCGCCGCCGCCGCCGCCGTAACAACTACGGAACTCCAGCGGCTTGGGCTGGCGGGCGCGAGCGACGGCGGTCCGCGTGGAATGGTGTACAGCGGTCTCGCGCGCGCCAGTCGGTCGGTCGTCGCCGAGGAATCCGTTCGAACCGTGAAGTGCGCGTGCGCTTTCTACTCGCGATTATTATTATTATTATTAACTGTTGTTTGTTTTTGTCGGCGGCGGCAGAGGACGCGTGGCAATACGCGGCGCGTGATCTCGACGGAGCGGTCCGGTTTATCGGATTTTGACGTTTCGTGTCAAATCGTACGCGAACGGTCGAACGCAAGAAAAACCAGAAAACCCGAAAAACAAAAAAAAGGGTCGAGACTGTTCACAGGTGGCGTCGCGGACGGCGATCCGTCTCTCGTGCACCGGTTCCACGGCGACTACGTTGCTCGTTATCGCGTGACGGGGCGATAACGCGGCTCCGAGTGATAGCGGCTTTCACCGTGTCGGTGGCGCGGCGGAAGACGGTGAAACCCAAACGAAACCACCCCCCCCCCCCCCCGGCCGGAGCGTGGAACGGACGATAAAAAATATCGGGAAAAAGAAAATAAAAATATTGTAAACAATATCTGTCTCGTTCGCGGTGAAATACTTACGCGCACCGTTTAACAGTGATGATAATTCGTAACGAATCGCGGTTTTTACGATTATTATGATCTCGTCGACGACGCCGCCGCAGCAGTCAACGTCGTCGTAGCAACACGCACGCACGCACGCACGCGCTTACGCACGACGACGACGACGACGAATACGTCGTATAGGTATCGCAGAGGTACGCACTCACATCCTTCGCGCGGATTCGCTCGACATGACGTGCCTCCACGGACGCCACTGCTGCTGCCGTCGTCACCGCTGCCGCCACTGCTGTCGGTGCTCTTGATGAAAAACGCGATCGGCCGCAGAGTTGTACAGCCGCCGACGACGACGACAAATGGGTAAGTGGCGCGCGCGCGCTCCGCCACCGCTACTCCTACAAACGTCGTCGCTATTATTGCGCTCGTCTTACTGCTGCTTCTCCTCTCGGTCTTTCTCTCACCTGCGTCACGTCCATTGCAATACTGTGTTTTTGTTATTATTATTATTTTCGTTGTTATGTAACCCACCCACTACTACCACCGTCGGTTTTGTCATATTTTTTCTTTTTACTGCTCTTCATCGGTCTAATACGTCGTGTGTTCTCTCGTGCAGAGGCTGTGGTCCAATTCGATTACGCGGCTCGCGAACCCGACGAGTTGACGTTGAAGAAAGGAGACGTCATCACTGATGTCAAACCAATGCTCGATGGATGGATGGAAGGGTACAAAGACGGCAAGAAAGGAATGTTCCCCGACAACTATGTTAAGGTAAGTACACACTCCCTCAGCTGACTCTGTACTCTAGTGGACCGTTGATTAATTGCTGTTGTTTATCGTCTGTGCTTTACAGATAGTACATACTTCTACCAATGTCGTTCTCAGAAAAAGTAAGTTAAAGTGTTTTTCAAATGCATACTGTTACCTTTGCGGGTATATGTTACTAATACACACTTGTCATTCTAGAAAATGCGAGAAAGTGTAAAGTGCTGTTTAGTTACAAACCGGCCAACAGGGATGAGTTGGAGTTGAATATCGATGATGTAATTGAAGTACTTGGTGAAGTCGAAGAAGGTTGGTGGAAAGGAGAGCTTAGGAATGAAGTGAGTACTAAAATAATCCATGTACAATCAATCAATTAACTTCAATATTGAAAAATTTATTTTATCTTTATTGAAATAATCTTTGACATTAATCCTCAGCTTTTTTGTATATACTAATTCAATTATTATTAACTTATCAATGTTATTTTTACATAAAAGTATCATTCAAAAGATCATTTTCCATCTAAATATTACTTTTTTTTTAATGATTAATGATTGAAAATATTTTAACCAAAATGTTAGTAATAATTTTTAATAAGTATAGATTTTTTTTCTATATTGTAAATTGTATTAGAAACATATATGTATCCTATTGAAAGTGCAAATTTGTTATTCTTAACCTCGTTTATCTGATCTTTGAACTATTAAAGTATTTTATTTCAACCATTTTAGAACTTTAATCTTTCCAATTCTGAAATAAATATTAAATTTTTTAAGTGTGTCAGTTTTGTTTAACAATTTTGTATGGTCTTGCATTTTTAATATTTCTCTCGATATAATGATATGTTGTTTTTTATGCTCTTAATTTTTCATTTTATTATGATGGATAACACAAGACAATCTTAATTTAATGATGAGTCATATCTTATATACATGTGTTCTGTTCATTAGTGTGCATCAAATTAATTAGCTTTGATTATATCATTTACAGTCTATCGCCAATTCTTAACAAGTTATTTGATACATTTGTTTGTACAATTACCTACCTGTACACTTACCTGTAAGACATGAGAAGTTAGATAGTTATTTTTTAATGTTTTAAATATTGTTTAATTGTTCTTTGTTTTGAACATTTAAAATTTGAATCCTCAAGTTTCCTTGTTTGATCAATACATGTATAAATATTATGATGAGAAATATTGTGCTAGAAAAATTATTATAATCCTACAAGCACTTATTATACTGTAATAAAAATTAATCATTGTTTGTATATTTCAATAATTATCTCTATCATTAAAAATGTGATGACAACTATATTAATGAAATTTATAAATTAACTTAAGCGAACATTCTGAAACTAAACATAAAACTCAAATATAAACTCAATATCTAAAAAATATTGCATGTACTTCTAATTTTATTTTGTTATTATATTGTTATTGTTTTTAGTTAAATTGGTATTATGTATTTATAAACTAGTATAAAGTTTTGAAATTGTATAGAATTCATAATATCTCAATATGTAATAATAATGTACCATAATGATTTATGAATTAATACAAATTATTTAATAGTTTCTTAAAAAATAAACCAACTTATTTAATTTAAACTATTACCTATAAAAATAACCTTTTTGTTTAATTTGACATTTAAATAATAGTTTAGTCTCAGTTCAATGCTTAAATAATAGTTTAGCTAAACATTAAAATTAGATTAGTTTATTTAGCCATTAAACAAATTTAGTGTAGTTTGAAAGTGATCCACTTTCCTCCTGTAAAACTAACAGTAATATGTACATTTTAGTAACTGAAACTTTTTTTTTAAGCTATTGCATAGCTTTTATCGCAGGCCTGGTGTAGTGACTGAAAAAAAAATTTTCGTAACAAAAAAGCGTGACCACTACCTGTGGAATCCCGTAATTAATGGAATATCGTAATTGCTATGATACAAATTCCTGAATAATTAAAATAATAAAAAAAATTTAAAATTATATCAACTTCTTATTTATTTAATATGCAATAGCTTTATCGTGGCAGTCCCCGAATACCACTAACTGTTATTTTTATTTATTTCAACTATTGACAAGATCACCCAATTTTTGTTTGATCAATATCTTACCAAAATATTGCTGTCATCTTAATAAATATGGATGCGTCATTAAAATGTATGTTAATAATTGTTTATATTACTTTGTTTTATTGGCTATAAATAAGAAAATTTTACTTATATGTATGTATTTTATACCACTTTATTAAAATATATTGTTTAATAAACTTGAATGTGTAAAAACATTACCACTTAAAATATTTTCAAATATTCATTATTAACATTATTAATTTTATAATTTTTAAATACATTATTCAAACAATCATTTTAATTTTATTTCTATCTATTTATATAATTTTAATTATTTAAAAGAATAATATATAATTATTAATAGGTCTCATATTGTCAAATTATAATTTTTATTTTATAAATGCGCATTTAGAAGTATTGAAGTTTTGTTGGTTCATGATTATGAATTTATATATTTAAATTGATTATGTTATCTAAGTGTAAAAATATTTATTAATAAATATTTATTTATGTATGTGTTATTATGTATTAAATTTTTTGATAGTGTAATTTCAGACTATGCAAATGTCATAGTTAATTATTATAAAGTTGTTTAAATTAATTTATAATTAATTATATTTAATGGATTTATTTATTTTTAACTTTAGATTGGAGTATTTCCATCTAATTATGTCACTGAAATTTCGGATACTAAAAGTATCAGTAGGAGTGATTCTAAGACTTCCACTGGATCTCTTAAAAAAGAAGATACTACTAAAAAAGGTATTTGTAGTTTTGATATTCGTTGATTATATAATATTTTATATAATTTACCTATTCGAAAAATTATTCAAAACCTAAATGTATGAATTACACTGATTTTTATTGTTTTGTATAAATTAATCATTTAGAAAAATTGATCGTGGAACCAGTCAAAACTGCAGATAATACAGAACCTAATGCTCCAGTACTACCTCCAAAACCAGGTATAAATAATATTATGTTCGCTCTAAGTATTTTTATAAGTTTATTAAAAAAATAAAATTTAGTTTTTATTAATTTTTTAATTAAATTATAATATTAAAAAAAAAATTTATAAAAAAAAATATTTATGCATAAATAATTGTGTTTAATGAATAAACTAATTATGTAAAAAATTATTCACACCAACTGATAAGAGCATGCAAATAGTATGATATAAGTTGTTAATCACTTCAAAGATAAATGACATTGAGATAATTAATGTTTTTATAATGTTTCAGTATTTATTGTTAATATTTTATTAGTTCAGTTTGTGACTCATTTTTTTAAAATTTATTTGGAAGTAATTATTTATAATTAATTTAAACATTTAATTATTTATAAATGAATTACTTACTTAAAAAATAGGCTTCTATAGTTATCTATTTATTTGAAAATTATGAAATCTGTCAGAGAAAAATTGTTTGTTTCATTGTAAGTTTCCTCAGTATAGTAATTCTAAATGCTCATTCTTGCAGTCCTAATTTTATATCTTAAATCTGTTTTAATCATTTATATGATGAATAAATAAAATAAATTTTTATTTTTAATCAATCTAATGACTAGAATTTAATTTAATACAATTCTATAAAAAATGAATAAGCTAAAATAAATTATATTTGAAATAATTTTACACTCGATATTACATTGTATAAATACAGTATAAATTAACCTTCTGATTTTATTTTTTTAATGTTTTTAATTAGCAAAAGAAGTTTGTGTTGCACTGTTCCCGTATGAAGCTGTAAATAGTGATGAACTAACATTAGTCGAGGGTGATATCATTACAATTTTATCTCGAGAAGTAGATGATAAAGGTTGGTGGAGAGGAGAATTAAAAGGAAAAATTGGTGTATTTCCTGACAATTTTGTTCAAGTAATGAATCAAGACGAGGTAATTTTTATTTTGTGCAAATATTATATACCTAAACACTATACCCATATGTTCATATGTTTTTTTCCTATTGTTGATTCAGTTGGCAAATAAAACTGAAAAATGTGCCAGTAGTCCACGTAATAGCACAACGGCTTCTTTGCGAAAAGTTTTTCAGAACCAAACAGAAAATAAATCTCTGGGACCAATTGTAAGCAAAAAACCAGCCCTGCCACCACCACCACCCACAACTAAAAAACCACCTACAGCTAAAAGTTCTTCTACATCTTCAATAAGCAAAACCCTTAGTGGTATTAAATCAATGTTAAGTTCAGAACAAAATTCTGCAGACAAGATTAAACATGTAATATCTGAAGACAGTGAATCTAAAAATTATGGTTCTATAGCTGTAAAACGTTCAGAATCCGTGGGCTCCATGAAGAAAACATCAGATTCACCAGATGGATCATGTATGAGTAGATCAACTTATCATGTATCGCCTTCGTCTTTTCCAGAATCATCTCCATCATCCTTAGTATTTACAAATGTATATTTATTTTTTAAGCTAACTAAGGTAATTTTTTTCATAACATGTATGTTTTATTCAGCATGATAATCATACTGCTGAACCCAAGAGTCCTGATTTTGATCAAATAGAAAGATCTGCTATGCTTAGTCATCCAACAGCATCTCGTGCTAAGGCACCCAGAAGAAGACCACCATCTGCAGCGTTCAATGCGGTCAATGAAAGTGATCCTACTTTGGAACATCCACCAATAAATGGAATACCAGGTGTGGAAAAAGAAAAAGCTCCATGGGTTCTAGAGTTGAAAATGAATCAGGCTAAGAAGTCTTCAACGGCTAATTCAGTTATAGGTAATTTTATTAATATTTTATGTTATTCTGTTTAATTAAACAAAATGTATATATTAATATATCAAGGAGGCGGTAGAACAAGAGTAATGATTAGTCCATCTACAACTACCATAACATCAGAGAGTTCAGAAACCACTACTGTAACATCTCGGTCTGGATTGACTTCAGTGGGTGTTGGTGGTGTCGTTTTTAAGCCTGCTGGTTATGTACCTCCACTTTCTACACCTGAACCGGTTACGGTCAGCACACCAACCAGTCCTGTTGCTCCTGTATCTGCTGACTTAAATCCGTCCACATCATCTGCTGAGAAAAATTTGATTGCTGTACTAAATGAAAAGGTATTTAATAATATATTACATGTACATAAACTATTTTAAATCCAAATAATAAGAATAGTATACATTGATTTTAAACATGATTTACTTTTATTCTCATTTAGCATATCAAAATATTAAATAATCCTGCCATTTAATAGAAATTAAATATAAATAGTGTTTATGTTTTATGTATGTATTCTTTTTTAAATAAATTTTATTTATAAAATCTTAAAAATTAAATTTATACATACCTTATATTTATAATATTGATGAATATTATCAATTTTTGCTAAATTATTTGTTGTTAACACAAAGTTTATTAACGCTTTTTATAACGTTTTTCTCATTAAAAAACTAGATACTACTGACTTTCTATACCGTTTTTCATTTAAAGTTCCTTCGCATAATACTAAAAATTAAACTCGTCATAATATTTCTTCCTACCCTTCATCTTATAACATTAATCTTCTCCTGTATAGAATACTTAGATCCATTAATAGTGAATGATCTACATCCACCTTCATAACAATATTATTTTTACTTTTATTCATATTAATTATGCATAATATTTTATTTTTAATTATACCTTACTATGTATATCCTATATTAAAAAAGACAATTTACGTTAATTAAATAAATAAATAAATTACAATTATATTTGATATTTCAAATTATATTAAAGAAAAATTAAAACAAGATTGTTTTCAATATATTTTGACCACTTGAGTTAAAATAATAAAATCTACTTTAGTTTTATGGTGTTTGAAATTTAACTTCTAAAATATAAAACTATTTAGGATGTAATTTACTTTAATACATAATTTCGTTATTAATTAATAATAAGATTATTAGTTACATATTAATTCTTATAAATATCTCAAATTTCAGCTCTAAACAGTCCATATTATTAATAAACTATTTTCTTTTATATAAAGGATACATTTTAGATTTAAATTATAATTATTTTGAATTTTAAATTAGATACAAATTAATAAAAATAAAATATCAATAGACTATTTTCAGAATTATTTTTTTTTTCTATCTCATGTTTTTATAGGTGAAACAGTTGGAGTCTACAGTTCAATCGCAAAATAGTTTACTTGATAAGTTGTCAACTAAATTAGATATAGAGACGGAAAAGCGAGTGGAGATGGAAAAAGAAATAAAAAAGATCATGGACCTTGTAACAAGAGTATGAGGTAGATTCCATAAAAATTAAATAAAAATAGTAATGAAAACATAATCAAATAAGTACTTAGGTAAGACCTTGACCAATTTGTTTTTTTTTTTTTTTTTTACTTTTATTTATTTATATTTTTTATTTTTTTTTTTTTTTTGTGTATATTTATGCATTTTATTTTATAGTTCATTCCATTTTCATATATTACATACATTCAATCAACTAGTGGTAATACTAATTCATTCCGAAAATGTACACCAAAACAATCCCATTTGGTTTATATAAAGAAACATAGTATTATTTTATATTTATTTTTTTGTGTACTAACTTAATTTTTATATTATCTAATATTTATTTTTATTTTTAATCTTCTAGTCTTCAAAGTCCTATTGTTCATTATTTTT
Organism: Sipha maydis; assembly: GCA_034509805.1. Taxonomy (NCBI): domain Eukaryota; kingdom Metazoa; phylum Arthropoda; class Insecta; order Hemiptera; family Aphididae; genus Sipha; species Sipha maydis. Next base: position 51,870 of record JASXSY010000354.1, on the reverse strand, counting down.
ATTAACATCATTGGTTAACCATTGTAATTTATTGTGTACTTTAATATTCATTCCTTAAATTTTTCAATTAATTTTGAACACGCTAAATATGATGAACAATGGTATTTGTTACAGTAAATTATTGACAACTTGATTTCCATACCACTGCCTCTTATTACTATTAAAAATAAAAAAAATCTATACTTTAAAGTTGGTAAATCAAATTCTAAATTCAAATTGATATCGAAAAAGTAATTTTGTATTTGGTTTATGAGGTGGGCATAATACGATTTATCAAATTCACTGTGTAGGTACTACTAAATAGAAGCTCATTTCCCAAAGAGTTTTAAAAATGATTTTTATACTTTTTTATTATTCCTTAGAGTTATACATTGTATACATACTACTATATGTATATTTCAAAATTATATACACATATGAATTATATATTATTCAAAATTGTTTTTACCCAGAATTGTTTTTAGTAATTTATAGTTAGATATATATTTATTGTGTATTGTTAAGTTTCTTCATGTATATTTAGACTGCCGAAATTGTGGTTCTATGGTTTTCAAAAATGGATCTATGGAATAATTAATATTGTTAATCGGATGTTCAGTTGTAATTTTGTAGAATTTGCATGTCCATGATAATCCGTAAATGGGTTCATATTAACATTCATATTAACGTTGATTTGAATTATATTTTTTAATGTTTTATTTCCCTAGTCCCATTTTTATACTATAAAATTTGTAATGTGCAAAATTATTTATTTTTTATTGTAACATGTCGATATTATTAAGTTATTGCTGAATCATTGACTACCATATTATGTTTAGCCAATTATGTTGTAATTTTATGAATCATTAATTCTATAGTTATTATTTCAATATTATTTTTACTAATTTATTTTTAGACCAATTTTAGTTAATTTTTCATTCAACGAATTTTGTATATAATATTTTTATTTTATTTCTAGTGTTTTTGAAGATAAATTCCATGTGCTTAATAATAGGCAGTCGACTGATTTTGCATACATATTCTGAATAATGTCATGTATAACGAAATTTAATTCATTTTATCTCTTTTTCAAAACTAATTTCCTTTTCCTAACCTAACTATTCATATGTCTCATAAGTGTCCATTACTATATAATTAAGTAAATGTTTTTACACAAATATATTTTCATAATTGTAATCTTTAATAAGCGATTGACCAGAAAAAAAATATGAAATCTTTCTAAACTAGTTATCGATGCATATATTTCAGAAATTTTTATTAGCCGATTATATGATTATGTACCATTGATTATTATAAATTATTTTTATCTTAGGAAAATATTGATTTATTATTATTATTATTAATTATTATAAGTTGTCCAACGGTGTCATATATATTTTATAAATTGTTAATTTTTATTTTCAATAAAAGTATTAAAAGTAAATTTGTGTTTTAAATTAGATTGTGATACCACTTTGATTAATAATCAATACTACCTTTGTCAATGTTACTTTACAAATGTATAATCGTCCAAACTTATTATACCTACCTAGTTATTGATTTTATTCTTTTCGTTTAAAATCATTGATGAGTTTAAGAACTGTGTGAGATTCTCCAGGTGAATGCACATACCTAACTAATCAAAACTGCAAATTTTTTTCTTCGGAGAATATATCAACTTCTTGAATACACCTATGTACTAGTGGAATAGTTACTTTATTTAGTAAAATATCCACAGTCTTTATCTGTAAATGGTCTCCTTAAATACTACCCATTCAGGCTGAGAATATAAGTTTAAAGTAATAAGATATATGTTCTAAACTGGAAATAACTCAAATATAAGTACAAAAACAATGTGTATAAAACTATCTCATGAAAAAAAACCACCTAAGATCAATTACAAATCACTACAGATGCGTTCCACTTTGGGATTTCGTAATTGTATGTATTTTGGAGCCCAAACCATGAGTTAAAATAATTTGTAAATGTTACCTTTAGTACCACAATAATGTTTATTGTTTTTTAAATGCATTTTGACGGCGCAATAATTTGTTTTTAAACTGATACTTTTGGAGGCAAGGGCATTATTAATACATCCGACCACTTCAAGACATTAAGGATTTATTCGTGTACGTTGTCACTTAAATCGAGGTAAAAAGCGTGGTATATTCGACCTGGTATTATTCATGTTGTCCGTCACTTCGCTGAAACACACCGCGACCCGGAAACGTCGAAATGTTCGATGTGCACGTGAGAGATTACATTAGAGAACATTTCAGTCCGTCCACATCCACCAGATGTTGTAGACGACTTTCATCGTTTTATTCGGTTTGACCAAGGCGCACGCAGTAGCATCGAAAGAAGAGAGAGAGAGAGAGAGTCACGATCCGTTTTAGAGGTAGCGATAAATGTACACGATTCAATAGGATAGAACGAACTGGTCAACGCCGCTTAGAATTACTGCTCGACACCAGTGTACAGCTATCGAACACGTTTAAGATAACCGATTACGTAATATCACAGCGTTTGATAAACATTATGGTGCGAATTTGCACAGTCGAGCTCTGTGCGTCGTCGAAAATTACACGGCAGTGTCGACGACGAGCAGTTACCCCGCCCAGATGCTTAGTGCCGTGCAAACGAGCTCGACCGCTTGGATTCGAGGATGCGGAATCATTTCCTCTTGTCGGTGGCCAGGACTAAACGTCATCGGCGCGTCGACGTAGTCGAGATCAAATTCGATCGTCTCCAAGGTTAGGTTAGTCCCGAGTGTCCGTATAATTTCGCCCGCGCGATTATCGTAACAACGTTGTGGTAACGGTCTCGGAGCTCTCGGTAAAACGGGACGTTATGTTCTCGTAATACGTCACCTGGAACGTCGTTGTTGACCACGCACGGGATATCTGTAAACACTTAGAACTTATGGGGGAGGAGGGAGGTGTAACGAACACGTTTTTTTTTTTTTTGTCTCTTTTTATAGTCAGTCGTTGTGTACCTTGATGCGTTTCGGATTTCCAAAAGCGTGCGATCATTAGTTTGTCCGAAAAACGTTTTTCACGCAGTCGTTCATTTCGTACAATCCATTAGGTAATCGAGTAGACGCTCCGTAGTGCCGTGTCACGTTCCCCACCCAACGCCGTTGTAAGTATTTTTTTTTGTACAATCGTCGCATTACCTCTCCATCCACGCGATATTATTACGTATTTTATTATTACCATTGTTGTACGGTTTTCGTGTTTCATAGTAAGCGTCGCTGCAACAACGGCCGGCCGTCTCGCTGCAGGCTGCGACCGTCGGATCCGCACGAGTCGGCGAGAACTCTTTCTATAATATTTCAATCAACACCGTCCGCCCCCCGCTGTCGCAACACACAATAAACCAGGACACAATATATCGTAATAACGTGTTATGGACGTGATCATCTGCCATCACGCGCTCTTACCCGTATAATATGTATGATACGCAGCTCTTACGATCATTCTCCCGACGGGAGGGAGGAGGAGGAGGATAGATCAAGTGGACGAGTTCAGTGGCTTTTCGGGGCAGGGTTGGTGCGCGCGATTTCGATGGCAGCTTCGCACAGCTTTCCGATCCGTCCGCGGAACATGTGCACATCCGATGCAAATCTCCAGCAGTAGTACACGAGACCGCACGTTACGTGTGTTTCCCATAGAAAAAAAAAAAAAACAGTGTTCCCCGCGTGACGATCCGATCGAACAGCTGAAGCGCGACAAAGTTTGTTCCCGACCCCGATTGTAAGTCGTTCGCCACGTACACGAGTATCGTTTTGACGCGTGCAGAACACGTACATACGGTCGTAGGAGCTTTTTCGGACTAATCGATTTGGCAGTCGCGCGTACGATTCGTATCGTAATCACTTGTTTTATGTTTTTTTTCTTCTTTAACCTACCGAAACCGTCATAAAATATATTGGATTGGCGATCAACGAAATCGGCCGGCACGGCACGACACCGGATGACTTACGAACCCGCGATCGGGTAGTTCTTGACGTCGTCGTCTTACCATTATTGGTAATAATAAATTGGTAATTGCACGCGAATCGCTCGTCGAGTGCTCTAGTGCAGCGGTTCCCCAACCCATTGGTTGCGACCCGTTTGTGGGCCGCGAGCAGCGCTGCACTGGACCGTGAACCGTATAATGTGTAATATCACTGACGTATACGTTTAAGATATTAAATACCAGTAAATGAAGAAGATCCGTTGGCTGAACTCTCATGCGATCAGACTCCAAAATCGTTTTTGAAAACCATACCATTAGTGCCGTTCCGGTTAAACGTTCGGCAACACTGTCCAGCAATCGTTAAACAGAAACTTGATGGACCGTCATCCGACAACCCATCTGTGTGAACGAGCTTTTTCTACATTAATTTTTTTTTTTTTTTTTTTAACAAACATAGGAATAAACTGAACGTTGAGAGTGGTTTAGGGTTAAAACTGTCCAGTGGAGGACGAGCAATGTCAGAAATCACATCAAATTGTTTAACCCTTGTATAATCAGATTCAATAGTTTTTCCCTTGATAAACAATTGGTTTTTAATGATTTTTGCAATAACTGACGTTACGACGTACTCGCCTCGAAAACTTAACCGCTGCCTAAGTACATTTCAAGAACACTCGAGCGAACGAACCAGAGTGGCGCGGCCCTTGTTGTTTAAAACGTTTCGTGTCCCGTCGCCCTGTGCACCGCGGTCTTCTTGCCCCGGCCGAAAGAACATTGCGCGCACGCCATCGACACTTTTACAACGAACTAACTGTAAACTGTCGTCAACGTATGAACGTATGATCGTTTACATTTCTGTCGTGCACTTGTCTGATTTCCGCGACACGAGTCTCGTGACAATTCTCGTGCCGATCCGGACACGTCCGATATAAGCGTCGACGGTGTGATCAATAGACAAATCAAAACAGTATGATGTCTTTGGTTTCTGGTATTTCTAAAATTATTTTATTTTTCTAAACTTTAAAATTACAACATTAGTTGTCAGGTTTCAAAAAAAAAAAAAAAGTGAACCGCAGGAGACACTCTCGAACTAATCGAAGAATATTAATATACAAGAAGTCTGGAATTAAAAAAAAGTTATTTTATTATGAATAAAGATTCAAATGTCCAACGATCTGTTTTTTGGTTTAATCGCTGTGTGGGCGTTAAAGCGTTAAAATAATCCTTGTCTTCGGAATCCTAAACATCCTAACCATACGATTTCCTTCTTTGAAGCCATTTTCGTTCCCACACTCTTCTCGCCTTTTTTCGTTTTTTTTTTTGCTCAAACTTTCTATAACGATAACAGCAGCCGTTCACGCTTCGATACCACGGTTTATAACAATGAATACAAAATGTAAGACACCGAAATCTTAACAAATACAGAAAAAAAAAAATAATAATTGAGTACAACTGCGCACCGTGAAAACTGGTTGTTATGTGGCTGTCGCTCGTGTTCAGAAGTATTTTAATTGATCGTGCGAACAATCGAGACACCTATTTCTGTCGAGACAGTTCCGAGCATTTCTGTATTATTGTAAATGTTTTTTTGTATCATGACAGCAACTGTCGCCACATCTATATCACTAGTGCGAATGTTGTTGACACATGTGGCATACGGTTTAAAAATTGTTTCATGAAAAAACTGTCATCGTGTGAGTCCGGCCGAACGCATGCACGGTGAACATGCACGTGTGAACGCGCGCGACAGGCCCATATTTAAGGGGGGGGGGACCGCGGTGGACAATCGCCCCCCACCCCGTATAGAATTTTGAGGGCGGTTAAATTTTCAGCGTCTTTTCTTTTTTTACCATTTTACGAAATTATTATACATTATAAATTATTTTTTTCGCACGTACCTACATATATTTTATTAATCGATTTGTAATGGGAAACTGAGAGAAGTTTGAAAGATGTTGGCCGATGTTTATTTTTAATTTTTATATCAGAAAACTGCAGTACCATGCGATCACTCAATATTGTAATACAATTTATTATGCTATAATTTATACAGAGCAATGTAGTTGACAACTATACGTCTTTACAACTGTATAACTATACGTGGAATAAAATAACACAGCTCACACCCGGGCTCCTGGCATCGTGAGCTGCGACCGCCGACCCGGCACATTGATTTTGTTCGTGGTAAATTGTACGACTAATTTGCTACAATAATGTTACCGTTGACTATAGAATAATAACATATTAAATTACTATTATTATTTATTCGACCTAAAGAAATATTGAATTTTATTATTATTATTATTATCATTAATGCAGAGATATACGCATTTGTTGTATTGATATTGTTTTACATATTTTACATCTATATGTATAATTCTGAATTTTTTAAATGACATATTATATAATATTATACGTACTCAGCATGTATTCAATATTTGTTTTAGATTATGAACGGAGTGATGGAATCTATTGGTTTTACAATGATGTGTGTTTTTATTTTTTTTTTATTTTTTTAAAATTTTTTCTTGTGCCTAACAACACCTTTTTTGGCAGTAAAAATGCTTCGATTTGCTTATTTAGCAACTTTTCTGAAAGGAAAGTAAATGTAGATGGTACTTTGGCTAGTCTAAAATCCAACTTTTCAATACTTTTTAAAAAAAATCGAAAAAATCATAAAAATCACGTTTTTACAAATTACATTTTTTTAAAATGCTCTAACTCAAAAACCAAAAATCGGAACAACTTGAAATTTTCACTAAATCTTTATATTGACGTTTTCTATACATGGTTAAGTTTTCAAAATATTTTGACTTATTTATAGACAATTTAAATTTTCGATTTTTGTAAAATTTTTGTTTTTAAACATATATAAAATTTAATTGGCAAACCGAAAACTCTTGAAAATTTAATACAAGGTTTATAATAAGTTAAACTTATCGTAACTAAAATATATCGGTAATCGGTTTTTCTCAAATTTTTTTTATAAGCCCTTAAAGCTCAAATTTGTATAAAATGTGTAAAAATCATAATAATTTGCAAGTTATTTTGTAGATAAAAATTCATAGAATTTTTTCTGTTCATACTTAAGGTTCAAAATTTTAACACTAGGTTATCTATAAGCTACTCTTCAAAAATCTTTAAAAAAATTTCTTCCGGACTTTGAGGAAAAAATGGTATGACTGTTTGAAATTTAAATATTTACGAAATTGCATAAAATAGTGATATAAATATAAATCAAACAATTTTAAATATTTGTTATAATTCAAAAAGTATAAGTCGCAGATTTTTGAAATTTTTACCAGCTGTTAAGATTAGTATTTTCTTTATGTCATATTTTTTTCAAAATATTATATTGATTTTTAAGCCACTTATAGGCATTTAAAATATTCGATTTTTTTACATTTTTTTTTTTTTATAATCGGTGTTAAAAAAAATTTGGCTCGTACAAAATACTTAAAAATTTAATAGAAGATTTCACAGAAGTAGTTCTTATTGTCATTCAAAAATTATTAAAATCCATAGGCACAATTTTTTTTTTATAAGCGTTTGAACAGCGAATATTGACATAAAATTACATGTAAAATATAATATAATGTATAATATTCTAGACTGACAAACTATGTCGCTGTATGCAACTGCCAACTCATCCTAATTGAAAAATATATTTATCGTTTCAAAATAAAATATACTTTTTAAAATATTTATAAATAGCAATGTATTATATCCTAGACAAACATATTAACTCCGTTCAGAATCGTTATTCGTATACAATGATATCTCTATCATTGCATTCAAATTTAACAAATCCATTGTAATAATGACCTATCCTATAAACGAAGTGCATTCCACCCCCAACTGTACAGCAGAGCGAGGCCCATCCGGTTCTTTTTTTTGAATTTAAAAATACATAGAGGCGCAATTCGAAGTTTCGCTCCGGGTCGCCACGGTACTGCGAATAACAATACCAGTATTGACGGATGTTGAAACTAATATATAATACATTTGTTGCGATACCCGGTTTTAATCATTTGTTTGCTACGCACAATTATTCGATAGCAAACGCGTATTTAAAATAAATACAAATCTACCGGATACCTTTGACGTTGAGCTTTCTCCCGATATCCTCACAAGCCTCTTGCCTGACGTGCTGATCTCGAAGAACGGTCGCTAGTTCGTGATTAACTGCACACAAGACTCGTCCGACTCGCTCAATAAAATGTTTATCCGTTAACGGGAAGTTTGGCTATCGCGTAGGCACCGAGATCGTAAGAACGTGATGTAATTTTGTGATTTTAAACATGTGAAATTATAGCAAATAAATCCGGTGTATCTCGCGTGAAATAATAAAATTTCGTTGTACATGGCGAGATGTGAATGTAGTGTGTCGTTAAATGATAAAATCATTGTATATGATGCGTTTTACATGTTGCGTGGTGTGAGCTCACAAAATATCACCGTGACGTGATAGTAGTCAATCCCCAGCACAAGACGTATCCTCGAAACGCGAGTTTAAATACGTAAGCCCAGACCGGGGCAACAATTGAGCGCAACATCCGGTTATTGATGTTTTCATCGTTCATATCTTTCGCCTCTATTATCATAATCTCTTTACCGTTATTTACCGCGGCGCACGTCGAGTTTAGATGGTTTTTTTGTTTGTTTGTAAAAGTCATCCAATAAATGCATAACCGAGATAAACGGTTTTGTGGAGAATAACTGCAGATCTATTTGGCATCGATTATGATGTATTAAATTACATGTACGGCATGTTCCCTGCACTTCACGCCACCTTCCAATAACAACAGCCATATTTGATCAATATTTCATCTGCATATTCGTGCACAGTCAACCAAAAAAAAAAAAAAAACATATTTGATCGAAAACCAATTACTATGAATAAATATAATGATATACGTGCAGGCCGTTCGTTTGTTCCTTAATCGTTGTCATCAATAAATGAGAGAGACCCGTTAGTATCAATCGACGACTGATCCGACCGGCGAAGGACAATTTCGGACAGGATGGACCTGTATAGGCACGTTGCCCGAAAATTTCTATAAGGGGGAGGGTGCCAACAATTTCGGGCTCTTGTACCGTTTTCCATAATTTGTTTTCTACAAGAAACTTGTAGAGCCGACAAAGGACACTACTCCTTTTTAGGCCTATTACGAATAGAATCAATATTTAACTTTAAGACCACGTTTTTTAATACTATAAAATTTAATATAATTATAATATATATCTATACGTAAGTTATATAATGATCGAAATCGTAATCAATCGACTCATCGAATAGTTAACATAATAGATTTATTTAACGTGCATACACCATAAACATAGCAAGTTCTTGATACTTAAAAAAAAAAAAAATTATATATGAATTTGAAAGAACCGGCCCTGGATCAGAGTAGATTTAAAGGGGACCCGGTTCACCCAGGCTCTTCCCTAGCTACATTCCTGTGCTTGAATCGAAATCGTCATTGCAATCGCGGTCACAACGATAGAGACGGCCACGCTAGCGGCGAAAACGTCGCACACATTAACATCCGGTCCATATCTTCCGTGGTGATCGTGCCGATGGAAGGGTTAGAGGCCACCGACGAAGTGAAAGGCAAAGTTCAGTGGACGTCTATTGCCGGCTTTAGTCCATAAGCGCAAAATATGACCCAAACGCAAACCAAAAACGCAAAAATTTTGTTTTTCTTCATGCAAGTTCCATGTTTATGAATTGGATATGACTTAAGACCTACCATCATCGTACTGTGTTACAATAGGACACGGACAAATGCAATAACCGTCTTTGCAAAGTTATTTGTCGTGGAACGGGTAAGACCACGTGTACATTGGAGAGCGTCGAGCGTCGCACGTTAGGTTAGCGCGCGCGATATGTACGAACGGCCTAAAACATTGTATCAGGTAATATAATTTAATTTTACGCTTTTATCCTACTGCCAAGGTACGAAATTGCAAATTCGTTTTGCGCATTTGATTAACCGAAAAAAAAGGTCGATTTGCGCTTTCGGGTTTCACCGCTAGCGCCTGAGCGGACGTCATCCGGGTGCCCGTAGCGGCCGGATAATAAATACTACACAGTTGGACACTATAGTTAAGGAGAAAAAGGACAGAAGGTTGGGACGATCGTTGCGCACGCGCGGATTTTTATTTACAATTTTTTTTCCGCAAACGTTTAAATGACATTTCATACTTAATTCATGTCATTCGATACTTTTAATAAATATTTCCTAACGATGGTACGCAGCGAGTTGTATACGTTTAAAAATGTTCCGAAAAATGGGCAGTGCCGTGAGTGATTTCAGCACATCTGGGTCCAGGGCGTTAATCGTCCCGAAAAGAGGTCCTCCAATGCCACGAAGTCGGAAGAGAGTCTGCGATCGCGTGGCATTTCATGGAGAAGATAGCGGCCGATAACACGTTTTAGCCGTGTTGTGAGAGATAAAGAGGTCATAAAAGACGACAACGAGCGTATGAGCGTATGTGTATTACGGACTTAAAAATTACTAAAAACGTGAACGAACCAGGTTTTAAAAATCGTGTTTCGCAGCCAGTGGCGTACTTTTAAATTTTTTGTTGAAAGAAGGGGTTTAAATATTTCTAAAAAACAAGTGGTTTTATAATAGTATAAAAAAAAAGGTATAAATTAATGGTTATAATCAGGGCTTGTTGGTTCATGCCCTAGAAAATGACTAAATAAGCATGCATTTATGCACTCAAAATTGACAAAATATGCATTTATATACATTTAAATATCTAAAATTACGTTTTTAAAATGTGCTTGTTTAAAAAAAGTCCTAAACAATTTTTAGAATTACATTAATTTTTTCATATATTATTTTTAACTGTCAAAATTTAAAATAATAAATCCTAAATACTATTCTTAAACCTCGTTGAACTGCGTATAATGCACGTCTTTGTCAGTCGTTCATTTTAAATCTGAAACTTTTGAATCAAATTTATTCGTTAAAACTGAATACTTAACTTCATAATTTATATTTACCTAGGGAATTGCATTGTACGAAGTGTGTAAATAGGAGTATATAAAATATTATTGTTAGACTAATATACGTGCACACACGTCATAATAACGACTGAAGCAGCCTCCGGTTATCCACTCTCCAAATTCCTATTATTGTATAAATATGCCAAATAGGGAAAAAAATACATGCAAAATAAGATATCACATATTTAAACGTGGTACGTTGAAATGGATTTCTATATCATTTAGCGTTAAATACAACTTAGCAAGATTGATATACAAATGCATGAACTTACGAGCCTCGGTTGTTATTATTATTATTATAATTACAAATGAAGAGTTATTTGTAATAAAAAAGGTAAACGTATTTTATTCTTTTACCAGTTCATCAATAATTTTTTCAATTTTCGTAAAGCAGTTTTTGTTTAATGATAACATCGCTAAGCCGCAATCATTTTTTTCGTCTGGAGGGTAGAGGGGGATCGAGATCCCTGTATCGTCTATTACACAATACATTATGATGTCATGACGTTGTCGTGGTTTTCTAAATTTCTTATTGGGTTATTACACGATGGTAATCAGTATAACTTCATACGATGTGAAGACGTTTAGAGCACAATACGTATACATCGGTACCGTCATACTATTAGCGACGATAGGTCAACAAGCTATCGGCACGATTTTCATAACGTTTCAATTAACACCAACTTATTGTGTTTCAATTTAGACGTATTTTTTATTTATTATTTTAATTTTTTTTTTTACCTTATAACTTTGTACAACTGAAAATGTATATGTAGTTACTTAATTTATTTATTACATATCACTGACCGCACGTTAACCAATTCAACGGTGTCGGCATTCGTGATGGCTCAAGGATCAAGGATCACTAATGAGGAACGTGGCATGCGCAGGGCTGTTTGAAAACAAAACTTACGAATCGTACGTGCGTCAGCAGCGCGGTTATTCTACTACATTCTGGATTTCGGCTTTTAAAACCACCAACGCCCAGGTCTTTGTGTATAGTATTTTTATGTACTAATCAGTAACAGCCAATCCACGAGCGCAGAAAATTTATTTCGCCAACTATGTACTGCGGTTGTACAACATAACAGTACAATATTCGTTATCTTTGAAATCATGATTGTGTGTTTCGTCGTGACCCATTTGTTTCGTATAAATGAAAAATGTACACGTGAGTATACTTTCATGGATCACCCAGTGAAGTTCTACCGCACACGCGTTCGCGGTAAATGTATTCTTCAGTTGGTGTTTTGGTTCATCAAAGTATTTGATAAAGTAGTTAATTAACTTTTGTGTTTTTCCTCGATCAAAGCTGATCGTGAACACATACACACACAAACACACACACACACACATGTGTTAATATATGTTATGTGTTAATATAGTTATTCTTTTGCTTAAAATGTAAAAAATTCTAGTTTGGATTTCATCAGTCTTATAATAGATACTTTTTAAAAGTAAAATATTCAAATATAGATACAGATGCTTATTTTAAAAAGTATTTAAAATACGTATTTGAATATTTGATAAAAAAAATATTCAAGTATGAATACAGATACTTCAAAAAAGTATTCATAGATACGTTCTAGTACTTAAAAACTTTCACAACGTTGTTTACCTTATAATCTCTTAAAAATATATTCAAGTCTTGCATCAATTATGTAGACGATGTGACAAAGAACAAAACACTTTAAGCTAATATTACACATCCTAAAAATTAGTGTTTTTTATTAGTTCCTTTCTAAATTGTTCAATATGTTGGCTGTTAGTAAGTTGTTGTAGTCGGAAACTGTATTCTGGAGCATAAACAGAAGGAGGTAATCTAAATTATTTTTTCGATTGTGTTTATTTACTAACATTGAATTATAAATGAATAAAACTAATAAAGAACATTTTTAAAACAAAATTAACAATTTAAATTATTTATTGTTGAATAATAATATAATAATAAAATAAACACACAAACACACACACACACATATATATATATACATTTTAAACATAAAAGTTTATTCTTCTCAATTTATTACACTTAAGTACAATTATTCTATCAAAAACATTCGACCTCTTTTTTTGGTTATGACTCCTTCCCCTACACTAACAATGGTATGTTAAACTTTATGAATATTGAAAAAATATTTTTATCCTTCATAAACATTTTGAATATTTAAAGATGTATCAAACATTTTTGAAATTGAGTTTAGATCAACAGCAGCTTCTTTAAATACATTTAACGCTTCACTTTTTCTTTTCTTGATTGTCAATTTATTATAGTCAAAAAAATGCATGATGATGAAGATTATAAACAGGGTTCAAAGGTTCTGATATTTGGAATGGAATCCTCTAAAATCGTTCTGTCCGGTAAATATTTATAATATGCCACACATAAATATTGATTTTGCTCATGTGGCACAGATAAATGGTTGATAAATCATATTAATTCAAAATAAATATTTAATTGATAAACTAATTTATTATTTTAATGTCATGGAATTCAAGTAAAATTTGTAAAAAAATATTTGATTTTTAAATATAGATACTTTTTGAAAGTATTTAATATATAATATAATAACATAATAATAAATAATAAATACTACATTCAAGTACTTATTTTAAAACTATTTAAAATACGTATTTAAATAATTATATTCGAGTACCTTACAAGACTGAATTTCATGTGAGGTAATTAAACTGCGGAAATTCTAATTACTTAAAACGTCATGAAACCTTTCAGATTTAATTTTCATAACACAAGTCAATGTTTAACGATAATTTGAAACTTTAGTAAAGTAATGCAGGTGTATTAAATAATGTCCATAATAACGATCATAATTATGAATACGATTATAATAATTAGTATTAATTGTAGCAAAATGAATATAATTTCCCTTGGTAAATTAAAATAATTAAAAAATTCAACGAGTCAATAGGCGTTTGTCCTTCGTCATATTGATTGTATTATTTGTACAAATTTGAAAGCAATGACAAATTCGAAAACTATTCTAAACTGCGAAGGTCGGTGTATATATATATTTACACTGAATATATTTAAATATTTTATTTTATTCAGCTGTAAGCTCAGTGTACCGTGTAATAAATTATAAAGAAATTTAATACGGTAAAATAAACCTCAAAACACTAAATATAATAAGTCGTATAATACTCTATGTCTTTCTTACATGAAAAAAATGCAATAAAAATCTGTGATCGAGAAAAAAATTGTTATTATACACTGAAATATTCGATTACTTAGGTCAGTCGTATTACGTTACTACTGTATTAAAAAATAAATAAATAATCAAGTCTATTCTTCCGATTTCTTAGTTGGTTTATAATATAGGTGTAAATAAATGGATAATTGTGTTGCGTCTTAACAATAAATATACATTTACATTCACATTTATCGTCGATAGTTGTTCTCGGGGGGGGGGGGGGGGGGGGAATGCCAAAATGAATCTACATCAGTACACCTAAGAGGAACGCGGGTTACTATACTGTTCCTTCGAGCATCCCTTTGCTAATTTAAATATACCATTTATAGAACATATTAAATCTATGGTCGGCGGTGAACGTTTGAAAGTTTGGAAATATAGAGTTTTGTCAAAGACGTCAAACACGTACCCCAGATAGTTAAAATGAACTGCCTAGAAAATTGGAATTTTAAGACGAAAAAAAATGATCAATAACAAAATCAAATTAATTATTTTATATTTTACTTGGTAAACGTTTCCTACTTAAAATGGTAGATTTATTTGATGGTAGATGCTTAGAAATTTTTTTTTTTTTGAGTATTTGAAAGGGTAATAAATTGGAAAGGTTAAGTGGGTCAATCTAATTATTTGAACTGACAGTTTTCATTTCATTCGGCGAGATCACGTCTCGTGTGTGTTTATTTTTTCGATATAAATATTAGAAATAAGCATTTTGTTTGAACGTTCCTGTGAACTAAAACCAAAGGGTGAAAGCTGCCGGAGAATAAAATTTCGAAGATCGTGGGAACATGTAATAATAATAATAATAATAATAATAATATACGCTATGGGGGTAGAAGGAACAACTATTGCTTGGAATTCATCGGTTTTTGGACCTCAAAAATAAAGAAACAAACGCGGATTTTTATTCCGTTCGCCCATGTTAATGGGGGGTACGCTGACTAGTAATCAAATAATAGCCCAAAAAGCCGCAGAAGATTAAGAGATCAATGGAAAAATGAATTGAAAAAAAATACCGCAATACGGATACTATTACGGACTAAGCTTTCACGCGGATATTACGAGATGAATGAATTAATATTATTATTATTATTATTATTATAAATATAAAAATGTTTGAAAACTTTAAATACATTACCCTTTTCCGAAAATGCTGTATACTCAAACGGTTGCTTCGGGTAATCAATATTTTTCCAATTGAGCACTCCGACTAACCTGTCGACGATATGAGCCATGGCATAACCTTTGAACCATACATAATATTACATTATGTAATGCGTTCAAAATGTGTATGCGTGATTCCGACACTCGCCAACAGTTACAGACTACAATTACTCGTAGGTAATGGTTATCTTTATTACGCACTGGATGGGTTAAATAGATAACCGTGATTTATACAAGAGCGATAACCGATGCAGTCATAACAGTTTTACACCGCAGTGCGTTTCGACGAGATGTAACGCGCGTAAATGTGGTTTGTTAACGATCCTTTTACTTTTCGATTTCGATTGAAATCAGTTTTTATGAAAACGGCACGTAAAATTAAAAATTATAAAAATGAATTCGCAACACACAGATTAGCGTAACAGCTCGATCGTTTCCAACTGTTAACAGAAAATTAAATGTTTACGTAAATGCGTGTCTAGATCCATGTGAATAGATGTACCTACGTGCGTCATGTCACGCAAACAAGTCATAAGTGGTATTTTTTTTTCGTTAAATGTTTTAAAATATTCAGGCACCCGTATTAAACGTTTTGTATAAACGGTAAAAAAACGCGAAGGGAAAAAGTTAAAATCAAAAACTATTTATAACACAATGAAAACCACCATCGGGGAAACGAATTCTGTCGTCTAAAACAATGGTGGTTGTACTGAGGGGGGATGCATGGATTGACTCGTCTTGAGCTATTTTTACTTAACAGTAAATAACATACATACGGGTAGGTTATGTGTATAGGAATACATATGTAAAATGTTATTCACTCGTCCCCTTATAAGAATTTATAGCCAATAATAATTTTTAATCAAAAATGAACTCTTTGAAAACATCGGTCAACCATATGTTCTCAGGCACTCACAACTCGGCAAAATACATTAGTTATAGTTCCGAAAAACACTTGTTAAAAAAAAAAAAAAATATTAACATTTTATTTACATAATTGCAGTGTTGTTTGAAAACCATGTGTTGTGCACGTAATCAGTGTACATAATTGAATACACCTCTTTTTCTCAATTTTCGCTATTAAGCGGCATTTTAAGTGAATGTCAACTTGTGTGCTGCGATGGACGTTTCAACTCAATTAAAGCACTTATTAAAATTGTTTTATTTTGGGGCGAGCGTAACAATCTTGCCTTAAGTGGTTCCTCGTCAGTAAACCAAACAACTATGCACTTAAATAATTTTCCCGGGAAAATGTATTTGCCATTTTTAGATTCATTATTTATTTTTCTTATACGCGTACGAAATATAAAGCAGCGGGACCCGTACAGACAGTAAAAAGTTAAAAAAAAAACCTATTCTCAGTTATAAAAATATAACAAGACCATAGGATTTATTATACACCTTGCAGGTAAATGCATATGATCTGCTCAATGTAGTTGCTTATTATTTACTATTATTATTATTATTATATAATTTATATATCGTAGAAAGCAATGTTATTTCATTCAAGTTGATAAACGCAAATTAAAATTTATGGCTATAATGCGTGTCCTTCGTCAACGTTATATTGACAAGCTGATCTTTATACTGAATCCTTCCGAACATTTTAAACTAGACGACCATTAATTGTCTCTGCAGTCACTCCGCGTGCGCTATTGAATAACATGTTGTACACAGAATACGTACTACATTTGTCGGCACGTACGAAACACGTAAATTGATATGACCTTCTCGACTTAATTTCAACGTCATCGCCTTGTAGTTATCGTTATTATATTGACTTACGGTGAACGCGTTTAACAATAATTTCTCAATTCTCAACAATCGTTTTACAGAAATGAGCGCATTGTGCTGTCATTATAAAATAATATAAAATTAAATTAACTACGTTGATAGCGACAGATTAAAACCCCGTTAAAAATAACAAGACCGAACGCGTGAGAAAAAAAAAAATTACCTCAGCATCGTTGTACCCGTATCAGTGGCCAATTAGTTCCTTCGAGGGTGTGCAAGAGCGCCTATTTATTTGTTACGATACAATGAGTCAAATACGCTCAACATAACTCGACAAATAATACAAATAATAATCGACGATTGACGTATAACGCTCATATTAAACTCGAATCATTTGTATTTCACGGTGTTTACGAAATTACGGTACGTTTATTTTTTATTCGTTGAGTTGAAACAGTTCAACATTTATTGTCTAGTGCATAGTACATAGTTATTCTAAAAACTTTATTATTATCGCATGGTGTATCACTTTGGCTAGAACGCGATGCATTTAATGTAGATGTTGGGTAAACTATGAAATGATTTTCGATTACTGAAGCATTAACGGTCGGTCCAGATAATCGAAATAAGACATCTCTACTCAATAATTTATTTATTATGCATTGGAAAAAATATAGCATGATTATAATTCCTTAAAAGCAGTTAAGTGTATAAACCGTTTAAAGATTTCTGAGGAGACCAAGATTACAGTGTTCTCCTCGCACGGTAACATTCCAGGTGAAGTGCCTCCATTTGAGCTTTGGAATCCGCAGCGGTAGTCGGAGTACCAAAACAACAGATGTTCGATACTTACAGAAATATTAATAAAACGTTATCGAATCTTTGAGATACTCACACAAACGACTATGATCGCTATGTTTCTCGTCTACATTATTATATTCTGATGAGTATTTTATTTTTCAAACATTTCATTTGCGTCGAATGCGATTATTTTTAATAGCGAATTTCACAAGCATATTTCACACTAGTTTTGAACGGTTTCATTTTATTTTTGTATTTCTCATATCCCAACTATGATTTACACCGTAGGTTTTTGGCTTTTATTTTGTTCGGTTCCATTACCGTAATGGGTATATAATAATATAGAATCACCGCACATTCTGCGCAGTACACCACGCCTCCACGCTGCCACGCAAACCTTGCGCTCATTTACAGTACTAAACCGGAGCTGTAAATCATGAATGTCCGACTTTTTACTAATCCCAAGTATCAATATAATTTTTTTCTTTTAACAGTTTTAGTGTCTATTTAATGTTATATTTACTGCGCCCATCAATAAGGCGTACATATTTCATAACGATCGTTATTTGTTTTTTAGAGCGAATAATAAACGAAGTACCAGTAAAACTATAATTAAAATGTAATGCACTACACCAGCGAATTCACTCGTTGATCGTGGTGGGCACATGATATATTATCGTTGTTGGTCCAGTAGTGTGAAATATACGTCTTAAAACGTACAGATATTAATTCATCTGCGTAATAATTGAATAATTGGATGATGGCTCAGACCTCCCCTAAAATTGAGCTATTGAATTTCTGCTGTTAGAGAAACATTAGGTAACATTAGGTTATCTTTTACTTGACCGTTTAAATATTTTAAAATCGGCGACACCGTACGTTTTATACTAGAAATAGATGATTTTTTTAAAAAAAAAAAGAAGCAAACGATACAATCGTAAATCGAGTGCCAATCAAACTAGGAAAATTGTACGTCTGCCAGGGGAAAACGACGGATGCCGTACATAAAGAGACTTACGAAGAACCGTGTAGAAAATCAAAATCCAGCCGTTTATTTATTAACGATTTTTTTTTTTATTTCTTATGTCGTCCGGGTTTCTTCGGGTTTGACCCTGAAAGTCTGATCGATGAGCAGAAACAATAAAAAAAGAACATCATACAACTTCCGGTTGGTCCTTTTCCCCGTAATCCGCCTCTGCCAACAGTGTTTGCGCGTAATGTAGTTTTATTACTGATGTTTTAGTTACACTCGGTACACTGTTCGACGTTCACGGGCCGGTAGCTTTATGAGATAGGTGCATGCATTTTTAATCTATTTTTAGATTAACCCACGGACAATGCGCCTTCCGCGCAAACTTCAAATAATTACCGCAACATACAATTATACGACCGTGGGTTCGGCCTGTAAATAAATCGTTTCGCTCTGCGTTTTATTTAACGTGCGCACGAGGCGGCGCCCGCGTGATCGAAAACCCGGTCGCAGGCACGACGTTACCCATATATTATGCAGTTTATTACACACACACGCGCGCGCGCGCGCGCTCACAATAGTCGTTAATTAATACTTACGTTTGTACGCGAGTACAACTTTATTAATAAATATATGTAATAATATCTTAAACGGCGGTCGTCGTGCAGTACTAGACGGCTTCGAAGATATTGTGTGCGTTTCAATAATGCGAATAGATCGGTGCCGCTCGTATAGATCGTAATTATTATTGATCGGTGCGCGGATTTCTCACTGGTCGAAAAAAAAAAATAAAATAAAAACCGAAGGCTGCTGGAAGCGGTGAAAAATATAAGTATAACCACTCGCTGCGATACGCGTACAATTGTGTAGTTTTTTTTACCTTCCTTCCACACCATAATCCAATAACTGCGCTACGAATATATCTCCGTAGTACGTGTACTACACATGTATGTGTGTGTGTGTAATGTGTACAGACGGGCACGGTACACCTCGCGGTTCCGAGCTTCGTTGCCAATGCGTTCCCAGAGATCTCCGTAATATGGTTCGATTAGCCGGCCGCAAGTCGAGGTCGCGCGTCATAATAAAATTCGTATTTTAATTATTGCGGTCTTCCGTCGTCAACAGAACACGACAGCGTGGCACGGTACTGCCGTCTAGAATCGCACCTAAGAGCGCGCGCGTGTAGACGGAGCGATTTTTTTCGACAAGCGACCACTGATTAGGTTCTTTGATTTTTTTTTTTTTTTTATGTTATTCGTTTTACAACACATTAAATGTTTTATTAGTGACATGAATATATTTTTAGCGCGTTGGATCGAAACAACGTGTACGCAGGGGCGGATTTAAGGCACTGCGAACTATGCGGCCGCATAGGGCGGCAAAATTATGTTGAAAATTTATTTTGATTTTGTAAAATTAAGTACATAATTTTTAAAATTGTATTTATCACTTCAAAATCTTGAAATTGTGGATTTTGTATTTGTTTATTTTTAGCAAAATAATATTTATATTTTCCCAGGAACTCGTCTACGACAACGACGATAGTATTGTATTATAGCTTAGTTTATTGTTTAAGAAATGTCTCGTAATACTATAATAAGCAAAAATTGCATATTAGGTAGGTATTGAAAAAATTAATTTATTTGAGGATATTTTATTAAAGAGGTAGTAAGTTTTTTTTAGATAGGGGCGGTAAAGTTAATTTGGCATAGGGGCGGAAAATTGTTAAATCCGCCCCTGCGTGTACGTAGAGCAGTACGAAAATCGAGTGTCGGATCAACGCCGAGATCACTTGTAGCGGTGTAATAGTAAGATATATCGACGGGCGTAGTATGCGCACCGACGTGTTGTTGGGTATGCTGTCGCAGCAATAACTATTCAGCGCATCCCGTTCGTCTAAACTATTATACTAAACCAGGTTTATAACTAAATCCATCTACAACGAACGGCTGCGTGTACGCTGAACGTTCGATATTTATTCGTATTACAATAAATTTCTCCGTTCCTGCGCTATGTAGCGAAAATGAAAAATATACGTAGCAAAAACTAATAAAAAAAAAAAATAATAAATATATCCTATAGTTTGCCCGTAAAAATATTATGTTGCGCATGCAATGGCTTCGATAATAGTCGTGCCAAATTGTTTGCACCGATCGAAAACGTCGAGAATAGTGCTTGCTTGCTTGCGGTTAAAACAATATCATTCCGTATACGCGAAATGCGACATTGATTATTCCATTTCATACGCAGACGGTAAGTTTTGTTTTGGCACGAGTGGCACGAGCGGCTGTCCGTATTCAAATACAATAAATTGTACGACTGCACCGCAATATGTAATATAAATCCTTTGCGCGAGGACTGAACAAGGTGTTGCGTATTGGGTTTCGTTTGTTTGGAGTCGATGCGATATTCCCGGGGGGAGGGGAGAAGCGGATTAGTGCCCCAACTATAATATTTTTGTCCTATAGAACTACAAATAACGTGGTACTCTTAGAAACCTCGCGTACAAGCATAATTTGTACAAAAATGTAAAAATACATCAAGCTCCTGGCTTTGATTATAGTTCCAATTACCATAGTAAGCAGCAGCTTATTAAAAATTAAACAATATTATTTTTACGAATACACCATGCTTAGAAAATATTTAAAAATTAGTTGTACCAATTGTTTCGAGTAGGATATTTTTATTAACTTTCTTGTTAAAAATAAAAATAATTATAAACACAATAAATTGGTTATAGCCTGCTGATGGCTGGTGCCAAGCCGGTGCGCAAGTCGTCAGAACTTGTTAACCTAGGCGTTGTTGAAAGCGGCGATCGTGAATTTTAGTTAGGATTACGAGGCCAATAATTTATTAAGGTAAGGAAGCTTTATCGTTAGTTCTTCGATTAGCATGAAAAATTGTAGGTTATATGTACATATAATCGGTCTATCTAACATAAATTTACCGCTAAAATACCGCTAACTTACTTTTATACAAAATAATTAAATTGATAATAATCACAGACGTTCGACACGAGAGCACCAAGTGTGATCTTTACATAATTAAATTTTGTTACTTGTTCACGCTTTCCAAATAATCGTCTCCGTTATTACGTTTTACACGGATAACGGCATAGTTTAATTATTCTGATAGAACAGTTATAAATAGTTGTACGCTAGAAAATTGATATTAGTATCCAAAGCCACAAATTAATGAACCATCTTCAAATATAATTTCAGTCTTTAGTGAGGTGTATAAAACGTCACCAGGTGCTTTATGTGATTGAACGTCCGCGATAGTATTGTGTATACATTTGTTTTACATTATGCACCTGTATACGTATAGGTTTATAAATGTAATATATTGGTTATCTCGTTACGAGTATTGTGTACACGTGGCTGTAAAACAATACTTTTTTTCTAAGCTGGAGTTCACCAATTATGCGAGGGCTGTATACGTTTTAAAATGTGTACCTCATAGAGAAGGGTTTCGTCAATGTATTATTTCGAGGTAGAAAAGAACAAATGGTATAACCCACCCTAATTTTTGTGAGAAATCACTGGTATGATTGACAAAAACTCGCTAATGAGGGGGAGGATCACAGATTTTTTTTTAGTGTTAACACTGACAAAATGTACAAGTTGGGAAGGATTTGAAATAATATTAATATTTAGGAATTGAAAATCAGTAACATCAACATAATTCTTTGCCGTTAATTTACAACTTTTAGGAGGAGTAGTTTACTACGTCTAAAATCATTAACCATTGAGTTGGCTCGTAATTTTAGCGATTCTACACTATTCACTGAATAAAGGTGCAATAATGATTATATCATTCAAACGAACGTGGACATTTTGTGGAAATTGTCATTTGCTGGACGTTTTTGTGAGACTACCATCCAAAGAAAATGTCATTTAGAAGACCCGGTCGATTTTTAATGTAGTCGACCGTACGCGTCAGTGTCATTATTAACGTTTAGCGTACAGTTTTCTTCTTACCATAGTCTGAGGCACCTTTTCTTAGAACCGCAATTCAATGCAAGACTTGAAACCTAATCGTTCTCAGAGAGTGTACGTGTAAGATAAATAGTTTAAGATAAATCGATTATTTTGCAGTAGCCATACATCGAAAAGGAGAACGTTTACCGTTGTTTTTACATAAACAAAATCGTTATATGTTCCGAGGAAAACGGCACTGGGCTAGTGATGCAGTCACGCCTTTTACTTCAACCCTTCCGCAATGGAATACACACAAGTATCGCTGTGCACGTAATAAAAAATAAACGACTACGTACGGTGTCGGTAGTAGTGCTCTTGATTTGATGTGGGTAATACTCGGGTACCCGTTTATCCGGGTAATAGGGACGCCCGACCCGTGGAACTCCGAAATAACTCCCCGCTTCGGCGGGCTCGTCGGCCGCGATCGTACGATTATCATTGGCACGTCCTCGACAACTGTAGGTCGCGTGCGTCCTACTGCATTTCGTGTTGCCGTCGACCAGTGGCGCAGATAAGATAGGGGAGGCCCGAGGTAGTAATAAACCCAGGTGCCCTGTATCTGTAGACGAAAATTCGAAATGTACGTGTTGTATTGTTCCGTTACACGTGAACGTTTACCACGAGTGGTATATTAATAAATATGCAAAATGAATGGTAAGTTGATTACTATGAAAAGTATTATCATCAGATTATATTGTTGTAGCCACTAATCATTTAATTCATTATGTTTATTATAATTTATTAATACGTATCTAAAAATATATATATATAATTAATTCGTTGAGGAGTATCAGGATTTTTCAAGGACCCCGAGGCTCCCTGTGCTCTGGAGGCCCCGGGACACTGCCTCGCTTTGCCTTATGGACAGCCTAACCTCTGGTTTTAACGTCGAACCGAAGCGCAGAAACACGAACACTATCTCTCACAAATCCGTTCCTTATTCTTATCACTCCTCTCATCCACCCTTTGGATTTAGTATACGATTAAGATGCTTATGATTTAGCATTCTTATTTCCGCAACGCTCATACTCTGTTCTATTCTCCTGTCAACCGCCCGACTACCCAAACCGTACAACATAGTTGGTCTCATTACATTCTTGTAAAATCTACTTTTCAGCTTCTTTGGAACCCTCTTGTTTTATTCATTTTCAACTGTTATGAAAAAATACCATGTGTTTAATATAAATTAAGTGTTACAAAGTTGGCTCAGATTTTAAAATATTTTCCTATATCCTATTTTATCAACTTAATCTTTACATAATAGAATAAATATTGTGCAACACAAAACGTAAAAAGTAAATGCAAAGTAAAAACGGAACAATCTAATAGGATAAAAAAGATCGTAAATCAAATATAATATTCGCTGTAAAAATGTTCTATTGATAAAAGTTACTCGAATTAAAATGGTGGCTGATTTTTTATTATTTTTTTTATTTTATCTTACCGTGTAATTTGTTATCAGTGTTCATTCTGAATATTCTATACTGTATTGCTACGACTCTGCGTTCGCTTAACCGAAAGTATGTGTCGAACGGAAAAATCGATTCTCTTCCGGTGGTTACGCGTGCAGAAAACGGCAATAATTTTCGCTCGGACAGCGTTTATCACATGTGATTTTTTCAACGAACGATGTAGTGACACGCAATTATTCTTTTGCGCGTGTATACATACATGTATTCCAATTTTTTTTTCTTAATGGGTTCGGAAAAGCTGTAACACGCGAGAGTTCATTTTAATCAAGAACTCGTTTCAACTTTTATTTCATTTCGTGGACATGTTGTGTTTGAGTGTTTATCAAATGTTCAACATTTACTGGCATAGACGTTCCTTCAATGATTAATTTGAAATAAAAAGAAAAAAACAAGTGGATTGTTGTTTGATACAGATGATCGGTGAAAATGTTTTTATTTTATATTTTGCTTCGTTGTATATACTCAAAGTTAGAAGAGAACGATAGTTCGAGGGGACTATAGCCACACTAGAAATTATTTGAACAAAAATAGTTTATGTTGTGTAAATGTTAAGACAAATATGGAATCTACGTAAGTGAAAAACGTGGAAAAATCAATTTGTAAATTAAATCTTAAATTTATAGGATAATTTTTTTTTAATTTGAGCCTCAAAGTAAATTATTTAAATTCACGGATTGGTTAACATTAATTCCTATGCAGATAATCACCAAAAGTACATTTTTAAAAGGCGTGTACATCATAATTAACTTTATTTACCTTACAAAATACCAAATTCAACTGTATAACTATATTTTTTCATACTGTCTGAAATATGGCGTCTTAATGAACACTAACTACTTTTTCTTTGTAGCAAAAATTACCAATTCGACACGTTCTTCCATCAAAAGTGTAAAATATAAATTTAAAATATTTTATTTTAATTTAATATATGGTGTAACATAATCCGTGCGATATTCGCCATTGTTAGCTATGAACTTATAATTATTATTATCGTACACGAATTATATACAATTTTTCGGTATAAACATTATTATAACAATATTAGTTTATTTTAAATTTATAAAATGGATGTCAGAGCTCTACACACGTATAATGCATACAGAATGACCAACGTGTGGTCCGATTTATCCCATAGAGGTGACACGTAAAACGATAAACCGGGACCTATACAGCCTGTATATTCAAATGCTATATGATATAGTGACACCGTTGACAACTTACTAAAAAATAATAAGTAAGTACACGATTGAACTTCATCGTCGGAAAATTTGCTTTCAAACGATTACACGGCATACGGTGTATTCGTTCAACGAATTATTTGTACTTCAATTAAACAGAAATGTTGTAATGACTAAATCAGACGAATCATGATTTGGTAATTGATTGATTTTATTATGTAACGGAAAGATTCTGCGCAGAGTTTGTTATTAATATTTAACGTATTCATTTTAGACTTCAGTAGCGTAATGCATTGATCACAATTGTAGCATAGGCACACAAATATGAGCGATTATAACTTATTTATTCACTTATCTTAAGCGTTCTACATATGTTATAAATTCTTGTGTAATTTTTTTTTTTTTCTATAAAATATTATACAGCTAATAACAGTATAAAGACCGATACACATCATTGACGCCTACAAGTGCAGTTTTGACACGATCGCGGTCATGCGCAAGCCAACACGTTGGCATGCATTAGTATAATATTATGATAAAATTGGTGCCCACATGACTTTGCATATTTTTACTCGATGGTCCAAAATTATGTTTGGAATTAATCATTTAACCGCCTATATACGATACCGCGGTACACACAGAACTCGTCGAATCGCCAGCGTAGTTTAGCGGTGCGGACACCGTTGCCAATTCTACTTCATTGTGCTCAATACATGTATGTATAGCATAGCTATATGATTTTAACGTAACTTTTGACGAATTGCGATTTGACCACGACACGAATATTCCAATACAGTAATGAAAACAAAAACATACTGGCGCGAAGGCCATTTGGGTACCATGGATTTCGATCCGCGTGCCATTCACGGTCGATGCAACGTGACTAAAACGCAATATCCAAAACTGCAAATCGCAACAACAAAATCGTTTCCGCTGCCGCAGACTTCGCGTCAAATGGGTAAATTTCGCTAGACCGACGCACGTCAACGTTTCAATAAATTCGTACAAATATATTATTATAAAACGATAGTGATCTCGCTATTATTATTGTAGCGTACATTAACATAATATTAAATGATACATTCAGACGCGTACGCCCTAGCCCAGTAGATCTGTTAGGGGCGATATTCACTGGGCGACAAACCATTTTTTCTTTCTTAAAAACAGTCAGTGTAAATTAGTACGGTGGTAGTAGTATTTCACGTTAATCCCGCATAACTATTAAAAATAAAATTGGTAGAAAAATAAATATCAATAATATAACGATGTATTATGTAAAAATGTATCAATCGTAAATTACCGAGTTGTTTTTTCTTGCACGACTGAAAAAAAAATATATCGTGTTCCTCCCATTATTTTAAAATACTATCTCTATTAGGCGAAAATATATATTCACCGGGCGACACATGTGACGTTTAGTTATCTAGTTTAAAAATGCTCTCCCCCTTTCTCATACATCAGGCTCGAAATCGTTACTGTACGAATTAATTATTGTCTTACGTTTCGATAGAATTACTCTTGTTGGGACTATTTTTTCTACTTATTTGTTCGATTTGATTCTCGCCCTCAGTAGTCGTTAAAGTGTTTATAATTTTAGATTATACGTGTGGAGTACGTACTGGTACTTCAACGATTTGTTTTTTTTTCTCATAATTTATTTCACCACGTGGACGTACTTCGTGGAGTCGTAAAATATGCATAAAGCATTCTTTACGCAGAACTGAACAAAAATTAAAACTTGGAAATAATGGTGCTTTATAACTAACAAGTGTTTATAACTATTTCGTTGAAATAAATCATTTTAGATTTTACGGCTTGGAAATTGTAGGTTAAGCTTATAGAATGTAAGTGTTTAGAATTCAAAAAAAATGGTCAGCATGTGTTTTGTTGTTTACGGACGTAATTGAAATATGGCAAAATCAATAGTAATCACAAACAAAATAACTACGTATACCAAAAAACTAATTTTCTACGATTAAATGTTTTAAAAGTAAGTTTTACAGCGAACGTTTTTCAGATTGTGTGCATATATATATGTATCTCTAACAACACTCCCGTAATATTTTACATTGATTGGGCGAGTGGTTTTTCGAACGTCATGTATTAACCGAATAAAACGAAGAAAAGTGCAACTTGCACAACAAAACGAACTTATACATTACAAGAGGGACGCAGGGCAGTGCGATCTTACCAAAGTGTACTTTTTTCCTATTCGCGGTCACACGTTTTTATCATCTGCTCAAGACCATTATTTCCAGCTATCTACGGGCATCCATACATATCGCCTCCACCGTTGGTTGGTTCGAATAAAATAATTGCATCTTCTTAGTACTACATAAAAAATTATTATTTAGTATTTCGAGAGAGGTTATTTTATAGATTTCTCGAAAGGGTTTTTTATTAATTGCCAAAAAGTTATAAAAAGATACGGCAAGCAAAATTTACGACATAACGGTTTTCGACAAATTTGAGTTTTTCGTTTCTTTGTAAAACAATAATAATAATAGTATGGTCATAACATGTTCACTAAATGCGTATATAGTTTAAGATTTATTACTTAGCTAATAATAGAACAGTGACATTTTCTTATTTTCTCAAATTTTCTAAAATGTCAATAAAATAATTTTGATTTTACAAAAAATCTTGAAAATGTAATATAAAGTTCTTTACTACACATTGCTGATTACACAAAATAAATTGAAGTTTGTATCAAAAAAAAAAATCGTAAAATTGATTAGTAAGCGATATTGTATTATATTACATTTATTTATGATTGACAAAATGAAATTTTGATGAAATTCCATTAAACGACATTAAGCATATTTAATTAAATTTAATATTTATATAATAAATTAATTCAATTAATTTAATTGATTAAAAAAATAGATACTTGGTTAAAGACATTTCATGATCACAAAATATCTTAATGAAATTCGTGCTGTTTATAAACACTTGCAATTTTCGATTTCACACCATTCTAAACACCTTTTTTTGTGTTGCAAAGTCAGAAAACTTAAAGTTCAACCTATCATGTTAAGGAATTTGGTTCTTCTATTATATCAACCGATCCATGCGACCTCTTACACTCAGAATCGTATTTCCAGAGCAATATCGCTAACCATATGGTTAGTTGGTTTCAAGTTCAAATGACCATTACTTTCCGTACAACTCACCCGACCTCGGAATATCACCCCTGTTACTTAAATACTAGGAATATTGTGTGTACTCGCGTGTGCATATATAGGTACTATATACGTGATACCGTGATAAATATCATTATTACACGAACGTAATACGTTCGAGTTCATACGTACAGAATGATACCACCCTAAAACAACAATTAACTAAATTAACTACCGACTGTAGGGCGGACCGTTACTGAGAAGGTCTACCGTGACCGAGTGAGAAGGATTTAGACAACAGACCGTGCAACGCGACGCCTAGAACCGCGCGTATACGTGCGAACGCAACACGCTTTGCGTTCGGCGAAAAGAGACCGGACCGCCGTTCGCGGTCACCGAGGAAGGAACGCAGGAAACCGTATCGTTTCACAAGCACTCGGGTGGTAAATAATTCTGACGCACCGGCAAAATCGTCGTCGTAACAATGGGTAATACATAACGATATTATGATGGCCGTTCCGGGTTGGTCCGGGCGCGCGCGCGGTATTGAACGATCGCGCATTTAGTTTTCTCCCCCCCCCCCCCCCGTTGTCTACATCGTAATACGATTTACACATTTTCGTATTTCTCCAACCCACCCCCTCCCACAGGCCCGCGTAATTTATGTTTTTTTCTATCAATGCACGCGTTATATAAATACACGAGCGCGGGTACCAAAATACTTTCGGGTGATATCGATTGCGCGTGCGAGGTTGACCTTTAGACGCTCGAGCGGATCGATCAATCACGCCACACGAAGAACACAATAATAATATCATGCCGCGGTGTCGGTTCACAGCGCGCAGTGGCCGCCTCGGGCTCTTTTTAAATAATAATATAATTCCCGTAGGCTGCCGTTGAACGTTTGATAATGGCTCGAGCACGCGCGGCAAGCCATTGGCGCAACCGAGTATCTACTCGGGGGGGCCTCTAATCGAAAACGTAAATGGTCTTAAAAAATCCGAGGTACACCGCATCCTCCCCTCCCGTAAGGTAATCAAAACCATCGAGTCGCTAATAATTTCATACAATTAAAAATAGTTCTATAAATTAACATTTTACAATATAACTTTATAAGCTAAAGTGAATTTTAATATTTCAAGAGCTTTGTAAGAATATCATTAACAAAATACGTAACCTAAATCGGCTCACACGCAGTCAACAATATCGATCAAGTATCAATTATCAATAAATGTTCCAATAAGTGATTAAATTTTTGTGACACATAAATGATCAGTAATGTCCATTAATATATTGTTCAGTTTCGTTTAAAATGTCCAGCGAAGAGCACGCGATTATTGCTATTGCTATTGACATGTTACTTGGTTAAAAAAAAAGAAATTGTATTTATTTATTCTTGACATCAACCTATATTGTATGGCAATACATGTAACCGTCGGGAAATGGTTTTGCTATTTTTTCAATAAAACATCATATGCTTAATATTTCTTTGTTCTATCCGTGTACTCATATTTTACGTTCCATAATGCAGAACGATCACGGTAAACTACAATACATTCTAAAATAAAATTAATTTTAACATACGAGTTAACCCGTTCATTGGAATATACGCACTTATTATGGTAACAAATTTAGAAACTGTACTGTACTGACGGAGTATTGAACACTGCACCAGACAATACAATAATATTGACTATCAATAAATATTATAATGATTTTAATTGTTTCAATATATTGCACATGCCTTCAATACAACTTACAAAGGATCAATTTATTGTTAAAACCATTGACCGTGTATGAGCTATGGCTTAATTACTATTAATAGTAGTTGTCATCGCGACATTTTTCTTCCGCTCATCGGCTATAACTCGTCGAGTTGCTATAAATTGGAATGGAATTGGATAGCTAAAACACTATTAATGGCCCATTTATTATTTGATCATGGTAATGGTTTAATAATATTATTAAATCAATAATCTGTAGTACAATATACTCCAAAGGACATTAATAATAACAATAACACAATTAGTATGATTATAGCATAAATATCTCATTTTAAGCTTAAGTTACGTATTTTATAATAAAATATAGGGAAATCAGTTTTTATGGTTTGTCCGCCGAGCAGCCACTTGCATTATTAGGGGGGGGGGTCGGTAATTTAGAGTCCCATAGTTTCACTTTGTCACCTAACCTGTCAGTTGCGTCTCTGGCAGTAGCCGTCGGATCCTACACACGTTGTATAAAAATAAATAATTATATTGCTATGATGAACAATTATCCCGATTTCGAACATTATTTGATACATCGTGAAACTGAATATATTCATTGATAAGTGATGAGTGTGATCTTTTTGTTTTGCACATGAATTTTAGAAAATTCATGAAGAGAAGAAAAATAAAGTCAACTAAATGTATGTACATTAAAAAAAAAAAAAAAAAAAATGAAGCAAGCCCAGGGGCAGCAGCACATGATTATGAAATTTCATATTTTTAATACGATATTCAAACCCGAAATGAAATATTTTTTTATTGCAATATGACATTGGTGTACATATTAAATGCTATTAATCGAATCTATTCCACGATGTGCAAAAAGAAAACAAAAAATAATGGCTCTTTCCTGATCACTTTACACTAACAAATTATTGTTAACTATCAATTTATTAAAATGCGATTACGTTAAAAATAAGACAAAAATAATTTTATATCAAACGATTTATCGATCTATCGAGATTTTTTCCAGTACCTCGATCTACTCGCAATCCGTTTAAAAAAACGTATGTACGGAAAAACAGATTTAATACATAACGGTAACAGTGTCTATAAGATTCTTCGATAAACACGATTATGCATTGCTTGTGGTTAAGATATAATGTTCAATAGGCGCTTTATCGCAATACATTTTGCTTGCCGTACAGTATTCGAACGATTAAAACAAACTCTTTTCCAAATCATACCGCTGTCCGCAGCTAATCAAACAGTATTGTTCTGCTTCTCGCATATGTATAAAATGGTTTCTTCAATGTCTCGTTAGCAGACCTTCAAAAAATATTTGTCGGATTTGTCTAATCAGTATATTCATTGCACCATTCTTCTTCCGAGACAATTTTGTGGTTGCATTTCTGTTTCTACTTTAAATAAATGCACACTTGTCACGATCAAGTGCTCACGTCCAAGTAACTGTGGTTTTTTTTGAAACTTTATTAAATATTTTTCATGGTTAACTGTTTTACGAAAAACGTGACGAACAGAACATAATTTTAAGGACGTCATGCGGTGTTGAAACGAACGTGACATTTTTCGAAGACCAATCCGAACACTTGAAATTCATAGTTCGAAGAGCAGTACAATTTTCACGATATGTAAATGAAAAATATACATCGTATACATACGTATACAGTTTATACCACAAGGTTTCAAATAGATACTTCAAATAGATTAGCGGTTTCAGGAAGAAGATTATAATTAAAAGTTTCCGGATATTCAGAATGTATAACGCAATCGATAAGTTTGAATTTTCTTTCGTACATTTCAATACATTAATTTACTGTTGCATATTAAATTATTATTATGTAGTAATGAAATACAATCAATTAAGTACAAAATAATGTATAAAATAATAATAACAAATCAAACCATCGAATCATAATGTTTTGTATAATATCATCATTTATTGTACCGGTACGATTTATACGTTAAGAGTCAATAAGAGTATTTTTGGAAAATATTTATGTGTAATATACCACTTACGGTAAAAAAAACCCGCACTTCGAGTGTTTCCCGCCCCTCAGTGACACCCACGACTGTTACACCGTCATCGGGTACATACGGTCGTGCAAGACGACTGCTAATAGGTCAGGCTCGGGAAATAATTCACCAAGACGGTGTGAAGTCCAGAGGAGAGGATGGGAAGCCGATAAAATGGAATAGAATTGTTTTACCCTCTAACGTATAATATTATGTTAAAACGCACACAAATAAAACGACGAGCTGACCAATGATCTAGTATGATTTTGAAAATCGTACAGGGCATATCGGTCCCTTCGGATTAATGCTCCTAATATGCATATTTTGTTGTTCCGCGACGGCGATCGTTTTTTTCATCATTTTTCCGAGTCTTTAACACACGCACGTGAAACATATTTAAAACCATTTCCGCTGGCCCAAGTATCTTGGAGACTCCTCGCTCGCGGTCAGTAACTAAGTTTCCACCGCTACACAGCTATAGAACGACGATATCGACGTAATTTAACGCGGAATTGCAGGTTCATAACGTGGAATCGTACAACACAAACAGATGTCTCGTTAATGGCACTATTTTGCGTTAACTACCGTCGTTCGTCGGGAAATAATCGTACAATTATACGGAGCTTTTGTTCGTTAGCGCGCGTATACGGTACACCGTGGTCGTAGCCGTAGGCGTTATTTGGACGAGGGCGGAGATGACAACTCCACGCCGAGATGTTCCTTCGGAGTGGCCAAGCTATTCTTTTGTCCCTTCCTCGGTTATGTTTTTAATTGGAATTTTTTACGCGGAAGAATAACCAAATCTGCTAAAGTTAAAGATGTTGAACATTGTGGTACCGACGGTACAATATAAAAATAATAATAATTAATATTGCAGTGTAACGTGCGTGTCGTATTTTAGAGTAATAATGTGGTCATTGTTCTTATATCAACTTTTTATTATTTTTTTGAACCGACAGCGAAAGGGGGGACGGTTATTCCCAATATTTCTACCTACCCAACTATCAACGTACAAAAAATACCCACGTTAATACGCGATAACCGCCCGATGGACGATAGTATTAATGATAGAGAAATGTAGGCCCAAAAATTCTTCGACTCTTACAAAAATAATAAAGGAATGCGCCTCAACACACACCGACCTGAACATGCCACCCAATGTTGCAGAAGCACTCAATGAACACAACACGTCAAAAACCATTAAATTCCTAAACATTACCAATATTATTAAAAAATTGTAAACTCTGCAAATAACAATTGTAAAGAAAATATTACTTTATAAATGTACACCTAATTTTAAGAAACATATATGTCACTTTTCAGGCTAATAACCTTCACTGATGAAGCCTTATTCTTTAAATAAAAAAAAAAAAAAATTAATAATAAAGTGAAAATATATTTTTCGACACTATTTTACTGATTCAAGAAAATTAACAAAACATAAGAATTCTAACAACTCTGCCAACACAGAAAATATTGTCGATATTAAATTCAATATTATTTAAATATTTAAATTAGTGAGTTCAGTGCGACAATTGTATATAAACCTAGAGCTTGTGTTTTTATTAGTTAATACTGTAAATTTGATTTAGAGATTAAAAAGTCGTTTGTCTTAGAATTATTTTCGAGATTCATTTCCCTACTACTTTAATATCATCCGTAACGTTCGGTAAATATACACCTAATTCTATACATAATTTTGTTGGTCACCTGGGAAATTTAAATACCCATAGAAAATACTGTTACGTACCAGATCTTCCATAATTCGATTTTTGGTGATACACATACCACGTTTTAACTTCAATTGCAAATACACTTGGAGGCACAATATCTAAAACATTCCCTGCGGTATACTAATAAAAGTAAAATGTAAAAATAAGATAATACTTATAACGAAATACGATGTAAAACAAAACACCGAATCGAGACAGTCACATTGTATTGTCGGCGAGTAGAATTACAATGAATGCTGAAAGCCGAATACTCGGATCGTCGTTCTCCGTTGAACGAATAAGGGTTCATCAAGAACAATACATACTCGGTTACTATTTTATGCTTTGTCTGTAATAAACATGCGTATTGGGCATAAGATTTAACATTAATATTTTTTTAAAACAAACTTAATTATTATCTTCATATTATACAAGTAGAATGTTGGATGACTTTTCATTCGGCAAAATAAGAACCATAGGTACTGATTTGTATAATAACTATAAACATATTATGTAATGGTGGTAACAGCATTAAAATAATAATAATTATAATATCATTATTTTTGCTTTTAAAATTATTAAATGAGAAGTCAGAACATCACAACCACTATAACAATAACAATTTACGTATTTATGAATTCAAGTACGCCTTTAATTTTTGTAATAATAAAAATTTCTTCGATCGAGATTTAATATAATCGTTGGAGATTTTCAATTTATTTTCAAAATTTAAACTTGTCAAATCCAAATCCAACTGTTTTGTCTTATGTCTTGTTTTACATGATTATTTGTTTCGTCAGCGGCCCCCTTCGATGAAATCCATTATTTTTTGCGTCTGGTAGATAATATGAGAAAATATTAGTAATTTATTTTTAGTTTTTATTTTATTCTACGACATTGTTCACATAATGACTTTAATTTTCTACATTTTTTCCATTTTTTGTAGAAATACAAAAACATCGTAGACGACTTTCAATCTTTTAATGGAAACCTATAATTTTAATTTCAAATCCCAAGACATAGTTTTTCCGAAAACTGTACATATTATTAAACATTTTTCATGATTGCATAAATTTAATAACATAGCGACAAAATAAAAATAAAAATGCTACGTATTGTTTCATCAATCTAAACTTCGATTATAGTGTTATGATATAGAATTACGAAATTTTCACGGACCGTGTGCAAAGCGTATATTAATTAAGTTTTATATTATAAATACAGTATACAGCCAATTTATGTTTACTATTTTTTAATAAATACAAAATAACTGTTGGTGGGACAAGTGTTTTAACTTTTAAACGAATCTTTTGTCACGTGAAAGGATTCATTTTTACAAATTCATCCGTAACTTTGAACTTCGGTTTTCGCCAACCAGGACAATGAAAAAAAAAAAAAAGGATAGCGAGAAAGGAAAGATTACCGAAGGACCCGTGTGTGTATCTGTAATTTTTACGGGCCCGTAGAAAGTGTACTTTGATTAATCTCTTCCTTAAACGTATAATTATGGGTTTCCGTTTGTGAATCAAAAACGACTAATAGCATTTCGAGATCTTCATCGAACAACAAACGGGCGACGGGACCTGAATCGCACGAATCGTGCCGATACAACGTTACCGTAGATCCGCGGTGGTTGTTAACATTGAAAAACGTCAAACGCGATCGAGCAACGAATGAGCGCTAAGATAAACGTTGTATCCGTGTGTCGGTACGTCGTCGGAAACCGATAAATGGCAAGAAACACGCGTGAGACAACACACAACGGGTTACTCCCACAGGTGCGCGTATCCAAAGGCGGACCGGGTGCGTACCGTCAGTTTTCGATTTCAAAAACAACCGGGTCACAAGCCATGATCGAAAAACGGGGTAAGGAAGGGTCCGTTTCGTGAAAGCGAATTTCATTTCAGTCGCCCGTGCCGACCACCGGCGCGCGGACGGACTGTTTTTTACGCGGCCGGACGGGGTAATAGTTTTTTTAATTTTTCTTTCACGTCGGACACGTAACTAGTGAATACCATGTGGTCCCCGCTGGGAGATCCACCGGAAACCCCTCGGCCGGTAGGTCTCACACGCGTTGCAATGCCGCACGCGGAGACCTCGGGCCAACAACACGGAAAACGACTGGGATAAATGACGTAAAACAGCATCGTTTCGCGGGTACCACGGGTCAAAGGCGACCGCGGCGGTTGAAACCCCGAAACCGCATGTGCGCGATCGAAAAAAAATATTAAATAATCATACGTTCCGACGCGAGCCAATTATGCCTACTGCGAGCTGTTGGGTAATTTTCCTCGTTTCGGCCGAGCATTCCGTGTGTACAATCACACGACATCGTCCCGCAAAGATTCTAAACAGAAAACGGTAACTGATTTACTTGTTTAAAAATGAAAAAAATAAAGTAGGGGTGTATATTGTCGTACAAAAATCATTACCGGAAATGGTCAGTAACTGATACTTTAGTAAAAACTTTTGATTTGATTTTTCCGTCTTGTTTACAATCATCATTGCGAATCAAATACACGATTAGCAAACTGTTTGATTATAAATGGCATGATTTGTTTTACGAATGGATCTATGCATCTTGAACGCGGATATGTTCAGTGCTGTAAAACTCGGATGGTGAGCACAGTGTACATCGCGCACAGGCCCCGAACCTTATACCGCATTATGGGGTCTCGAAAGGTCAATATTCGAAAAGTGTATAACGAGCCTCAAGATTTTGTCTTGCACACAGTCCACGAGTAGTTTAGTTACGTCACGGGACGTGACGGTTTTTTTAAATTTTAATTTTAAAGAGAGTACTGACTGTCAAATGCGTATTTCAATTTATCCGACCTATGATCGATTTTCATTGATGCGGTCTCTAACCGCCAACCGGTTGAAATGGCCGATTCCTTTTTTTTCTTTTTCTTGATTGGAAGGAGGCATTATCGTCGCTGAATCCATCACGTAAATAAATAATCGACATTCGGGAGAACACGGAAACGTTGCAAAATCTTTAGACGAACGAGATACATACACCGTGCGAATAATTTTATTTTATTATTGGGTTACGCAACGGTTTCTACTTACCGTACGCTTGTAGTTGATATCGTCCGAGGTTTTTTTTTTATTATTATTATTATTATTATTATTACACTTGAAATTTCAACTGTTTTTCCTCGTCCCCGACAAACATCGGCTTTCGTTAAATCCTCCGAGTAGTCACGACGAAGAAGACGACGTGCGTCGTTTGGTCGTTATGAACATGCAATGTAATATATTATAAAGAAAAAAGCCTACACAGTTGACTAAGATCACGAGTTTATTGTCTATATATATATATATATATATGCTTTATACATAAATATACGTATTCAGACACATATTGAAATACATATATATATATAAATACATACATTATTTTTTTCACACAAAATATTATCTAACAACACTACATAAAAAAAAAAAAGAAAAAACATTTACAACATTCATAACATATATAGGTAAAAATAACAATGATTATAATTTTATGTATAAATTTCTTTTTTTAAAAATAAATATCATATTCTCTATATGGTTAAAAAATTACAATAATAATTTATGTTTAAATATAATATATACATATATATTTTTTTTTGTGACACTTATTTTCTACAAAATATAATTTTTTTCAGTGAGCTTTGTTTTCATTCAATAAAAAGTACGTATATAATAATTAAAATGGTTTTAGAGAGAAACAGTGATAATAATGTATATTATGATAAGTGGAAAAATACAACTGTCTTCAAAGGTTACACGTGTATTTTTTTTTGTACATGATTAGAAAAAAAAATCTTCTACGCCCTTAAGGGGTTTCAAAATCCGTGTTAAGTTTGCGCGGAAGACAAACTAACAGTTTTGAAGACGTACGTGGGTATATTAAAAAAATTAAGTAATCGTATTTTTGCACGATGGCGTAGGTGAGTGAATACGTAAAAGTCAAAATTCGAGCTCGAATCACAATTACAACTACACAATAATCAGTCTAAATTAATAACATAAACATATAATAAATAGAAAACAATGAAATAATATTAATTAGTGGAATGTCGAGACGGCCGATAAGACGAAAAAAAAAAAAAAATTCAAGAATGCTTAATTTCTTCATCCGATGATATAAAATTTAGGCACACGTATGATAAAAATAATAATGAAAATAGTAATAATAATAAAAATAATAGTAATGATAATAATGTAAATTTAAATTTCTTCTCCAACCGTAGAGCACCGTACAAGCAATTAAAATTAAGATAGTTATTATAAATATACATATATACAAACATATGTATATATTATATTAAAACGTTTAAATATGTATTCGTACGCTATACAGGTATACGTGAATGGACCGGAATAGATATAGTGTAATACGTATCATGTTTAGGTATACAGCAGGGACACACGTGGTCGTCTACAGGGATGGCAATACGAACGGCTTCGCGTCTCGTTTTCGAATATATGTGTTAACATATATATATATATAAAATAAAGTATATCATATAATAAATATACTATCGTGTACGTGCGCGTACGTGTTCTATGGCAGTATCGCCGTCGAAGGACGAGGACACGTGTATGTAAATAAGGACGAACAAGGGAACGCGAGGGAGGGAGGCGATGGGGCAAAAAAATGGCAAAACATTTTTCGAGTCCGGATCATGCGGTGTATACGTGGTAGCGGCCGTCGTGATTGCGGACGGCCGGTCAAGCGGCCGGTAACGACGAGTCGGGTTGCGACAAGTCGATGGAGTCGCATTCAGGCGGTGGTCGCTTGGAACTGGCACTAGTGGCCAGACTGCTCTCAATGCTGTCGAAAAAGAACTCGCCGTTGTCGTCGTCGTCGTCTTGGTGGTGCTGTTCGTCGCTGTCGACGTCGTTTTGGTCGCGGAGTCTGGCGGCCGCAGTGGCCATGGAGTCGGGCGGTTCTTGGACTTCGTCGACGGCTGGCAGAACCGTCTTCTTGTTGTCGATCAGACAACGACTTGGTCGCACGAGGTTTCGGCGTCGGAATAGTTTCTTGGTGGTGCACTGCACATGCGTGTTAAAGGGGGAAAAAAAAAACAAATTCGTTAATAAATCGCATCGCAGACCCGTAGCATAGTTTTAAAATAGCAGGCATGTCAAACACGCGGCCAATAGATAAAATTAAGCGAACAATTAATTAAAAATTAAATATTTTCTATTAAATATACAATTATTTTTAAGGTTTTGCTATTTGAAATAGGTGCATCTATTAAAAAAAAAAAAAAAAAATCTTAAGAAATTTGTATAAACGGTTTTTTCGGATAAGTTTTATTGTGCGGTCCGCATAGTATTTTAATTAATATTTTTAGTCCGGTTGATACTTTCGAGTTTAACATGCCTGTTCTACATGAATATAAACAAACAATATGAGCAAGGAAAGCGGTTAGATCAGGGGCATGCTAAGGGGGTGGTCGTTTTAGGAGTTTACCTCCTCCCCAAAAAAAAGGTAAGGATTTATTTTCCTTATTGTTTCCAAAATTATATTTATAAATAAGTATTTTAATGTATAATCCTTTACTCCTTCTAATTGGTATTCTGGTCATACTCCTGGGTTAGGATAAGGTTTTCTGAGAGAGCAGAGCTTAAGAAAGATAGTCAAGTAATTATCCATAAATTATGCGTTAATTCGCGCGTATGTTAAAACCGATGGGATACATGATATATTTTAAAAGGTAGTCGCGAGAAAACAATGATTCATTATTTCGTGGTATTATGAGTACAATAATAATAATTATAAAAATAATTTTGATCTATACAAATTATTATCATTATTATTGTTATTATTATTATTGCGCATTATTGTGTAACGGTGCGCAATATATGTAACGACACCGTTACACGCGGTGGACACGAGAGGTGTACATAATATATATATATATATATATATATATATATATATATATATATATATATATATATATATACGTACACATTTTGTAAATATATTTTATACATGGCGAAAGTCTCGAACGCGAGGTTTTGGAGTGTTTATAAATCAGTTACGGGCGTTGGGTACATGCGGTTATGGTCCGGTATTATAGAAATATAGAAGGAAACAAATATCATACGGGTTAAGCATGAGTAAGAGAATGCGCAGAAGAGATAAGTTGTGTGTATACTGCATTATATATATATATATATTGTAAGAAACTGAATTGTAAATCTCATCGTAACCTATTAGATTTTTTTTCATTATTATTATTTTGATTAGGTGTGTACATTACGCGTAATCGGTGTAATTGAGATTTTCTTTTCTGGCAGTACTGCGCGAATGCGACGGTAATGACGTTCGAGGAGAGATTATTATTTTCGTTTGGTTCGTATTTTCGGACATTGTGGACAATCGTTTTCACTCGCGAGCACGTATGTTCCATTACAGGAAATAAACAAACATTTGCAATTGTACGTACACAAACATACAATTCATTTAATATTCATGTTTCAATACGCACGTACATATTAATAACGTCGAGGAGTGCCGCGTGGCGAGTTTACGATTTTTCGATGCGCAACAAGCGGATGTCCGGATATTATAATATAACGTTTGCTATGCAATCAAAATACAATATATAATAACACCCATCCCTTTGTGTAGTGTATATTCGGTTCAATTTATCGTGGAGAAAAATAATATGTACAACGCCGTAGTTACTAGTGCACTGTTTTATTGTTGTCGCGAAACGAGGACGCACGTCGTCCGAAAATATCTCTTCAGTTAAGAGATACTGTATGTAAAACAATATGACGCATGTATGTAAAAACATAAATCATATCTGATAAGATAGAAATGGAAATAAAGCTTCAAAATATATATCCTTAATATTAACATTAATGTTTACGACACGCATTTTATTTTTCGTGAAAACTTCAAAATTTTTGCGCAACAATAAATATAAATATACATTGGTGTGTGTGTGCGTGACAGATATTCACGGAAAATGATACGAACATGATACGTACATTCGAAAATTCGGAAGCTCGTTCGGATATGTGTGTTGCAAAGATAATTTTTCGCGCCACATTGATCGGGATTGAACTCGACTATTTGTTCTGGGTCACGGTAACACGACGTACATGATGTTACATGATTAAACTATTCGTAGACTCAACGTTCAGACCTCATCGTATTTCAATACAAGAATAATAATATAATAGAAACGGGTGTCGACAGTGAAAATAAATAAAATAAAAAATAAAACGCACGCACGAATGTGTGTACAACACGCCGAAGATATCAGCGTTTAAGTGCAACGGTGCACACGCCAATCCACTGGATGAATCATTGATAATCATTTTGCGCATGTTGTACTTAGATATGTATATAATACTATTACACACGAGTAATATATATATTTATACGGGCCCATAGGAAGACATGGTCGACTGAACACACGGTTGT
Organism: Sipha maydis; assembly: GCA_034509805.1. Taxonomy (NCBI): domain Eukaryota; kingdom Metazoa; phylum Arthropoda; class Insecta; order Hemiptera; family Aphididae; genus Sipha; species Sipha maydis. Next base: position 10,375 of record JASXSY010000354.1, on the reverse strand, counting down.
TATTGCTGGTGGCGCAATCCGAAAGCGGACACGGCAGCGGTTCGCGTTTCCTATAATAATATGTATAATATATTATTTACAGTTTTGGGTCTGAAATCTGTTGTTTACGTCGTCGTCGTTGTCGGCGTATAAGGAGGCGAAAAAATTCGCGCACGATGACCTCTCCGACGTTTATTAATCGGTTGTATATAATTATCGATTTCTCCCACGATTTATCGCCGCGACATTATTTTATACAGGAGCAAGTATCGTGTTAGAGTAAAATGTGTATATATATTTGCGGGAACAATGCTATTTGACGGTAGGATTTTTCTATAACGGATTCGATTTATTACGCCATAATTATACCGTGCGGTCATGGCGTCACATAGGTCAAAAATATATTATCGGCATACGATTATACGATATAAACGGGAAAAAAGGTTATTTTTTGTGGGGAGGAGGAGTAAACTTAATTGTGTGTATGTTAAATACAGCTGATGCTGTGATAGTTAAAACCAGAACGGATAACGATTTATGTGGATGTGCCACCGTCGATATGATGCGGTGGAAATACTATAATGGTGCGTGCCTACGTCAGCTAAAGGCGTGATGGAGGCGTTGGGAAACTTGCGACGGATTGATAGTGAAACGCCTAAGGAAAATTGACTTTGTATTTTGTTGTTATATTGTTATCATGACTATTGCACCATATCGTAATTATTTAATCGGTATGATCAAACCACTGTTTAAACAGCGGTGAGGTACGTAGATACGTGTTCGATATGAAGCAAAAAAAAAAAAAATATCGAAAAACAAATTTAGATAATATAAAAATTACATCAGTGTATACATCACGTTATTTAAAATTGTTATTAATATAACGAATAATCGGATGATTTGCATACCAGTCAGGTAGTCCTATAAGGTTAAGAACAAGCGTTTTGAGCGCGTAGGATTTACAATTATGTATACATATATATTATGTATATGATAAGGATCATTCGATGTCTAATCGAGAAAACTATTACATTTCTTTCACACTCCTTAACAGTACATAATATGGTTATACGTTGACGTCCGATTATATAACCTTATCATGTGTTCATTACAAGTGTACATTATTCTCTTAGTAGTAATATTTTACATCATTATATATTATTTTAACAGTGAATGACAAATTTACAAATATTATTAATATAATATATTGTATATATCTGTACAACTGGGTGAATTTTACTTCTTCAAAATATAATATATATATAGGTACATAATATAATTACAAAAAAAAAAAATTTATTTGTAGATCGTACTGACTTTTTATAAATATGCAGAATAAAAATACAATGAATAATATACTCGGAATTTTAAATACAGAATGATCATGACTACTCAAATAAATGTCCAAAATAATATTTGACAACGACAAGATTTTTTAATTATAACATTTTCCCTCGTTATCATACAGCAGCATATGTCCATAGAGTTCAATCAATTAAATCGTATATATTCCGAAAAAAAACTAAATCCATTGCGTCCAAATAGAAAATTCCTATATTATGTATAAAATGACCATTAACTTCATGTAATTGTTCATGATTTAAATTATGTACACATGAGCAACCATGACTTTCTATATAAATTAAAAATGTCAGAATATTTCCTAAATGCGAGTACAATATATATGTATAATATCAACAGAGCGGTATTGCAATTTTATAATAAGGAAACGCATTAAACTGTGTGCCGCGTTCGTCTGATTAAATTAACGTATATTTATTATCATTTCGACTTTCGTTTTTAGGCGCGCACGGAGAAAAAAACATCAATTCCGACGAAGGAGAGCCATGGCCAATCATTACCTAGTTAATGTAAAATCGTGCGTACACGCGCTGTGTAGACCAGATAATCAAATGCTGTTGGATGATCACATCGGATCAATGCAGGTGACGAACGCGTAGTGGAAGTAATCAGGAAGTCGTTTCCGGTCGCGGCTAGTTGGTCCAAACAATACGAGTCTGCGGGTAGAGGAACCGGAACAAATCGCGTCGATGACCCACCGGCCGCCGAAGTTTTTAAACAACATTTGCAGTGAATTGCATTATATCTCTCACCCGTATTCTAACGAAATTTGAAAATGTTTTATATTGTAATATAATACTTTTGTATATAATGCGCGGAAATCATAATCATTTTCGGAACCATTTCAAGGGGAAATTAGGTTATGAAGAACGGACAATAGTAGAGACCACACCGTCCGCATGGAATGGACAAAAGTATTTATTAATCACTCAGGGAATGACAGATTCACGCACCAGATCATCGCGTGTGTATATTAAGAGTATATAAATATAAATAATGTTTCAATAAAGAATAATAAAAATCAATTCTAAAATTCATTTTCTCTCGGATTATAACATATTTCTTATGTATACATAAATTACAATCAATACTATATACACTATGTTATACATACATACATGTATATATATATATATATATATATATATATATATATATATATATATATATATATATATATATATATATATATAATATAAAGTATACGACAATATAAAATGCAGTTTATATTCTATCCTCAGTTGGGATTTTTGATAACTCTCGAAATCCTGTATAAATGTAGAACATACGTGCTCGATTCGACTAAGGTTATTATAATGACGGAAATCTAACGGAAGTAGAAAGTGTAGTATACATTTTGATAACAAAAGCATGAACAGAGCTGGCGAAAAATCGGCACCACATTGTTATAAAAACGGTAAGCAATGTAACAAATTGCGCGTACCTATTTCTAGTGTATGATGAATAAACTATACAACCAATAATTACATTTTACATCAGTATTAAATTTTAGTGAGCATATAATATATGTACTGTACAAAAGCAATTTTATGTTGGCGGCATGAGTATATTTATACATATATGTATATTTAAATATCTGTGTACGCCACGACGATGACGATACAGTAGTCTGGAGAGCAATGCGTTTGAGAGAACATATGTTTTGGGTGAACCGAGACCGGATTCTGTGACAATAATATCGTAATGACAAGCCTTTAAGAATCAGGAGAAATGAAGACGAATGGGAAAAATGAATTATTGTCTAAAACATTAAAATTAAAAATAATACGTGTACATTGTAGTTTGTTGTATAAAAATAACTTGGGCGATGTATATACGACAAGAGACGCCTATATATATATATATTCCGTTTTGTCCTTGATTCAGAGTTTAAAAATAATAATAGTAACGAACAAAAAATTAGAAGAGAAAAAAAAGAACAAACAAATTGTAATAATTATATAGTGCGCGTTTAGATGATAATAATGATGACGACGACCGTGGGGCCTTGAAGTTCTATTATATATATATATTTATACACACATACATGCGCATACGCTGAGTATTACTGCTAACCAGATGCTAAAAAGAATTAACGAACCATAGAGCATTGAAATATTGTCATATTGCTGATTTAATTAAAAACGGAGAGACGAAAAAAATCCTATTAGAACTCTAGAAAATAAATGTTGAGGTAAATATTGCTAAACGGCAGTGGTGATGGCAACCTTGGGATAAGCAAATTCGTACAATGGATACCGGGATTAAGCCGCAAATGTGTACATTATTTTATAGTTCAAAATTTCAAGGTAATACGAGTACGAGTATTGGTGGTTGTTCAATAATACAAATCGTGTTCATGCAGATCGAATACAATAACGTACTCCTGGACAGTTTAATATTAAGTGGATACAATATTGTTATACAATTAAACATATGTAGGCGGTAAAGTTAAAAAACGTGAAGGGAGAGGTAGTGGGATGTATATATATATATATATATATATATATATATATATATATATATATATATATATATATCATGCAATAAGCCACAACTCTACAAAAAAAAACCATAATAAAGGGTAAGAAGGTAGTTATATAAGATTTGAAACTTGGTTAAAAAAAAAAAAACATAAAAAAATAAAACAAAAAAATTATATCAGACTTACGGGTTTCGGCCGACTTGAGTCGTCGCGTGTGAACGTGTTTGGTGATTGGGGACATATGTAAATATTTTTTACTGTAAAATCCAAAGAAGCAGACAAGCACACGTTGAAAAGCTAATTTGTTTTCGGCATATGTATATATAATATATAACAGATTTTATATTATTATTATTATAATTATTGTAGTTTTTTTTTTTTTTTTGTGTGACTATGGTCGCTGCGATCGGTATGTATGTATATAGAAGTAGTGGTGGTGTGAGATGGCGATACGGCACACACAAGCATATATATTTATGTACGAACTAAACAGTCGCAAAACACATAATATGTATACTCGTCTATGCCTGTGTACATGATACACACTCGTTTTTCGTGCGTGCGTGTATTTTCACGGCAATAGTATTATATAATATGTATATGTTTGAATGTGCGTGCGTAAAGTGTAGTAAACGTCGTCGGTGTGACAGACACCAGCATATGGGCCAAACACATGATTATCGTGTTGTATCGTATACGCCTATTACATGTGTATCAATATGTAAATATATATATATACATATATATAAATATATATATCACCACATTTATAATTATATATAAATATATGTATATGTATATATATATATATATATTTATATATATATATATATATATATATGTATGTATATGTATGTATGCGTATATATCAAAAAGCCTTCCGTTTAGGATTTCCGCATCCAACTGTTAAGTATGTTGGCGAACCTCTTGGTCGGCCGTACCTTATTGGTATCGTCGGCCGCTGCCACCTGGGATACGGCGACAGTGGTTTGGGCCCCGCCGCCGGCCCTGCAGTCTTTGGCCGCTGCCGAAACGGCGGCAGCGCGCTGCTGATGATGATGGTTTTGCGATTTAGCTCGCGTCAGAGACGTGCTGCCACTCCCCGAGTCCCTGCGTGCCCTGTGCTGCTTGCCGTCCAGTTGCTGTTGCTGCTGCAGCGAGTCCGGTTTTCCTCCTCCTCGCTGTTTGCCACCACTGCCGATGGACGACCCGCCGCCGTTGGTCTTGTTGATCGATTCCCAGTTCCGGGGCAATGAAGACTGATCCGACTTGGATTTGTTCCATGACGGGAACGGGTCCCGGTTTCCATGATGATAGTGGTGTTGCTGTTGTTCGCGGTACGACGACGAAGGCCTGGGCACCGAGTACGACGGAGGCTTGACCACGGGAATTTTGCTAGGAGGCCTGCTACCGCTGCGCGCCTGATGCGCCGACTCGGTGCTACTACTGCCGCCGTTTTCGTCTTGGTGGTGTTGCATATGCTGGTGATTTTGGTGGTGATGCGAAGAGGTCACCGCGACCGACGGCGGGTTACCGGGCAACGCGATCTGAGGTAGGATCGGGTTCGATGGCACTAGGTCCAACCACTGGTCGGTAGCCGTGTTTTTTGCCACGGCCGTAGTCCCCGACGACTGACTCACGACGGGCCCGTGTTGCTGTTGCTCCTGGTGCAACTGCAACAACCTCACCCGGGCCATGGTCCCTTCCAGTTCTATGCGCTTCTCTTCCAGCTAGAATAACAAATGTACACAAACGCATATATCAGTATACGCCGTGCCCGCGTGTCCTGGCGCTTTCGCCACACCCTCTTACTTGGAATTTCAGTTCTTCGTTGTCCTCCTTGCTTTTGTTCAGCTCGTTGAAGACATCGCTCTTTGTTTTGCTCAGTATTTCCAATTGACGGATGAGGTTCTGTGCAGCGAAAACAAAACAAAAACACACGTTAATAGACATTCATTATAGGTAAAATATTGTACAACATTCGTATTAAACAAGATTCGCGTCACGGACGTTTTTCGAGACAACAGTACAGCCTCGAACCAATCGATTTGTGTTTAATTGGCACGCGTGAAAAAGTAAAGTTCAATCGCATACAACACAAATGCGCGGACTTATAGCGAAACCCACCATGGCCAATGTCATCGAAACCCCATAAATCTAATAATACATCAATTATAAATATATATATATATATACTTATGACCCGAATAGGATTACGTGCTATATATGTTATTATTATGGTATATTTTTTCATTCATTCACGTAAAACGTCCGCCCGCATTAATATCTCATCGAAGGGCGTTGGCCCCGCTTTTTTCTTCAAAAGATTTATATTAAGAATTCATCAATATTGCGAAAGTATATTATATCCCCTGTACACACTATAAGGTTAGTCAATTATCACCGGGCCAGCGACTCGGCACAACTGCGGTAACCCAGATGACCAAGATTGTGTTTCTAATTGGCTCGGATTCCGAATAAAATAATGTAAAAATATGCACATATTTCTAAAGCACTGCACTGCCAGGTACCTGTATTAGGTAGTGCTACAAGATTTTCGACACAACCGTGGCTGTATGTTCAGGAATCACGGTTACATAACTACTAAGATCTAGGCGGCAACGGTGATGCACGAATTGATCGTCAAATTATTTAAAAAACCAACGAGTTAAAATAAATAATTATTATTGTATTTCTTAAATTGCATTCAAACACAGTTGGCGTATGAATTTATTACGATATCATTAAGTATATGCACACGAATAGCGTAACGGTCATAAAGACTACGCAGCACATTGTACTCGTATATTTATAATATCACCTCGGTGGGATAATTAATTATTATCGGCTCGGCACAATATAATATATATATTTATAAATAAATGACACAACGAATATACACCATACGGTATAAAAATAAATAAATAGCCATGTATCCTTGAAAAGTGCATAATCATTCTTAAGTATTCAGAGATGAAATATTAAAACAGCAATTTGGTCCGCCTACCGAAAAAAAAGGAAAAGGCGAAACAATGAAGACCTTTATATACATTAAGAGTTATATATATGAGTGTATACAATAATAGGTATGGTAAAATAAATTTGAATCGCGTGGGTGTACGCACTCAGTGTTCATATATGGTCAACTTGTGACTGACTTAAAACTTCCAATGTAAATATGTCAATGTGGGTTCAAAAATTAAAACTCGGAAGACATCTGTACGTCCATACGATAAAAAGAGGATTCTTCATACCGGTGGGCGACCGATTAATATAGCCAAAAAATCTTTCAAATTTCGAATGTACTCGTATAGTGAATATTTTTAGTCCAACACCCTTGCAGTAACGCAATTTCTACTGTGCGTTACATCATAGTCTTAAATTAGTTTACATGTTGATATTTAATACGAATGCAAGTGTAATTCAATAATCCAACAAAGGTATGTGCAATTTTTGCAAATAAAGTAACACAACTACAACAGAACCAGTTTCGAAATTCAACCATATAAAAATGAAACGTGTGAATATCTATTCGAATTAAAGAAACAATTATGCTTTTCAAGTGCAAAAAAAAAAAAAATCAACATTTATTTTTAACCACAAATTCGGTCATTGGTATCATATTATTTTAAAATTTATCACCTTAGGTTACGTACCGTACCGCAATATTTGAGTTCTGGTTAGCACAAGAGGAGGAATGATTTAAAGAAAATATAACTTTGGAGATTCTTTATATCTTCATAAGATCTATTCATAAATTGCGTAGAAATTACATTTTGATCTCATTCGATTTCTCCAGGAAGATTACGTGGTACATAGAATCGATCCAAGAGTATTATACGAATAGAAAACTTTTAGTACACATTTAACCACAAAGAAACCGCCTAAACAAATAGTAGTTACGAATTGAAAGTGTATGTTTACACAAAGAAAATCGTATTAAAGATACATTATTTTTAGAAACGAGCGTGTTCACAAAGTTTTTCAACTGGAACAATATTAAAACATTCATGCATATTTCATGCGTATTGATGCGAGTACAACGTAATGTTACTTATGTATAATTTATACGTCGAAACGTTTAAGAAAATGAATAAACACGTACGTTCACAATTAGACGTTGTGCACGCACAAGGGTGCGGAAGAAAACTACGAATACGAAAGAGAAAAGTCTATAGCCGCCTAGAACAACGAATGGACGTAGAAAGAAAAAGTGATGTCCAACGGGCAAACGATAAAAATAATAAATAAATAAATAAAACGTTCCAAATTTCAAATGGCTTCGAGTGACATAAAAAAAAAAAAAATAAAAAAATAAAAAAACACCCGAACGATTTCACAAACCGATGCGATACGATTCCGCGGCCGCACGTGTTTCGGAACGACATACATGCGCAGATGGGCGATACTCGCGGACGAGGTGTGTTTACCTTGTTCTCGTAGGATACGGTGATGAGATGCCGCTGGAGTTCGATGGGATTGAACGTTTTGAGTATGGCGGCCAGCGTGCGTTTCGGCAGCGGAGTGCCGACCGCGGCGCCACATCCGGGCACGGGTTTGCCGACGCTGTCCGCAGGGCTGCTGACGATGCCGTCGAGCGCGCCCAGCCGCTTGGCGAACGTGGGCGACCCGATGTCGACGGCCGGCAGGAGCGGCGACGCGGCCCGGCCCTCCAGGTTCCGGGATATCGGGTCGGACGGCCGGACCAGCAGCATGCGCGACCGGTGCCGGTCGTCGTCGTCGTCCGTGTCCATGTACGAGGACGAGCACGGTTTGCACAGCTCGATGGACGACAGGTTGCAAGCCGAGTGTTGGCTTGGCGTGTAGTACGTGTCGCGGCCCGCGGACGACGAGCTGGGCCCCGTGGTCGACGATTCCGGTTGAACGGGGGCGAACCCGCCACCGCTGCCGTTGTGACTAGATGATTTCCTCGCGGTCGACGTGGCCGCCGCGGAACACGGCTTGCCGTTGCCGCACAGCCGGTCCTCCAGCTCCTTGTTCTCGCACACGACCGACTTGAGCTCGGCCAGCAGCCGGTGGATCTGCGCCGCGTTCGACAGACTCTCCGCCTCCATCTCGGTAACTCGGTCCAGCAGCGCGTCCCGCTCGCGTTTCAGGTCGGCCACGTGCAACCGGAACACGTTGTAATCGCACCGCCGTTCGTCCGCCACCGGCGACGGCCACTTGCCCCAGTCCCGGCTCGCCGTGGCCCGCAGCTGCTGGTCGCCGTCCTCGCACAGCACCTTCACGTCGTCCAGGCTGCGGCACCGGCGCAACCGCCGCCGCCGCTGCCGCCGCCGCCACCGCAGTTGCTCGTCGTCCAGCAGCCGGCTCTGCAGAAACTCCACTTCCAGCTTGAGCTTGGTGCCCTTGTCCTGGATCACCTCCAGCAGGCTCCACAGCTCGTCCTCGTCCTTGCAGCAGTTTTTGGTCATCGTGGTCCGCGAGCTGGTCGAACTACTGTCCTTGCTCTCCGTGCAGAACCCACTGTCCTGCACGGTGCCCACGGACGTAGTGGCCGGCTCACCGCTCTTAGGTCCCTTCCCGTGACTGTTGCTCCGGCTCCGGGGTGCAGTGGCCGCGACCACCGTCGCCAGTCCACCGCCGCCACCGCCGGCGATCCATCCGGCCGACGATGACGAGCCCAGCTTCCGGCGAACCCGTACTCCGGGCTCCCAGCGGCTCTCCCCGGAGCCCACGCCCTGCGACCCGGAGCTCGGCTCCGGGCTGGACACCTGCTTCTGACGCAGGTGCGGGAACGTGTCCATGACGAGCTCCCTAAACTCCAACAGCGCACCGACCTCATTCTGTAATTCCTGAAACATTCAAACAAATTGTTGTTATTAACATTACAAACGCACATAATAATATAAAAAAAAATCTCCTCAAAACAGTTTCAGTTAAAGGGAGAATAGAAAATAATTTTTTTTTAAAAAAAAAAACTTAAGATTTCAAACTCAAAATCATTTCTATTTTATTACTCAATATATATTATCTATATTACGTTTAAAATTTAAAAAAAAATGATTTGTAATATTTTTTGGTTTTCACTTTTATAAAGGTTTTTTGCCATTTAAAGGGAATTTCCGTCTTGTAGGGAGTCCGTTTAAATTAGGATTTAATAATTCCGCAAACAATCGCTGAAAATACGAATTATAATTATTCCAGTCGCATGAGGTGTACTTAAATATTTGAATCAAAACCATTTCATACCAGTTTTACGCCGATTGTTTGCGAGTAGACGTTTAATATTATATTTGTTCCAATATACAGCGCCATTACAACAATTATTATAATACACGTCCCGTAATACACGTTTTTACTTACATTTTTATTGCTTATCACACAAAAAACGAGATTGCTAATTTTCAGGAATTGGGTTCGCAACTGTTATAAGGTTAATATGCATAAATACATTCGAGAATACTAATTATTCACTTTAAACGTCAATTACGTTAAATAATTATAATAATAAAACGCTATGTATGCCATAAGTAAAACTATCCTATACATACAAATCTTATTTATTCAATGAGTGGGATTTTAACC